>JAVLUX010000002.1:32003440-32603440 GCA_032164185.1 Moxostoma hubbsi | reverse complement strand
TAAAATGTATGCATAATAAAAAAGCCCTTAAACTGAGTAAATTTTTGGAGACATACTTTGATGATTAACCCCCTTGTACAATATACTATTGGTCTTTTTTATTTATCTATTTAGTTATTTTTTATTATTATTAATTTATTTGTGTTATCCCATTGTCATTTACCTCTGTTAATTATGTGTATTTTTAGTTTTTGCTGCTATTTAGTTTTGACGTTTATGTATTAAATTTCATGTTTACTGTGGCTTCTTTGTATTTTCATTCAAGCGATAAAAAAAAACAGTCAACCATCGTGGGCAGTGATGGATTTGGGGCTGGCTGAAATGGATGAGCTGAACACGCAGCGCCATTGGAAGCACGGGTCCTGAAGGTCTGTGGAGAGAAGGACAGAGTCTCTTATCCGTAACTCGCAGTAGATGGCGGTAATGCTCTATTTTAGAATGCGAGCCGCCAATAAAAAGAAGAAAGAAGAAGAAGAACAGCAGCCAAGCACCGATTCTTCAGTGAGGCGACTGTAATCCACCGCTGGCGCTCGTCCTCAAGTATGGAGTCCTGCTTTCTGATTTTCGCGTTTTTCTTCGCTTTCAGTCTTGCCAGTGAAGAGAGGACACTCAAATTTGTCACTGTGGTGAGTAGGATGTGTCCGTCAAAGACTGCTGTCAGTTTGTGTTGTGCACATTTGTCTGCAGCTGGTAGGACGAAATCAGTCGTACCAGAAACGCTCATAAAACTGCACACCACATTCTGGTTTATTGTCATTATATGGGTTCATGATTCTTGCGTTTTGCACAGGGCATTGTGGTTGTGAATTAAGTTCATGTCTGTCCAAAAAAAAAAAAAAAAGAACAATAGCTCTATTAATACACAGAAAACATGAATGTATAATGACTTAATTTTTTTTTTATATCTCTCTCAAATTGATTTGCTCTACTATAATGTCGCTATTAATATTTTCTTTCATTGTCAGTCTGGTACTGTAATCCAGACACAACAATTTGTAAGCCGTAGTATAACATGAGCAACTTCTATTTGCTACCGATTTTGTTTACATCTTATTCATCACATGACAATGAGATCCTGCTCTTGTTGCTGTAGGCTTATTTCACCCCCTCCCAGATGTCGTTTTTGGAGTCTGGACAGTGATATTTGATACCGCCTCCTGTCTTAAACCAAAATTGATAATAAGTGGTTTATGGTTTCAAGTTTAATCACGAAATTGGTGTCACTGCCTGCAAATAAGGCAGTTCAACCTTAAAGCATTTAAGCTTGGCCCTGTCCCAATACCCCCACTTTTGCGGTCTTGCATGGTTACCCATTTGTACAGGGATGTCGGATTTCCGGTGTTTGGCCTCTAGACATGAAGAAGAGTGTGTGGATGACTTTTGATTGCACGTTGGGACACTGGTAGACAGGTGTTGGTTGTGACAGCTGTTTTGGTATTTTCACTCTGCTGAAGACTGATTGTTTTTGTTAGTAGTGACATTTATAGCCTACCTAAAATAATAAATAGATTCTTTTTTTTTTTTTAGAAAATTTTACCTTTTTCATTTATTAATACAATACATGTTGTTGGTATGGTGCTGTAGAAATTATGAAAGTAAAATCTTTTATAATGTTTTTACTGTGTGAAAATAATTGTAAAAGTTCATCATTTTTACTCTTTTCAATGCTTTGCACATTAAAAACTGTAACATTGCGTTGTCCTTAATTGTTGTAAAATATTAAATATAAGCAATTTCTTTCTACTTCGTTTCCCAATACACTGTATAAAACTTAATAAAAATAAATATATATAAGCCTGTGTGATCCATTAATACCTACTAATACAAACCATTTAAAATGTATGCTTTGGCTTGTCATTTACATAAGATGACCAAAGACTGCTTTACACAACTTATCAGTATGTGGTTTCATACAACAAATAAAAAGCATTAAAAATGTTATTTTAAATACATAAAGATGAGAAAGAACATGTGGTAGTAGTTACATTTTTAATTTTTAAACGGCATTTACTAGACCATATATTGTATGCCACACTGCCTGATAAATGACCAAAATCAGCAGCAGTATTAGGCAAGTACAAACAAAATTATGTTATTATTGGGTGAGAAGGATCACAAAGAGGTATATAAATAGACATAAATCATATTTTGTAATTATGATGCAGCTATTAAGTCATCCCAAATACATTACATAATGTTGAATATATCAATTTATACTAAAATAAATATATGCTTCACTTATGTTTCACTAGGCTGGTTACAATAAATAACTTATGTTGAAAAGCTTGAAAATATACAGATTGATCGGGTAGGTGCGGTGTGGCTCCTGAGCGTGATGAACTCTGGGATACACTTAACTTGAAAGACCGATCCGAAATGGTATTCGTGCTAGTGTGGATTTGGTGTTGATTAAGTGCACTGAGCTTTGGCATGTTTTAGACATAGGACAGTCTTGAACAATTACTTTCTTTCATGTGCATGCACACTCAAGTAGGCCAAGACCTCAAGTGTGGCTATTGGGGCAGGGCCCTTGTCTTAAGCATGATTGTGTAACATGGCTATAATTGACAACATTCCTAGAAAACTTGCTCTCTGTTTGGAAAGATTTTCAGGTGAATCATATTGGTTTCAGTTTTCTTTAGTGTAAACGAGAGAAGGAGAGTAACTGGAGCAGCTACTTTGAACAGATCAGTCCCAAGCCAGGGCTGCAAGGTCAGGAGAAGCTCACAGAGTGTGGTTGTGCATGATACACATTCAGACAAAGATCATTTCTGTATAAGACAAGAGATAAAGATGAGGAGATTGAGACTGCAAATGACGAATCTGCAAATCCAATTAGAATGTGCTTGACTACTGTGTGGGCTGTGTCAGAGTGCCAGTATGACACAAGATGGATTTGCTGACCTTTGCAGTTAAACGGTGTAGACACTGACATAAATCTCCAATATTCATGAAGTATTCAACTTGCTTTCCGACAGCTGTATCGTCATGGCGACAGATCTCCAATCAAAGCCTATCCAACTGATCCTTACCAGGAGAGCAACTGGCCCCAGGGGTTTGGACAACTTTCTCAGGTACACACAATATACAAGGGGCCTTGTGCAGGCCAACATGCACACCTTTTGTGTTTAAAGTGCATTGCATTCTATGAAACTCCTTGTTGGATAATAGTTTAATGGATAATTCACACAAAAATACAAATTCACTCATCTTTTACTCCATCTAAAATGTGTATGACTTTCTCACTTCTGCAGAACACAAATGAAAAATTTTCTAAGAATATTTCAGCTCTGCAGGCTCACACAATACAAGTGAATGGTTATCAGACCTTTTTAACTCAAAGCAGATAAATGCAGAATTAAAGTAATCCATACAACTCCAGTGTGTTAATCAATATAATATAAATCGATTCAACTGGTTTTGGGTGAGAAAAGACCAAAATGTAATTCATTTTTCACTATAAATCTTGATAGCAGTCTCCTTGGCGATCATGATTTCAAGCTCTATTACGCTTCATATAGCACCATCTAGTGCTCTGTGCATGCATCAACAGTAGGAAGTGTAATAGAGCTTGAAATCATGATCATACCTAGCGATTGCAATGGCAAGATATACAGTGAAAAAAGACATTGATTTAAAGGAATAGTTCACCCGAAAATGAAAAATTTCTCATTTACTTACACTGATGCCATCCCAGATGTTTATGACTGTCTGAATAACACAACTGAGGATTTTTAGAAGCATTTAGAGCTCTGTCAGGTCCTTATAATGCAAATAAACAGGTGCCAGCCCTTTGACGGTCCCAAGGTCACATTTAGGCAGCATAAAAGTAATCCATGCGAGTGAATGTTTTCTGAAGCAAATCGATACGTTTGTGTAAAAAATAAATTGATAATTAAAACTTTATTAACTTTTAAAATGCACTTCCTGCCAGCAATTGATGCATCATGTTGCTGTCACATGGCGTAAGCACATATTTAAAGCAACACTTATTTACAACAGAAGAACAAACGCCATGTGAGAGTTCGGCCATTTCAAAGAACATCAGAGGCCTGGATGGAAGTGCTGATTTAAAGTTAAAAATGTTTTAATTATCAAATTATTCTTACATAAACCTGTCGATTCACTTAAGAAGACATTCGCTGATTGACTGGAGTCGCATGGATTATTTTTATGCTGCCAAAATTGACTTTTGGACCGTCAAATTGCTGGCACCCATGTACTTCCAGTATAAGGAATTGACAGAGCTTTATATGCTAAAAATCTTTATTTGTGCTCTGCTGAAGAAAGACAGTCTTACACATCTGGGATGGCATCAGGGTAAGTGAATAATTTAAATTTTTTTCATTTTTGGGTGAACTATTTTAACAACTACTTTTAACATCTGGAGCCTTATGTATTACTTTAATGTTGCCTTTGTGATATTTGCACCTTCAGAGTTCTGGCCACCTCTCACTTGCATTGTACGGACCAACAGAGCTGAGATATTCTTCTAAAAATCTGTGTTTGTGTTCTGCAGAAGAAAGAAATTCATACACATCTGGGATGGCATGAGGGTGCGTAAATGATGAGAGATGACCTAGAAGAGTGGGTTTTTATTGGTGTAATTTATTGTTCTTGTTCTTCAAGGAGGGAATGAGGCAGCACTTTGAACTGGGCCACTTTTTAAGAAAACGCTACACAGGATTCCTGAGTGAGGACTATGAGCGGCATGAGGTCTTTATCTCTCCAAGCATGTCAAACATTGTGTTTTTGTGCTAATTGTGTCAGATGTAGTGGACATTAACTTTGCTGTCTTTGTGCTATAGGTATTTATACGAAGTACAGATGTTGACCGGACTCTGATGAGTGCAGAGGCTAACCTGGCTGGCCTGTTCCCACCTGACGGTTCGGAAGTGTTTCAGCCAGATCTAAAATGGCTTCCGATTCCTGTTCACACTGTCCCCGAGGATAAAGAGATGGTAAGACATCACATTGACTACCTTTTACATGGACACCAGAAAGCAGCTTATTGCGAGAAAGTGGCATTCCTGTTTACATGCAATGTATAAGCAGGAAGCATACTCTTTACTCCCGTATACATGCGGCACTCTCAGTAAGCAGCTTTCTCCTCAGCAACATAATTTTCTCACAATGTCTGTGTAAATAACAAACATGGAATCCAAGGATGACTTCGCTGTATTTTATTCTTGGTTGCTTTGCTTTATTTCCAGATATTCCAGAATTGTTGTTGTGTTTGTTTCCTTTACTTTCTATTGCGACCGTCAGCTAAATTGTGCTGCAACAGTGGGGTTTCACTCTTACATAAAACTCTAGGATTCCCCCAAGGTACGAGCGCATATACATGAACGTGAGGGACAGTTGGTATTTTGCATTGGTGTGTATAAATGTAAATAGTTTCTAAAGTCTTATAGTTCATAGTGTATAGTGCTTTTCCCATTATACTCCCAGAAATCTTTAATTATTTCCACTGTGTTGACGTGTTGTTGGGCTCCATCCTGTGATGTTTGTTAAAAAACAAACAAACTGTAAAGCAGCAAACTCAGTAAGTGTCCTTGAAAACCTGTTTCCATGACTGCTATAGTGTTTTTATTTTCTCTTCCAGCTGCTCTCATTCCCGCTGGAAAACTGTCCACGTTACAAACAGCTCATGAAGGAGACTGAAAAAACAGACATCTTTCTAAACATGACCGACACGTACAAGGTGAGTCCACCTTGCAAAGGCCTGCTGATAAAAGCAGCTCATTTTGTCTGTAACCTGCTCATGGACTTTCTATTGACAACATGATAACAGCTATAATAATGTAGTTTAACTTAAAAAGCATTCTACGATTTAGGGTTGAATAGTGATTTTGTTGTGTTTTAATCCAGGATTTTATAGAGATGGTGCGAAATAAAACGGGACTTAAGACCGCCTCCATTGAGACTGTTTGGAGTGTCCATGACACATTGTTCTGTGAGGTGAGTTTCATCTGCACACACATTACTCATGACTTTTACTCAACCAGTGTTAAGACACTGCTAATCTTCTTGTCTAAATATTGCCAGTATGAATGAATGATCACAAAGTGTGCAGCTGATGTAGGTTATTGTGCCTCTTCTCACTTTTAGCAGCTCATTGTCATGTCAAGTTCTTTATTGCCATTTCCACAGAAAAACAGATAAGGGAACGGACACATGGGACATGTTTTTTTGTTGTAGGTCAATGTCCATATGCGTCTGACAGATGTCTGTGGGCTTTAAATTGTTTAAATCTTTTTTTCAATAAGTGCTGCATTTTTAGACCGCAGGTTTAGTTAAAGGAATATTCTGGCTTCAATATAAATTAAGCTGAATCGACAGCATTTGTGGCATAATGTTGATTTATCACAAAATTGTATTTCAACTCGTCCTCCTTTACATTGAGGCAATCTGTAAACATTTAAATACTCAATGTTTCAAAAGTGTTGCCACAAGATGTAAACAACATGCATTTTAACACGATTTTAGAGTGAGAAAATTGCTTCCTAACCTCTTCTGTGCTAAATTATATACAATTTTACAATTCATTGCCATGACAACACCATAAACCTGGTAATCCCGGTAATTTAGTAGCCAATCGCAAAAACACATTTAATTAAAAGAATTAAACACATTTAATTCTCAAATAATAGTTTTAACAGAAATATTAATGTAAGTGCTTTTATAGAATTATAAGCTTCACATTTCTGCTTTTTTAATCCCCCAAAAATTGTCTCAATGTCAAAATGTGTCTTGTTCCCTTTGTATTCTATTCCATTCTGATATGCTCAATCATACAGATATACACAATGATCAGCCACAACATCAAGACCACCTGACTAATATTGTGAAGACAAATATGGCACAACAGAGACTTTACCAAGAACTGGATGTCCCTCCAAAATTGATGAAAACACGGGAAAAAGAGGCCTACAGCTACATTAAAGGAACTGAAGGAATTTCTGGCAAGTACTGGCTGTGTGCTACATGTGACAACAATCTCCCGTATTCTTCATATGAATGGGCTATGGGGTAGGGTGGCAAGACGGAAGCCTTTTCTTACAAAGAAAAACATCCAAGCCCGGCTGAAGTTTGCAAAATCAAACATCAAGTCTCCCAAAAGCACTTGGGAAAATGTGTTATGGTCTGATGAAACCAAGGTTGAACTTTTTGGCCATAATTCCAAAAGGTATGTTTGGTGGAAAAACAACACTGCACATCACCCAAAGAACACCATACCCACAGTGAAGCATGGTGGTGGCAGCATCATGCTTTGGGCTGTTTTTCTTCAGCTGGAACCGGGGCCTTAGTCAGGGTGGGGTGAATTATGAACAGTTCCAAATACCAGGCAGTTTTGGCACAAAACCTTAGGGTGTCCGTTAGAAAGATGAAGATGAAGAGGAAGTTCACCTTTCAGCACGGGACAACGACCCAAAGCACACAGCCAAATCCACAAAAGCATGGCTTCACCAGAAGAAGATTAATGTTTTGGAATGGCCCAGCCAGAGCCCAGACCTGAATCCAATTGAACATCTGTGGGGTGATCTGAAGAGGGCTGTACACAGGAGATATCCTTACAATCTGACAGATTTGGAGAGCTTTTGCAAAGAAGAGTGGGCAAATATTGCCACGTCAAGATGTGTCATGCTAATAGACTCCTACCCAAAAAAGCACCCAAAATTGCTGTAATAAAATCATAATTTTTCCCCCTCAAAGATTCCAGTTTGTTTTTCAGTTGAATTGTTCACATTATAGGTCACATTAAAGGTGGAAAAAGTTCTGACATGATTTATCTTTGTCTCATTCTTTTACATCACAAGAACATGCCATTTTAACAGGGGTGTGTAGACTTTTTATATCCACTGTATTCTTCTCACTACAATTGTACAGAGCGTTACCGTAGACTTTGTCAGTTAGAACCAGTCTGGCCATTCTCTGTTCACCTCTCTCATCAACAAGGTGTTTCCATCCACAGAACTGCCACTCATTGGATGTTTTTTGTTTTTGGCTCCATTCTGAGTAAATTCTAGAGACTGTTGTGCGTGAAAATTCCAGGAGATCAGCAGTTACAGAAATACTCAAACCAGCCCATCTGTCACTCTATGAAGTACTTAAAGAAGTTCTGAAAAAAAAATTCTAACTTTAATAGTAATTTTTCCCATTATTAATGTCCAGACTATAAACCTTGATCAGCTGAATGCCACCTTGGTGAAGAAAATTTCTTTCCATAAGAGCAAAATCTGTACATTATTCCAAACTTTTGGCCACCAGTGTATATGTAGACATTGTAAACGGTGAATGTGCTGTATTTTCATTATACATTCAGCTGTAAATTTCAAGATGGTAAAGGTATGTAACAGTAGACTGTGGGAAGTGAATGTGGCATATTTATGGAGGGAGGCTTATTTGTTGAGTCATTCACAAGTCAAATGGCTTGTGGGTAAAACTGCTCCTTTGGTCTGGTGGTCATAGATTTGACACACTGGAATCATTTGCTAGATGGCAGTAGTTTGAAGAGGCATTACTAAGGTCTTTTGATTATATTGAACACTCTTCTATGGATCTTTTGTGTGTTAAATATTTTGGTGCTTGTTAAATGCCAAGGTTCTACCAGTGACTTTAACCCAGACAAGAATGACTTCCAATGCCTGTCTTTTAACTTCCTATTAAAAATTATTTTAAATCCAAATGACCAGACACCAGAAACGCCTTTCTATAATTTTCCCTTCATCTCTTTCTGTTCTATTTTCTCAGGCAAAACATGGGATGCAGCCACCTCCCTGGGTGACTCCAGATGCGATGGAGATGCTGAGGGTTTTAAAGGACTTTGCCTTTCAGATCATGTTTGGAGTCTATAGGAGAAAAGAGAAGTGCAGACTTCAGGGAGGTGAGAACTAATCCTAGGACACAGAGCATTTTCATAGTTAAAAGTTTGACACTTAAGCAAACATTTGCAAATCAAGTTTGTTCTGCAACGTTGAACGGTAGTAACAGAGGGAGAGGCTGTATGCTTAAGCGATGGGTTAATATAGTGCAGGGGAAATGTAAAGAAACGATTAACTGCTCTAAATACAGACTATGCTATTGCAGTGGTGTTATAAAGCAATACTGGGATCATGTGACACTGTAATGTGTTAAACAGCACATCTACTTGCACTTACAGGCCTGCTGTTAGAACAGATCATTAAGAATATCTCAGCTGCTGCTGCTTCAGACTCTAAACAAGAATTGAAGATGATTGTATACTCCGCTGTAAGTTATGTGCCACACTAACCATCAGTGGACAAAAAGCCAAATTATCCCTTTTATTATCACAATAGCATGACACATTAAATACAATGCTTTCTTGACCAAAAAAAATAAATAAATCTGTTTTGAGAAAGCAGTTCATGATGTTCACAACTTTTCCCTCACTAGCATGACACAACTGTTGTAGCTCTGCAAGAAGCTCTGAATGTCTTTAATGGACTGCAACCGCCCTATGCTTCCTGTCATCTAATTGAGCTTTACCAGGAGGAGAATGGGTAACATTGTCAGCACCTTTTCTAAAATTACAGTTCTGCATATGGAATACATCTTAGATCAATAAAAATATTCCTTTGTTTCTCTCTCTCTCTTCTCTCTCTCTCTCTCTTTTTCTCTTTCTCAGGTCATTTTCAGTGGAGATGTTTTATCGCAATGACAGCTCTATGCTGGAGCCGTATGCTTTGTCATTACCGGGTTGTTCTCAGCGCTGCCTCCTACAGGACTTTTTAAACCTCACACATGAAGTCATACCACAAGACTGGACAGGAGAGTGCCAGATCAGCAAAGAAGCCATTGACACTGGTAATCTCTATTGTTCTACAACCTTTTATTACACAAAAATCAATATAATAAACTGTGATTTTTTTTTATTTATTTATTTATTTATTTTTTTTATTCCCAAGTGCTTTAATAATACAGAAGAATGTGTGTGTTTATAATAACAAAAGATTTAGATCTTTTTTTTTTAAACATATATATATTCATGAGCATGAGAACAATGATGGATATCTTAAAGCAATAGTTCACCCAAAAATTCTGTAATTATTTTCTCATCCTCATGCTGTTCCAAACCCATATGCATTTCTTCCGCAGAACACAAAGTAGTATATTTTAAAGAATGTCATGGTCAGGGGTCCCGGGTAGTTCAGCAAGTAAAGATGCTGACTACCACACATGGATTCAAAAGTTTGAATCCAGGGCGTGCTGAGTGACTCCAGTCAGGCTTCCTAAGCAACCAAATTGGCCTGGTTGCTAATTTTCATTGTCAAATTCTCGTTTGATCTCATTTAACGTAACGTGAGGTCACATTTAAGTGTAATGATGATGCGTGAGAGCAGCACTGCTGAGGAGAGGAAGAATTACACAGCCCACAGTCCAGATGCACTCGAAACTGTCCAAACAGCTTCATCTTATGTAGATCCCAAAGTATGAGGGAATTATACAAAAATACAAAATAAGTAAATGCAGAGGCACTCTCGTTGTGGAGTAAGTGGAGCCGGAGCTCTTTAAAGGAAACACCCCGGCGTTACATCTTAAATGCAGTTATATTTAATGCGTTATAGCTTTATTAAAGTTCAAATAGTACGGAAGCAGGTCATGTAAATAACTACAATCTCAGAAACTGGCATTTCTCTGTGCGGTCAGTGTCTCTTCTAGGAGTTGCGCAAATGTCCCGATCTGAGGGGGAGAGATTGAAACTGCACCCGGCTGATCCACACTCTGTCACGGGGACGCTCGTCCCTCAGGCGCGCACGCTTAATGCAGCTAGATTATAACGTGATGGCTCGCGTCTTATTGAATCGTGTATATATGTCACTTTGCATTTCTTATCTTGAAGAAAATTGGCAATACGCAGCTTTATTAATAAGAGAGAGTTTATTTTTTTGTGAGTTAAAGATGGATTGAAGTGAACAGAAATGTGAGAGAGGAAGTCTTCACCCCAATATACACTGCAACAAAATATGTTTTTGATTTTGTTTTGTCTTGTTTTCCAATATAAATATCTAAAACACCTTTAAAACAATGTACATTTTCAGCAGCTATACTGAGTTAATTACTAATTCTGAGAATGTTGAATATAAAATAACAAATTCAAATATTTTAAAATATCTAAAAATCCTTTAAAAAAATATGCATTCACCTGAGAATCATCATAGAAGATATTTAAACTTGCCTTTAGAGAATAGATCTTGAATATTTTGTCTTTACTGATTTCATAGAAGTATAACCAATTGAAAAAATACACTTATATACAAAACACACTTGTGTACAAGATGCATCCTCTTAAAGCAAGTCTAAATATCTTATATGATGATTCTCAAGTAAATGTATTTTGTTTTTTAGACAATTTTAAATGGAAAACAAGAGAAAAACAATTTAACAATAGGATTTTTTGACAATAGTGAATTTCTTTACTGAATTAAACTTAATAAAAAGTATTTATTTCCCGTTATTTCAGAGAATGTCTTTTAGAGAATGTCTTTTTTAAAAAAAGATGATTTTGTCCTCTATTGTCGGGCCACAAGCTGAATAGTCGGTTAAGAGCTAATGATTAATCGTTGCAATAATCTGCGAATAGTCGAATAATCGCTCTAATAAACGCTAGATACATCGATTATTAGAAATAATTGTTAGTTGCAGTCCTATACGTCATATTTCAAGTCTTGTGAAGGCACACAATCACTTTGTAAGATAAACAGATTGAACTTTTAGGTAATTTTTATTCACTTTCAAATCATTGGTCAACTCGCGTTAACGGAGTACAAATCAAATATGGCGACACGTCAATAACATCAAGCACGAGTTGCATGGACTTTTGTGACACTTTTTGTTGTTGCCCTTTTAGCTTTTAAAATGAGGCTCAGTCAACTGTTGTTGTATGGAAATCAGCGGCTGTGACATTAAAGTATATTGTTTTGTGACCCACAGAAGAAAGTCATATGGTTTTGGAATGACATGAGTCAATAATGACAGAATTTTAATTGTATTTTTTTTAACTATGCCTTTTAAATGTTAATGGATCTCTTGCATTTGTTTGTAGAGGTCATCATTGGACTGGCTTTGTGTGGCTGCCTACTCGTCCTACTGATATCACTGCTGTTTGTAGTGCTATGTTGTCAGAGAGATCCGTTGGCTGGCTATAGTCATGTAATAAATGAGAGTAACTCCTGACAATCATACCAACTCCTCCGAAAAGAGGAAACCTGGGACAGTGAAGAGGACCTGTGAGGACACAACCTCAACATATCAGAAACTCTATGCAAACACAGACTGGCTCAACTACTTTTGGCCTAAACTTTTATTTATATTGGGGGAGACGTGGCAGTTTTATTACCCTTTTATTACCCTCACATTTGTTTTAGTACCTGGAAGTGTTTAGAGAGAGCAAAGGGAATCAAAAGTTATGATTGTTTCAATAACATTAACAGCATTGAGTGACTTCATTTGTGTTAATAGTTTTGAGTCTTTATTGTGTTGTTTTTCAAATATCCAAGGATCCAAAAGCTACAACTTTTACTTTAAATCTCAGAATAATCCTGAGAAGTGGACCAGATTAAAGCTGCTCTTCCAGAGGTGTCTGTCCTCTCTGAAACGCAAGTACTACCAGTGCCCCCCATTTGAGCTCTCGGCCCTTTAGTTAAAGTATGCTTATGAGAGGATTGTACTCGATACATTTGCCTGATTCAGGTTGTGCAATGAAAGTGTCTTATTCGATTTTGAATGTTCACAAAACAGGCTTACTGGATAAACATTGAGGCCTTATCACACATGTTCATGCTTTTATTGTGATAATCTCATTTTAACAAAATGTCACAAAATAGATTGATTTGTAAATTTCAGAATTTAAAAAAACAGCTTGCTGATTTGGTGTCTTCTCACCAAAGCAGATCAGATAAATGGGGTTATTGTTTTAATCATTGCTGTGTGTTTATGTTTTGTGTGTTTATGGTGTCTTAACACCTGACTTTTTTTACATTTGTGAAGGATGTTGTCAATAATTCTGTTCTATGTGCATCATATTTAATACAAACATCTTGTCAGATAGGTAAACATGGTAAAAGGAATTTGGAAATAAATATTCCAACACAAGTTTCTACTTGATTGACATTTAAATGTTTATTTTGGCATTTTAAATGATGCCTTTTTGTCAGTCTTCAGATGTTCACACGAGTAGAAACCTGATTCAGAAACTGAATTCTATTTTGTTTGCATCATCTGATAGAATAAAATCTATATTTAATTAAATGTATTATCATTCAAAGTGTGAGTTGATACAATACTCAGATTCCAATGTGTATTTTAATTATTTTAAGTTTTTAAAATTATGCAGTAAATGACAAAAATATGCATTCATAATGTAAAAAATGCCCTTGAAAATCAATTCTGGGGGCAAATATTTCCCCTTAATTTCTGACACTGCCCGAACTGGATTATTGTACAACTAGCAAATGCAGTAGTGACATTAAAGATATTGCAATTGTTTTTCAGATGAGGTTCACCTCATCAACACTGATGACAAACTAAGAAAGCACTTATTAATGCCCTTTTTTCATCTTTATTTTAATCAATAAGGCCAAATGTTTGACAGGACTGTTAAATAAGTACAATACATATGCAAAAAAGTATGTGTTTCTAACAAGGATGTAACAAAATATCGGGCGGGGGGGTGTCAGTCTTTAAAACCTCTATTGATCAACCTCTACTTTAAATGGGGAGGATGTCATGTCCCCTTCAGTGCCTACAGCCCTGGTTCCTACAGGTAGCATGATAACATGAATATGCCAGTAGAACTTTAAATGTTAAAGGCTAAAAGCATCCTCAGTACAAAATAGCCATTAAACCGAGTACTTTTTGACAAGTTCATCGAATTTTTTATATAGAAATTTTTGTCCACCTTCATCTGGACCCGTCCAGATCAGTGCATGTGGTGGAGAACATAAAATATTAATCAAAAGTGCAATTAAAATTATCAACACATATTTTGGGGCTTACTTCAAAAGACATCCCCATATATCACTAAGGATTATTTTCCCTTCATAATCTGTAATTCATTATATCATACCATAACTTTTGATACTATTTTAAAAAAATGTGTTGCAGTATTAGGTTGGGTGCAGTGCCCCTTGGCTTTGTACTCTAAAATGTTCTCTATTTTTATCTAGAATGGATTATGAACTTCAACTGTTCAGTCTCATCCCTGTACACATCCATGACAAGGAGAGAATGAGACTCAACAATCTTCAAGGCAGTTTAATGTCTACACTAAAACACTACACAGGTTAAACACCGTGACAAACCTTAAAGAAAACACTAAACACACACACAAATATTCTTGCTGCACCACACACACTGCTGTTCTTGCTTCTGGCTGCTCTGACTTTTAATCTTTCAATTCAACATTCAATTGCCAGCAGTGACAAACTAGCCGATTCATCATCATTGAAAGGTATTAATTCCATGTTATTTTACAAACGAAGGGAGCAAAGGAAAGAAGAGAGAAATGTTGATTGTCTGTTAAGGTCAAAGGTTAGGAGTGTGTGGGAGAACACTTTGATCAGGCGATGGCTTTGGCCTCCGGCAGGAAGGCCTCCCAGCACTTCACCAGCTGGATAAAAATAAATAACAATTAATGAAAGCGCATCCAGTTGTGATATATATGGACACACACACACACACACACACACACACACACACACACACACACACACACACACACTTACCCGATGCTGTGTGTGAAGAAGAGACTCTAGGTATTTCACTAAATGTTGTTTGAAATCTCTGGTTTTCTCTTTCTGCAACAGACAATATACACACATATTTTGTTTTTAATTTTGTACTGATCTGCACTTGTGACATTTACCACATCCTACATTTAGTGCAGTGCAGTAAAAAAGGTCTTACCTCAAACCGCAGCACTTCTTTGCGCACCGTACAGGTGACTCTTTCAAAATCTCTCTCATACTGACTGACTTTAGACTCCCACTGCACAGAGGTACAGAGAACAGCTCTGTTAGCATCAGTGGCGGGCTGTGCATTTACAGTCTAGGCCTTCTGTGTGATTCATGCCATTAAGAAAACACAGTTTCACAATGAATAAGACACCCTATGCTTTTGGGATCATACATTATGTCGCAGCCTACTAGTAAAACCAATTGACATTTTAAAAACATGTCCACGTACGAAAGCCAGAACTTGAAAGGAAACTTAATGCTCAAGCAAGCCTAATTTTAACTGCAGCATGATTGTTTTGTGAAATGAATGGTTAGCTCAGTGGTGAAGATGCTGGCTGCCACCCCTGGAGTTCAAATCCCAGGGCATGCTGAGTGACTCCAGCCAGGTCTCCCAAGCAACCAAATTGGCCCGGTTGCTAGGGAGGTTAGAGTCACATTGGTTTACCTCCTCATGGTCGCTATATTGTGGTTCACCCTCAATGGGGTGTGTGGCGAGTTGTGCGTGGATGCCGCAGTGGATGGCGTGAAGCCTCCACACACGCTATGTCTCAACAAGCCACGTGATAAGATGCGTGATGACGGTCTCAGACCGGAGAAAAATTGGGAGAAAAGGGAAAAAAAAGAAAAACTTCATTTAACATTCCAGTGGCCATGGAAGTCGGAATCCAATAAGGAGTGTGTAAAAACTCACCTACCCAATAGACTAGGCCTGTAAATGAATGCCGTTGGAGCATTGGGGCCACACCCGGCAAACACAAACTGCTTTTTTGTCCACACTGCACATTCTTTTTTTTTAAATTCAAATTGACCCTTCGCTAAGCTCCGCTCCCCCTGGTTATGGTTGCTCACTCTGACAAGATCAGCAGAACTCCCCATTGAACCGAACGAGAGATTGCTGGGAATGACGCAGTTTATGGCAAAATATTCTCATAAATGGAATGGTTAATATTTTTATGTAGGCTGGTATGAAGAGTGGCATTGTAATGCATATTAATCAGACATTTTTAGTAAAAGAAATGGTTAAATTACACAGTAATTTGATTAAAAATTGTAGACTGTAAATCAGAATCAAGGCAAACGATTATTAGTCACTTGAAAAGAGAAAAACTTTTACACATCTAATAACAGTATTTTAAGAGTACAGAACTGTTTATAACGTCTCATCACACACTCATTTTGATGCTGTGAACTGTTTATTATCGCTTTTATTATGACTTGAATCAATACATAGCCTAAATGAATTAATGTTCAGTTATTATCTTTAATTTAGGAGCAAATGTTGGTCAGAAGCACCTTTAAGGCGGGGCTTAGCGAAAAGTTAATTAGTTTGGTGTGCGGATTCTCAACGCACCAGATATTAACTTGATGCATAAATTGGTGCAGGACTCCTTTGTAACATTAAATTATTAACCAATCTTATTATACAATATGATTCAACAAAAACATTCTACAAGGATGTTATGTATTGCATTGTGTTGGCCTAATAATACATGCAATGGTTGGTAGTTGCTACATTAGGCATTTAGTGTTAAAGGATTAACCTCATTGATGTCATCTTTAGCCTGCTGAATCTTGTCAGGTTTGTTTGCCCAGAGCAGTTTGGCCTCTGCCTCTCGTTTCTTCTGCAGTGTGCTCTGAGCTTCCTGCAGACGCTGCCACACCTTCATCCTCTGCTCGAAACAGCACTGAGAGCAATACAACACAGTACATTTTTGATAATAAACAAAGTTCAGTTTCTGATAATAATTAACTGGTTACTGAATTATATTTTCAATAGCCTCATATCTGTGCTTAAAGGAATAGTTCATCCAAACTCATATGAATTTCTTCATGCATATTGTCACCTACTGGTCGGCGCTGGTCAAAGGTGGAGATTTACAGTAAAAAAGGACTGTTGATCTGTATTGATCTGTTTCTCACCAACACCAATCATATAACTTCCTGATGACATGGATTTAACCACTGGAGACTTGTGGATTACTTTTATGATGACTTTTTTTAGGTTTAAACTAAGTTCTAGCCACAATTCACATTCACTTGCATTGTATGGACCAACAGAGCTGAGATATTCTTCTAAAAATCTTCATTTGTGTTCTGCAGAAGAAAGACAGTCATACACATCTGGAATGACATAAGGGTGAGTAAATGATTTGAAAAGTTTTATTTTTGGGTAAACTATTAATTTAAACCACGCGAGTCCAATTGTGTGTTTTTGGAGCTTGAAAATGTGCTCACCATTCACTAGATTTGTATGGACAACAGACATCATATTTCCATTAAAATATCTTTGTTTGTGTTCCGTGGAAAAAAGTCATGCAATTTGGATAATACATAAGGATGAGTAAATGATGAGAGAATTAACAATTTTGGATGAACTATTCCTTTTTTTGTGTGTGGTGGGCACAGTTTATGCTCTGTTTATCATCACTAGTAGGTTGGATATCTGTATATGTGGTTGCACTCTCTCACCCTCACGGCCCCCAACAGTCTGACATAGTCGGCCAGCAGCTCTGCGAGGATGAAGTAATCACTGAAGGCCTGCTGCTGATGAAGCTGCTCCATTTTGTCCTCCACCTCTGCCAGTTGTGACAGCGCACGAGACAGGGCAGAGTTCTCATCCACACTGCCCAGCATTGCCACACTCTTACTGAACACTGCAGAATTACTACACAAATCTTTGGGAAGAGAAAGACAGAGATGGTTTGGAACAAGTTGTTACAGGATCAATCTGTAACACTGGCTATAAGGCATAATTTGCACTCTCACCTTTCCTGTGGTTTACAAATGAGTCAACAGCAGCATGGAGTCTCCTCAACAACTGCTCCTCATTCTCCACCTCCTGTAGCTTACTCTCAAACCACTGTGTAACATACATACAGTACATGCACATGTGTCACGCTCTCCCTAAATGCAATCAACCAGCTGACTTTGAGAGAATATGTAGCTACTATAATCCTCTTACATTATCTGATTCGTTAATTTTAATTGTCATCTTATTCACTGCATCTGATGCTCTGTTTATCATCTTTAGAAGGCCAGGTCCACTCAATGTCTGAGTATTCACAGCCCTAGGCAACTAAAACACAAAAACCCATTTAGATATAAAACATTTCACTAAAAATAGATGATGTGTTTAGAAACATGACGGTGATTACCTCCTCTCTCTCTAAAAACTCCCGGACATCAGGATCCTGCAGCAGAGATGGATGGGCCACTATCCTCTGCAGATACCTACAGAACATATAAACAACCTTCCAGCAAACATAACCAATTATAAATAAAACACATGAATACACTTAAATTTCAGCATAACCCTTACTGAACTTTAAGAATATGACTCTTTGAGTCTAGGTTTGTGTTTTAGCATGTAAATGTGTGTTTTATGTGTATGTTTAATTATGGGTGTGTTCACCTCTCCAGTGCTGCTCGTCTTTTCTCCACAAACTCTGCTGAAGATGAATCCTCCTTCCCTACTTTCACTTTAGTCATCCCTGTGGCACACCACCAAACCACAAACACGCACTTACTCAACAAATCACACTCAGAGAGAGCATGACATGAAGCAAGAGAGAATGAGACCAGACTCAGCAGAGCACAGATTCTCATTATGTGGACCAGGGGTTTTCAAATTTGGGGCTGCATTGGGGTGCTAAATGGTCTGTGGAAAATTCCAGAGAGCAAAAAAAAAAAAAAAAAAGGGTTTACAAAAATTAAATATCCTTTCAGTTTTATTCTGCTTTCCAAAGACCGCAAATGCATTTCAATTGAACTGAAAAGTCAAATGATTTTTTGTTGTTGTTGTAAAGGTTTATAAACATAAAATTACTCTAAGGTGACAATATAAAAGCCAACTATTGTCTTTATTAGCGCTGTATCAATTTGATCAAATATTGATATATTGTAATACTCTCACACATGTGGATCTAAGGCCAGGAAAGTATATAGATTTTCAACTTAAATCGCAATCTTCAATATAATATATGCAATTTCAAGACTTATTAATACAACCACTTTGAATATTTAAAAAAAGTAAAAATGAGACCAAAATAATGAAAAACGAATGATAAAATAACATTTAGTTAATCTGTATGATTAATAAAAGCATTAGCTGAACGAGGATTTCTTTCATACTGTATGTAAGCAAAATGGATATTATAACTGAAATAAACCCACATAAATTAGAATTTAAAGTGCAGTGGTGGTGGCATAGTGGGCTAAAGCACCCACAGCTGCCACCACCATTGTGTCCTTGAGCAAGGCACTTAACTCCAGGGGGATTGTACCTGTAATAAATGCACTGTAAGTCGCTTTGGATAAAAGCATCTGCCAAATGCATAAATGTAAATGTGAGGTGGCTAGCAGTACCCAGCCCTAGTCTTTATAATAACATGCTTAATCTTTTTCACACAGTATAAATGGGTCTTTATACAGCTGCCTTTAATTTGAGAACAGGAGTCCTTTACTAGGCAGTGATCATTTTTGGGGGTTCTTGGCATCAAAACATTTGAAAAACCCCTGATCTGGACCACTGTAGAATGTCTAGTTCAGTATACTAACTAAAACAAATCCACTAGACTAGGAGCAACACTCTTTACCCACTACACTCTTCTGAGGTGGAGGTGGGATGATGCAGCCCAGTAAGGAGTGTTTGGCAGACAGCTTCTCATACAGACCAAGAAAATCACTGAAACGCCGACGCACAGTGAACATCTTATTACGGAACATGGGCAATGTAGTCTGGAGAGAGAGACAAGCGTGGAGTCAGAGAGCGTAATGCTGATATAGAAAGCTTTGAACAATCAAAAATATCTATAAAGAGAGAACATTGATGAACCTGAGTCGACACTTTGTAAGACATGTAGGCGTGCATGCCATCTCCTGCAGCACAATTAAACAAGAGGGACACAGTCACTTAAACTCTCAACTGAACATCCAGTTAATGAAGCTTGACTCGATTATGCAAGTAGTTCACACATACCCATTTTCTCTGGGTTGGTGACAGCTATGTTCAACTCAAATAGATCTCCACTCTCTTCCTCCTCCAACTGTTAAAATACATCAGAATTTAGTTTGAATTATGAAACGGTTGAAACTAAAACTTGTTGCAACTTAAGTCAAAAGAGAGGTCTTGTGTCTGTACCTCCTCCATGGTCTTGGTGACAATGCTAGGTTTGTGTATGGAATTAGGAACATGTGTGGGGTTGGAACCCGATGCAGTCGGGCCAACAATCTCTCTCCTCCCTTGACTTGTTGTGTTGGTGAGTGTCAGTTCTACAGTGGCCTCTGGAATGTACACAAAGAGAACCATGGTGAAAAAGCCAATGATATTGGCATGATTTATTAAAGGTGCACTCAATACATTTTTGTTTATGTCGCACTGGCCAATATGGCTGTCGTCTTGGACTTATACTGATGCCTAGGGGCATTGATGCAGCATCATTTAAGCACAAACGTTTTCAGAAACCAATGCCATTGCAAAATCTTACTATTAACCATCTGCAATGATACATTTAATCCATGAGTGAAAGAGTCCAATAACAGGGTGGTTACTTATATTAAAGGGACAGTTCACTCAAAAATTTAAATTCTCTCACCATTTACTCAACCTCATGCCATCCCAGATGTCTATGACTTTCTTACAACTACAGAACACAAATAGAGATTTTTTGATCTCTTTTATCTCAGCTCTGTAGATCCAAACAATGCAAGTGAATGGTGGCCAGAACTGTGAAGCTCCAAAAAGAATATAAAGTCAGCATAAATGTAATCCATAAGTAATCATTCTTTTTTTTTTTACTATAAAATGTACACTTTCAACAGCCCTCCTACACGCAGACAGAGTTCTTCTTCTGTATTTTAGTGATTCATATAATTCATGCAAATTGCCATCTACTGGCCAGGGAAGAGAAAGAAAAAAAAACGGGAGGGATAAAGCAAAGGAAAAAAAAATAATAATAATTTTTGCACAACAGCCCAGTAGGTGGAAATATGCATGAAAAATGCTAATCGGCAAAACACGGAAGAACTACTCTAATGAATGTGCAGAGGAGTGCTGTTTGAATGTAGATTGTTAGGAAGGACTTAAATATTGAACGTTTTTTTACCCACACTTATATTGCTTCTGAAGATATGGATTTTAAAAACTGGAGTCTTATGGATGACTTTTATGCTGCCTTTATGTGCTTTTTGGACCTTCAAAGTTCTGGCCACCATACATTTCCTTTGTATGGAGCAACAGAGCAGAAATATTCTTTTAAAAATCATAATTTGTGTTCTTGCAGAAAAAGAAAATCATACACATCTGGAATAGCATGAGGTTGAGTAAATGATGAGAGTATTTTAATTTTTGGGTGAATTATTCCTAAGCAAGTAGCATTCAGCTGATCATGTGATCCTGACATGGCAGCCCCCATGAGGGAACCCCTCTACATGTAGAATAAAAACCGGTTTTATAATATGATTATAGTCTTTATCTTATATGAGTGATCACAATTGTATACATATATTTCAAAATGACAATTCATTTCTTTAGAAGAACCCCTTTTTTTTAATGTGGAAAAACTACTGAGTGCACTTTTAAGTAATTAATTTTTCCTCAAATTTTCAACTTTAATTGAGAGGTCAATTGACCTGCATGCGAGTGTTTTTAAGAGAAATGCAGCAGTAATGGAGTGGTGGGAAATACCAGTGAACAGATCCAGCTCTTCATCAGAGTGAAGGCCATTAGTGGTGTGATGAGCATCTCTCCTGATGTAAGAGCCCTCTTCACTGAAGATATCACCCTCATGGCCCTCATCAGGAGCAGACGTGGGTGTGACCGGTTTACTCTGTACAAAGACATTCAAATAACGCCACCATAACAGCTAATAATCATGACAACATTTCACGACCGCTGCAGGCACTGACTATAAGCGATAAAATAGCTTTTATCAAATGACACTTCAATATTTGCCTTAATTAGACCACGAATAATCATTTATTGTGGAACAGGTGTCTCACTCTAGCGCCGGTGAATATGTCCTCCCCTTCATCATCATCATCCTCCTCATCGCTGTCCAGGACTCGGCTGTCTAATTCAGCCTCCAGATATTCATTATCAGGGAAAGGAGGAGGATTCCGCCCGCAGCTGTCTGACATCGTTTGTTTCGACCAAATAACTTATATAACAGTAATTAAATTCAACGGATCAGGCCTTTAGCTTGGCGTACTTTCTAACTGGGTGTATGTCACACCAGGTAAAAAGGATTACATTTCACTGCTAGGTAACCTCAATCTACTTATAAACATCCGCGGATCGCTCTGCGCTCTCCCGTTCAAAGAGCGCACTGAAGCTAGAGTGACATCTGATGGTTTGGAGCGGAAACTGCAGGTACTTAAAACCACATGCTGATTTCAAACACAAGCGTTGCTCGGTAGATTACTTCTGCAGTCCGATACTGATTACAAGTTACATGACTGAAATTATAATTTGTTACGTAATCTTTAATTCATGTTTTCACGTAATCTAATCTGATTACTTTTTGGATTATGGACCTGACTTTTGTTTATTTTATGCTATTTGCGTTTGAGAAGGATAATGCCATTTTGACAGTGTTGCTTAAATGTAATTAATAAAATTTACTTGATGAATCAAAATATAAGAAAAGACATGAATTTTGTGCGGTTTCCCCCCCCCTCGCTCTTTGCCTCATAAAAAAGGTATTTAAAGGGGCACGAAACACAAACACATTTTAAGTGATATGTACTTTAAATTTAGCCAAGATGGAGAAAACAAATTGGTGTGAAAAACACCAGCTAATGAAAAACAACATGCATGTGTGCTAACAAATCCGGGCTGTGTTTTCTGAAAGCATCGCAAGCTTAAATTCATCGTAGAGACCACTGGTACCAATAGTCTCTACGATCAACATGCTTGCAATGCTTTTGGGAAACACAGCCCAGTCCTGTTATATTACAAAAAGTACAAAAGCAATTCACAAAACTAAAGCTAACTTCACTAAAGCACTAATACAATAGGTTTGACATTTATGTGTGGATTATGAATATGAAATGGTGCGTTTGCACATTTTGATGCATTCGATGGACAAAACCCTTCCAAAAACATGGTTACATGTGTGAAATAATTTTTTGTAAATCCAGTGGTCAAGCGCTGAGACCTCTCCACTATCAGTGTAATGTTATCTATTAATATGTAATCGCATAATCAAACAAAAAAATCTGATTACAACTATTTTTAAATATAATTTAAATAGAAGTACTTGATTTGTTTGTAATCTGCTGCTAGCACTGAGCATATTACAGGTATTTCCAGAAGATGCAAACACCACAGGCATGGACCCCTTCTGAATGCAAAAGAACAACAGACCACACAACATTTTGCAAGTGTCATGTTTAATAAAATAAAAACTTTAATAATTTCAATCTCATGATTCAACTTTTTCATTGCTTGGTAAGACTATTCAATTAGTGTACAGTAATAACTGGCTCAGATCAAAACTTTGATTACATGCATTTAAAAAAAAATAGATAATCTTATAAATTTGATGAGTAATTGCACTTGGCGGTTAGTGTTCCTGCTGAAGTCAGAATTGGATAATCCTGAACTCAGTGAGGAGGGCAGTGATAAGAAAGATGATGTAGAAGATCAGGAGAAAAACACCATAGACTCGGCTCACGTGGAAACACTGAAGAGGAACTAGTATGAAGGAAAAGACCAGAGACAGACCAAGTGCTCCTGAAAGAACCCAGCATAGCGATCCCTCTGGCTCCAGCTGAACACAGATTACAAATACAAAGATCAGCCTCCATCAGTCAACAGATCAAAATCACTAAACATTAACAATAGTCTGACTCGGAGCACCCAGAGCTTGTAAGTAGAGCATCATTGTACTTACCATCACAATGTGATTATGATGAAACATCTGCAGCAGGCAGCCCAGACCCACACCAAACATCATGTCTGAGATGGTTAAAGGCATACAAAGAGCTCTCAGTGTTAATGGGGAAATGGTTATTATTTACCTTGAGATGTAATACTGCATATCAAAAATAAATATTATTAATACAGTCTTTATAGCACATACACAAAGATGAAAACTTTTAATAGATCAAAGGTTAAAGGATACTAAAGATAATGCCTCCAAAACAAGCAGCGATGGCCATCCGTGGATATCCCTGACGAGCTAAAGTAATGTCTGAAAAGAAATCTGTGAAAAAACAAACATACTTCACTAGGTTTAACATAAACAACATTTTATGTCCAATTGGTGCACAATCCATTCAAAGGAAAAGGATATTCTATCTATCTATCTACACACACACACACACACACACACACACACACAAAACATTAAAACCACCTGCCTAATATTGTGTAACCCGCATCTCATAATAGCATTCTGAGCTGATATTCTTCTCACCACAGTTGTACAGAGCAGTTATCTGTGTTACCATAGACTTTGTCAGTTCTAACCAGTCTGGGAATTCTCTGTTCACCTCTCTCATCAACAAGGTGTTTCCATCCACAGAACTGCCACTCACTGGATGTTTTTTTTTTTTTTTGGCACCATTCTGAGTAAATTCTAGAGACTGTTGTATGTGAAAATCCCAGGAGATCAGCATTTACAGAAACCAGCCTGTCTGGCACTAACAAACATCCATGCAATTATCTAAACAGCCAATCATGTGGCAGCAGTGCAGTGCATAAATCATGCAAATACGGGATCAACCATCAGAATGTGGAACAAATGTTATCTCAGTGAATTGGATTGTGGCATAATTGTTGTTGCCAATTGGGCAATGGCCAGACTGGTCTGTGGTAAATCAGATAACCACTCTGTACAATTGTGGCGAGAAGAATATCAGTTCAGAATGTTATGAGATGCGGGTTGGCATGGTTTTGGTGGCACGATGGAGACCTACACAATATTAGGCCGGTGGTTTTAATGTTGTGGCTGATCGTTGTATGCATGCATGTATGTATGTATGTATGTATGTATCTGACAACAAAACAAAAAAATGCCATTAAAACAAAAGCTTAAGTGTCAGAAACAAGCTGTTATAAAACTTTTTTTTTTTTCTCTCTTCAGGAGATGGGCTATTGGTCAATAGAAAATAAAAATAGGAAGATTTTGTTCTGCGTGTGGATTTTTCACACTGTAAGTGAGTTTATACCTCCTACGCTGTTGCCCCAGGCTAACAAGGTGAGGCCCAGTACAGTGTTGCTCAGACTGAGAACAACACCCAGCAGGTGCAGCACACTGACAATCTCTGATGCCACAGTGTTGATCCACAGAGCACTGACCACAAAACCCAACAGAGAAAACAGCTACAGACATAAACAAAAACAAACAAAAAAAAAAAAAAAAAAAAATCAATAGAGGTGACTATCAAACTAAATATTACGCATGAATGATGAGAGGCCATTTCATGCTGATGGCAACACATATTTTGACAAAAACAGTCAAACGACTCATACAAAGTGATATGCAGGAGGACTTTCGTTTGTGGTAGTGAAGAAGACTAGAGCAGAAAGGAAGACTCCAATGCAAACTGTGAGCACCCACACGGGAACCTCTCCCTGAATGAGGTACAAACCATCTAGAATGAGAGAGGAAGATCATTTGTTTTAATTAGGGATGTAGACAGTTAACCAATTAGTTATTTCTCAACAATTAACAATTTGTTCAACCAATGCTATTGGGTAAGTAACGGCTAGGTGTGCATTACATTCTTTTATTACACATCTCTACAGAATACCATCTAGTGGTCTTACATCTCTGAGTAACAACCACATATCAGACCGCTCATCCAGGTATTGCGTGCAATCTTTCCTGCTTCTTGGATCACTGTTCAGTCTCTACAAGTAGGCAAATTTTAACTCGAATCCATGTTTCAATTGCATTTATTTATTTATTGGCAAGTCTTTTAATAAGATGTATAAGCAGTCAGACGTTCATTATTACAAAATAAACACAAACAGAACTTTAACACAAACCAGAGGTGGATTTCAGCTGTTCAACAATTTATTTATTCTCACACAATTACAAAATTTTACCGCAAATAAATTTTTCCTGTCCATTTATTTGATTATTTGGCAAGTAGCCTTGTAATAGGCTGGATAAGGAGTTGTCATTTTCACTGATTAAACCAACAGAACTTTGACGTAAACCAGAGGTGGACTTCAGATGTATTGCAAATCAATATTTCATGTCTGGGTCCTGATCTCTGTGTTTATTCTGCGAAAACAACTGTCTGACTAATGCACAACGTGGAGGTGAACGACCCATGGTTGGCCATAATGGTAAAAATAATTTTAAAAGCACACCTAGCTGGAGATTAACCCACTTTTATCTCACTTATACCACGATAATTTGCAGCATTGTTTAGTTACAGCTGTCATTAATTTTTTCGGTGTAAATTTAGAGTGGCAGAATAATAATAAAGTATACATTTCACTACAGGTCATTAGATCTAGAGTTCTGCCCACTATAAATTAGACACAGAGATAAAGTAGTGTGATAATATTATTTGAATGAATAAAAAGCTGTACGAATAATTGGAAAAAAGGACACGAGTTTTGGAGACAACACACTGTTAAAAACTCTGTAAATTTAAATCCACGATCCAGAAACAATACTAGCCACAGAATGTAGAAGGGTTGGCACGCATGAGAACATGTATTTCATTTCTATTATTTGTCATTTTCACATTAATATGGGTAAACCAGCATTATAGAGGTGACATCTCTCTGTTACAGACATGACAATAGAAATATTTCCACTTATATGATGAAAAAAAAAAAAAAAAAATGCTCTGAAACCTGCAGACTTTGACCTTTTAAACATTAGTATGGTATCCATTAAGGCCGCATAATTATTTTAATTAAAAATGAAATTGCGATATGGCCTTGCATAATAACAAAAAAGGCTGCATTTTCTAAAACTCTCCGTTTAGGGCTTCATTCAGCGATACGTGATCAAGCGTTAGACTCTAGCGAGTGTAAGCAGCGAGGCAATATTAAATGATGTTTATCACATTACATGTTAAATAGTCTAGCCAGACAGGGAAAGACACGTTCAATAGGTCCCGGTTTCCTTCTCTCCCTCTCTGTACAAAACATAACACAATGTCAAGCCATACTTTCCTTACAAGGCTAATGGGTGTTTAAGATCCCATTTACACCAGGTATTAAAATGCTTTTTTTGGTGGTCAGCACTAAATACAGGTCTATAAATGTTGTCTAAAACGTTTTGTGATCACAAAAACCACATATGAATGTGGTCAAAAACGCATATGAAATTAAAAAGGAAATTACCATCCAATCTGAAAATGGGAAAAGCGTACACACACACACACACACACACACACACACACACACACACACACACACACACACACACACGAGAACTTCACAGATCTTCTACAGTTTGTCTAAAATCAACTTGTAGGGAGACTTATGAGAAGCACAAACATCTGTAGCTCAGGTTAACACAGTTAATCCACTAAAATAATGGGCAATTCTGCTCAAATAGTTGAGTTTGTGCTTAGCTGTTTATAAGATTTGCACATACTGCCCCCTACCCTCACATTTTCGTAACTACATCAAGGCGGTAAATGAACATTGTACATTCTATGATAGGAACATTCCTTAATATGGAATTTAAGTACAGGTTGGGGGCATGATTAATTGTGTTCATTTTTTAACACATTTTTCACATAATCACACTAAATTAACATGTTAAATCAACAGCTCTAGTTAAAATGATTTTCATCCCTAGTTTCAATCACCTCTATTTCACAATAGTACACAGTGAACACGAAAAGTGATTACACAATATTTGCATATACATTTATCTTTTTAAATATAAGAATTTCAGATCCTCTGACAGTTACCATAACAGGCAGCAGGTGCAAGTAAAAGCACATGACAATGTGCGGTGTACATAGTGTTAGAACTTCCCTACCACTGTTTGCCTTGTCAGTAAACAAGAGCCAAGTTAGCAAAGGTGTTAAAAGGTTGTAACTCTACTTTTCAGATGGCCCAATCACGCTGCGAGTTTGCTGTGAAACTGGTTTGTGAAACTGGTTTGTTTTCATGTTTTAGAACAAATGCAAGTTGACTCACAGGTTCCAGATTGGAAGGTGAGCACACACACTAGAGGCCCAGTGATTATGTGAAGACAGTTAAGAGGACGTTTCCAGTTATAATCCTCTTTATCTGTGTCCACCACAGGAACGGTCAACAGTAACAGCAGTTCTACAGGCACCTACAAAGTCAGACAGAGTTAAAACAAGAACATTTATACAGGTTTATGCTCTTCTCATCAATGATATCAGACCCAATCTCTCAATTCAATACATTCACGTTTATTAAAATAACTTCTATGGAGCATGCCTCATTTATTGAGTGGAACCAGGGAAATCATGAAAGAGAATGTGCAAATGTCACCTTGATCACTTTGAGAACTTTGCCACTCCAGTGCCGTCTCCTCCAAGTCCGGCTGTCTACCGGGTTAATGGCATTCAGGAAGATCTGAATGGTTGATTGAGTGTAAGGCAGCAAAGGCTCATACTCTTCATCTGAAATATATGCAAAATGACACTTTTACACACATACAGTATACACACACACAAACACAAATTCACCCAATTTATTTAACTTTCAGTATATACACATGCATAATGCAGAGAAACACACAAACCAGCCATCTGAATTTCAGAAAGAAACAGACAGTTGAGGAGTGATATTTCAAAGCCAGGGAAGCACACAATCATAACATGTTTTGTACAAGCAGAGAGCAACAACTTCACACCACACAGAGCTTCCTCAAAATTAAGTTTCTCTCACTTTCATTATTACCCAAGCATATGCAAACACACACACACAAACAAAAGTTGCAGATGCTGGAAAAACTCCCATATTGCTGAAAGTCTGTGGAATTCAAAACTATATAAGATAAAACCACACACGCCTTATGAAACCACTGAAATCCCAGCTGAGCAGTTTTTATTTGAGAGGAAGTGACCCACCGTGTTCTTGTACGCTTCCATTCAAAGGTTCACGATATGAATTAGAGGGGAGAATCTCTTCTATAAGAAAAAAAAAATTAAAATAATATCAAAAAATATCTCTGTCCAGTGATCTGATTCAAACAGCATTACTCTTACAACACAAAATCCTTGAAAGGCAAACCCAGCAGAAATTCTATGCAAAAATTAAAAAAAAAAAAACTTCACTTAAGTATGCCCTCAACTGACACGTGCCAAGCGGTTTTTTTGCATTGTGAGTGCCAGATCTGTATTTGTGACAGTTGGATATGCTAAAGTTCAGAGCTCCTCTTTCAGCATTTGGAGAAGACAGACATTCAGAATCGTTTGATTTGATTGCATTTTTATGTTGTTGATTTAAGTTCTTACAGTTGAACATTTAACCTTTAAAATACATTTTAAACACTTCAAAGTTTTTCACAATTCCTGACATTTAATCATAGAAAACATTCCCTGTCTTAGGTCAGTTAGGATCACTACTAAGAATATGAAATGTCAGAATAAGAGAGAGAATTATTTATTTCAGCTTTTATTTCTTTCATCATATTCCCAGTGGGTCAGATGTTTACAAGCACTTTGTTAGTATTTGGTAGCGTTGCCTTTAAATTGTTTAACTTTGGTCAAACATTTTGAGTAGCCTTCCACAAGCTTCTCTCAATAAGTTGCTGGAATTTTGGCCCATTCCTCCAGACAGAACTGGTGTAACTGAGTCAGGTTTGTTGACCTCCTTGCTCGCACACACTTTTTCATTTCTGCCCAGATTGAGGTCAGGTCTTTGTGATTGCCACTCCAATACCAGGACTTTGTTGTCCTTAAGCCATTTTTCCACTACTTAGGAGGTATGCTTGAGGTCATTGTAGATTTGGAAGACCCATTTGCGACCGAGCTTTAACATACTGGCTTATATCTTGAGATGTTGCTTCAATATATCCACATAATCTTCCTTTCTATTCTATTTTCTGAAGTGCACAAAGCACCCCCACAACACGATGCTGCCACCCCCATGCTTCATGGTTGGGATGGTGTTCTTTTGGCTTTCACATAATGATGGTCATTATGGCCAAACAGTTAAATATTTTTTTTTCATCAGAAGAGAGGACATTTCTACAAAAAGTAAGATATTTGTCCCCATGTGCACTTAGTTAACTGTTGTCTGGCTATTTTATGGCAGTTTTGGAGCAGTGGCTTCTTCCATACAGAGCAGCCTTTAAGGTTATGTTGATATAGGACTGGGTTTACTGTGGATATAGATACTTGTCTACCTGTTTCCCCCAGCATCTTCACAAGGTCCTTTGCTGTTGTTCTGGGATTGATTTGCACTTTTTGCACCAAACTATGTGCATCTCTAGGAGACAGAATGCGTCTCCTTCCTGAGCGGTATGATGGATGCGTGGTCCCATGTGCTTATAATAGCGTACTATAGTTTGTACAGATGAACATGGTACCTTCAGGAGTTTGGAAATTGCTCCCAAGGATGAACCAGACTTGTCTCACCTGATTTCTTTTTATTTTCGCAAAGAGGCACTGACTTTGAAGGTATGCCTTAAAATACATCAACAGGTGGACCTCCAATTCAGTACACCTCCTATCAGAAGCTAATTGTCTAAAGGCTTGACATCATTTTCAAGCTGCTTAAAGGTACAGTTAACTTAGTGTATGTAAAATTTCTGACCCACTGGAACTGTGATATAGTCAATTAAAAGTGAAACAATCTGTCTGTAAACAATTGCTGGAAAAATTACTTGTGTCATGCACAAAGTAGATGACCTAAACAACTTGCCAAAACTAGAGTTTGCTAATATGAAATCTGTGGAGTGGTTTAAAAATGAATTTTAATTACTTCAATCTAAGTGTATGTAAACTTCTGACTTCAACTATATGTAGTATCTTTTGTAATGTCTAGATCGGTTTGCTGCCTTTCTTGGCCAGGTCTATCTTTTTTTAAAAAAAGTTTAAAATCTCAATGGGACCAACCTGGTTAAATAAAGGTAGAATTAAATTAATCACACTGATCTGTTAACAAAGGATTCTGCATCAAGAAACCTATGTGCAGTTAATTCATATTTTAACATGAAAATAAGTGACTCTTCATTCAGGAATTGCAATCGAATTTTAGGAGGTTAGAAAGTGTTTGGTGTGTGAATATTCTTAGTGTGGAGAAAACTAAGGTCTCCTCACCTTCTGTTCTAGCTGAGCTCTGGATTGAGCCGTTCAGCTGATGCTTCTGACGATTGTAAACATATGCACTCACGACCACAGCCAAAACATATACAAAATACAACCCCAGATAGCCTGCAGAAAATATTAAAAGAAGAGAGGAAGACAAAAGATGTTAAACAACTTGGCAACATCTTAACCAAAAAATGTATGTATAGGTCAAACTGTATTCTTATGTGTTCTGCAGGAATATGCGGCAAAGGAATAGGAAAGATTGCAGGAATTTGGATGAAACGAGCAGAATGAAAAAAGCATGTGTAAAATCAAATGGTTGAATGAAAAGTTTGCATAGATCAGATTATGTGAAAAACGGTTATCGGACCCACTGCCTCTCCCAGGGTAATGTGGCCTTTATAGAGGATAATGAAGGTCCAAAACACAGCCGCCATGTAGAATATGACATCACGAAGGAATGGCCGAGACGCCACAGTAAATGGTTTAACCAGAGCAATACTCCCAGCAACCACTGTTGTCACAAAGATCCCTGCACCTAGAAAAAAAAAATACACATTAGAAAAAAAAATCTAAAATGTTGTAGCGCAATAAACTATCCATATTCGATGTCGATAAATATATAAAGGAATAGTTCACCCAAAAATGAAAATTCTCTCATTATTCACTTACCATGATGCCATTCCAGATGTGTATGATTTTCTTTTTTAAGCAGAACCCAAATAATGATTTTTAGAAGGCAGAGCTCTGTCAGTTCCTTAAAATGCATGCTCACAGGTGCTTTTTAAAAGTTCAAACATTTTAATTATCAATTTATTTTTTACACAAACGTATCGATTTGCTTCAGAAAACATTCACTGATTGACTGGAGTCGCATGGATTACTTTTATGCTGCTTAAATGTGACCTTGGGACCGTCAAAGGGCTGGCACCTGTTTATTTGCATTATAAAGACCTGACAGAGCTCTAAATTCTTCTTAAAATCCTCAGTTGTGTTCTTAAAAAAGACGGGATGGCATCAGGGTAAGTAAATGATTTTTGGATGAACTATTCCTTTAATTTATGGAAAAATAAAAAAAAATAAAAATATACATTTATATAACATTATTATATAGATTATTTCATGTCTTTTACAGTTGAATAATCATTAAGTAGTACACAAAGTACCACACAAAACTTAAAAGGTGAAGTATGCAAGCAGCACCAAAATGAATTGCAAAAGAGAAATCTTCCCATCTCCCATTGCTAAAAAAAACAGATAGTCCAGCCCCAGATTAGTTACGGCAATGTTATCATGCCGAGAAGGATATAGCTGCAGGCAGAACTCCAAAAAGGATCAAGAGCTCCAAACCGCCAGCAAAGATATAGAGAGTAGGGTTAAAACTAATGATTTTTTTTGATAATCGATGTATCTAGCGTTTATTAGAGCGATTATTCGACTATTCAGCTTGTGGCCCGACTTAAAAGGTTGTATTAAATGTGCTTACTAACAATAAAGAGGACAAAATAATCTATTAAAAATACCTCTAAAAGACATTCTCTGAAATAACAGCTTAATTCAAGTTTAATTCATTAAAGAAATTCACTGCAAAAAATCCTATTGTTGACAGAGTGTGGATCAGTCGGGTGCAATTTCAATCTCTCCCCCTCAGATCGGGACATTTGCGCAACTCATAGAAGAGGCACTGACCGCACAGAGAAATGCCAGTTTCTGAGTTTGTAGTTATTTACATGACCTGCTTCCGTTTATTTGAACTTTAATAAAGCTATAACGCATTAAATATGTTTGCATTTAAGATGTAACACCGGGGTGATTACTTTAAAGAGCTCCGGCTCCACTTATTCCACAACAAGATTTCTTCTGAGTTTACTTGTATAATTCCCTTGTTACTTGTACTTGTACTTTCCGTGTTTGGAAAGTTAGGTGCATCTGGACTGTGATTTGTGTAATTCTTCCTCTCCTCAGTCAGGTGCGAGCTGCAGTGTCATCATTAGAGTTTAATGTGATCTCATGTTACGTTAAATGAGATCAAACGACTATTTGACATAGAACATTGTCGATAATTTTGACTAATCATTTCAGCCCTAATAAAGAGTCCCTAATCTTTTCCCTAACCCCTTTTGGAGTGGGCACAAACCCCTTTTCGAGTAAGCCCACCCTCTTTTGGAGATTCTGCCCCAATTTAGAGGTCTCCGGCCTGCAGCTATACCTACTTTGCCCAGTCAGGCCATATATATGAACATTTTGCAATTCCATTTGTTGCCACAAGTGGCACAGAAATTACATGCTTCACCTTTAAATACTCTAAAATGCTCTTATGTCTGTGTGTGTGAGGGAGGAATGTTTGGTGTGTGTTTAACAGTACTTTCAAGTGCTGTTCACTCACCAAACAGTGCTCCAATGGCAAGACCAGCAGTTTGAGGGTGAGAAAAAGCAGCCATGGCACTAAACACATCAGGAGCCCCATTTCCAAAAGCCAGGAATGTCACTCCCTGTTCCACTCCAATGTTACAGAAAACAACATAAAAAAACATGACACACACAAATACATTTGGTCTCTTTCCATAACCAAAACACACAAGGATTTAAATGGAAAACTGCTAATAGCCAGCAAAAATAAATGTTTAAATGAAAAGTGAACTCAAAACGCTTTCCATATCTTTTGCTGTTTTACCATCTAAGGCCGTGTATACAATCAAAGTCTATGGTATTTTGCTGCAAATTCATGTCACTTGGCAGAAGCCTGATAAATTATGCAGATTCATGGACATGGACAGGTTGTGCAACATGCCCTGATCCCTGAAAAGTATGAACTAAACAACATGAGGTAAAAGAAAATGTGATCCAGACTACATGAACTAGCAAGTATGTACTTTGTACAGTGCATTTTTTAAAGCCTATTTGTTTTTTTTATTTGCCTTTGTTATTTAATTTAAATGTTTGATTTGAAGTTTTTTTTTATTACAGTGGGTTGGGTCATCAAAAGCAAAACCATTAAGAACCACCGCTCTGTTGGTTAACACACAGCTGTGGTTTATAAGGACTCAAAATTGTGTGAGCTACACCTTCACAGGAGGAGTAATCTAATTAATAATCCAGCTACAGCAAAAATGAGCACAATTGAAAAGAATGAGCTGATGTGCTATAAATGCTATCACGTTTAACCATTTAAAGGATACGGCCACGTTATGAGTCAGTCTTAGTGTGGAGGAGATGGCTGAAAGGTTTGGGCAGAAACTACAAAACACAAAAATGTTAGTATATTACAACCCATGTCACAGAACATACTCAACACAACTTCTTTATACTCATACTAAAGCTCAAAATACACATCACACTCTTTTAATACATATTTATATTGCAATTTATGCTCCTTTACAGCTATGTATTTGAATGAACTTTGCAACCCAAAGATTAACTAACTGGCTTCTTGATCTTCCAAAAGCAGAACGTTTCAAATACAAAAGGACTTGGAAAATTCACCAAATCAGTGAAATGCAGTGTCACATGAATAAATAGGGAAGTCAATCACGTCATCCATAATAAAATGTCAACACAATGCCCATAAAGACAGGGTCATGGCTGAAGAGTCAGCTCTCTTGATATTGCCCGAGTTCACATGAAGGAATAGAGACTCTTCTGGAGCATTTTTCTAAAACAAACAGAGGAATGTTTTGATAGTGCCACAGAGCTACAGTGTTTACATTTTTAAGTTGACACTGCATATTAAACTGGGATAAGAGAGAGTTTAAACATTGAAAAAAATTACACACATTAGCTTCAAAAGAGCTGCAGATAGAATTAATGCAGTTGCACACAGCAGGGAAATAATTTAAACTGGTTAGAATATAATGCATAATGAAAAGCGGAATGTAGTGTGAAACACACTTCCCGTATTTAGTTTAAAAAGTTAAACTCACTGTCATCTCAGACAGGCTGAAGACTGGAAAGATATTAACGATTGAGAGATTACAGCCACAAACAACACCTGACTTACACCTGATACAGCCAGATTGAATTACCACAGAGTGATGATTACGCACAAAGGTATGTCGTGTGTTGGTAAATATGGACTGTTGGACCTCAAGAGTAGTGTCTGACCACAAAGAAGCCGCACGTGCAGGCAGATTACCAATAATAACCCTTAAAGCATTCTCAAACCACAAAAACTCACAAGTCTGATGCAATCAGCCCAAGAATAAGGAACAGCACAAACAGCCAGAGAACCTGATGGGAAAAAAAGACAAAGAGCGTGACTGACCTTATCATTGGTTTTAGCATAAGAATTCCAGTAGAATGATATGTAAACAAGTTGGCCTCTCTCCAAGAATTACCCGAAACACTAATCAATTCTATGGTACTGTATGTGCTGCAGAACACATTCAAGCAGTGGTTCCTAAACTTTTTAAAAAAAAAAAATACGGCACCCCTTTAGAGCGTCCAGCAAACCACAGCATTAAAGTAATAGTTCTGTCATTCTTTACACATCCTTGTGTCATTTCAAACCCAAATGACTTTCTTTCATCTGTGGTGCGCAAAAGGAAATATTTTGAATGCACTAGTCATTTATTACCATGCAATCACAATTAATGGGGACTAGCACTAACAATTTCAAAAAGGATGCAAAAGCACAACATCGTAAAAGTATTCAATATCACTCAGGCACTATATCTTCTGAATTAATACAGTAGCTTTGTGTGAGGAAAAGGCAAGTCAATAATCTTTCTGGATACTCAATAATCCTTCTTTACAGCGAGCTGCTGTTACCTTCTGCAATCAGATCACTGAGTGAGTGAGTTGAACACAAAAACCAATAAGTCTAATATCAATCTGATATTCAGACCTCAAAAGAAAAATCTATTCACAAATCGGACATTACTTCATCACTCATGAACACGCCCAGGAGATTAAGTGCAACTTTTTCTTCACAAAAAGCTATCCTATGGCTTCAAAAGACTTAAAATATAGCAAACCAGTCTTATAGATGACTTGCATAACATTTTATGGTTCTTTTGCATGCTTCTCAATGAAAAGTCTAGTTCCCTGTCATTGCAATGTGCACGAGAACAACCATTCTTCCAAATGTCTTCCTTTGTATTCAGCAGAAGAGAGCAAATCTGGTTTGGAATGACATGAGGGTGTGTAAAAGACATAATTTTCCTTTTGGGTGGGGTGTTGCTTTAACTGTGAGCTTACGGTGCCCTTACATAGAGTGTGATGACTAGGGCCAGTAGATGAGGTGAGAACAGGCAGAAGGTGACCCACGGGTAATTGATAAATCCTTCATCTGAAGCACAGTCCTGTGTGTTCTTCACAAAATCACATCGCTGACTGGCAGACATGTTCATTACCACATCACACTGCAAGAAAGATCAACACATGCAACAGTGCAATATGATTGGTGCTATTGTCAAATTAATGTACATTATCATGAAAGAAGTCTACATTCAACTGATATTGAATAAGGTGTCTGTATAATATGACAAGTGATCTAAACACATTCCTATTCTTTATTTTCATTCAATACGTCTTAAATTGTAATATTTATGATCATATCTATTTTTTAGAAACACAGAGGTGTGTGTGTGTGTGTGTGTGTGTGTGTGTGTGTGTGTGTGTGTTTTGGCCAGCTTACATCGTCCCCATTGCGGTCCACTGCCTCTATTGCAGCGGGACTCCAGCCACTGCCGAGATCCATGCGCTGAGTGTTTGACTCACTCAGAAGAGAGTAAACAGATTGCTGGCAGCTGGCATGATTCCATCGCAGAGCAAAGGTGCAAAACAACACTAAAAGCACAGCAGGCATTTGTAGGCAGATACCGCTCCAACATTGCTTTTCAAGTCGCCATTTCGGTGTAACACGCAAGGCTGTTTGGTTCAGCTACTTCTTAACACCATATTCTTATTAATCGTTGAATAGTTGCGTTCGAAATTCTCTGAGAGTCTCTGTTGTCCTCCGATGTGGTAACCTCCATATATTACGACGCTGTGAATTAGGACGTTTGGTTTGACCTAAAACAACGTAAGATTACACATTCCCACTGACATAAAATAGTTTCAGTGCTGATTATATGGGAAGTGGATTGGGTAATTCCAGCACTTCCTTCGTAAACAGCGTAACGAGCTGCTGTGTGATCTTCCTTTTCGGCCCTCCCTCCGTCCTCCGACATTTCACTTTTCATTTTTTTCTTAAAGGAATAGTTCACCCAAAAATGACTGTCTCATCGTTACTCACCCTTATGCCATCACCAAAGATTTTTAGACGGATATCTCAGCTCTGTAGGTTCATACAATGCAAGTGAATGGTATCCAAAAAGCACATAAAGGTAGCATAAAAGTAAATAACCGGCACGCTGATTAAATCACTGCATAAAGAAACAGTTTATTTAACAGGACAACATTGGTAATAGCCTGGTAGAGCTAAGTTGTGTGTACAAATAATTTATGGAATATATGTCTTCATTAAACAGTTAGTTAGTACGTTAGTATAGGGGATCAGGCTGATCACTGTTGCATGCAAATCAAAAGGGACATGCCCAACATGCAGACCAAAAAGACCTGGTAACCGAACACAGACTTTCAGACAAGTGGAAAGCTAGATGGAAAATGGATAGATGATTGAATAGTTAAAACGATTACAAGCTTTCAGAATAAGTTATTTATACAGGAAAGAAGGGTCAATGGAGAAGAAGGGGTACTGAGTCAGATATAACACAAACAACATAGAAGATTACTTAGAACTTACCAGTTCCCTTATGAACAGAATTACAGCTTCAACAATTTCATTCACCCCCACTCATTTGCTTTCCCTTTATTTCTCCACCTCCTTCTCCCCACCATGATCATGTCTTGACTTCAGAGCAGAGCACCTCACTCTCTCCCTGTTTTTCCATCATCTGCCCCTGATGAATGTAAATTGTGACACATGACACATAGGACAGGCAGAGTTGTTTTGCAGTGCAGGTAAATGATTTCCGTATATGCTATCAGTACATTATTCTGCACTGTGGGGATTCTGGTTTACACAGTAACTGATTTTGAATCTTTTTAGTGTTTGCAAAATGTTTAAGTACCACTTTTCACGTGCTGTATGATATTGTGTAAAAGTACCCTAAAGCAGGGAAACACATATGCATAGGAAAGGATATTGGTGGGATTTATTTTGTATAGCTTTGTTCCACTAGAGCTGCATAATGTGTAAAATTATTTTAAACTATTACTTGTGTTTCTTTCTCAGTGAGAGATAGTTAATGCTGAAATGGTGTGTAAATAAGGTGCCAGTGGGCCTCAGGATCCCGGGAACAATTGCTAAGGTTTCTCTGATGAAGATATTTTTAATATGACACTGGCATTTTCATTAATTTACTGCTTATATTAGTTGTTGGAGACATGAATTTGGCATAAACGTTCATATTTCATCATAAATTAGATTTTTGCTCTGGATTTGTGATGCTGCTTATATTGAGCTTGTCAAATTAATTAATACTGAGAAAATAAATACTTTGTTTGTTCAGAGGAGTCAGTGTGGAAATACGTTAATGGGTAAAAGTGGTTTGACATCATGTCCTAACTATTCCAAGATTGTTCACGCAAGGATTGGACTGGCAGAACCAATCAGAACCGTCAAAGTGGAATCACTCACAGAGACACAGCTAACATCAAAACCACCATGCACACACTCATGCACAAATGCTCACATGCACACATATGCACACATGTTGCTGACAGCTCTGACACCCTTCCCTTTCCATCTTGGAATTAGAAGCCTTAAAAGTCTCAAGCACATGGAAACTGTGTGCTAAATGTAAGGTCAGTCAGGCTGGATGTATACAGTTTCTCCTGAGAATGACTAGTATATTTCTGGCACGTTGTGGATTGAATGCAATTGCTGCAGTTCAGTGATATTTAAAATATTTTGCTGATAGATGGAAGGAGCAGAATAGCAACATGTGGAACTGCAAGACGAGAGTACAAGCAGTTAACACGGAGCAATAGCACACATGATAAATATTACAGATGTGTAGGAATATTTGCTCAACTTTGCTCTGTGTGACTCTGCTTCAAACACTCTACTCTACGTTGATATTTAATTGAGTATTTATGGATCCTGTGTTGACAACTATTGTTTAATAGTAATAGTTCCACAATACTGTGTCATTGTTATACACAGCCAATTGTGTCCCATACATATTTGAATCACTTTGAAAATAAATTATATTGAATGTTTTTCACAAGTTTAACTATGTTGATCTGTTTCAAGCCTGCACAGGTACAAAAAAAATATAGAACATTTATATTGCATCAAAAATATCCTCTTTGTGACTGATTCTGATCAAATTTGTATTTCATGTCTTCAAAATGGGTCACATCATAATGCTTTTTTGATTGTATTTCCATCCATGAATAATTGGTTTAATTAAAATGACTGGTGATTTTGATCCACTAATAAAATGATTGTTATAGCAAGTGTGTATGTTTGAGTATTCCTCTTTAGTGATTTATGCTTTCTAGAGCCCTATAACTCATTTAGGATAGAGAGTTAAGTAAATATGTAATAAAATAAGAATAACAATCTTGAAAGCAAAGGTTATTTATATTTGTGAAACTGGGAGGGGTACGGCTGACTTTCTGCAGCTTGAAGGCTCATTGGTCTGTGCTTTACACCAATTCCATAAAGAGTTTAAGAGTTTTGCTGAGCCATCACAGAATGCTATCAAAACCCTCTTTCAGTACGGAGGCCGCCCGCAGTTCCTGGTTTGTTCTGTTACCCAGATTTTCTTAAAGGTGAGATGATGTCAGACCTATTACACACTACTTTGTCAAATCTTTAAAAAATGGTGTACATAACTTACTTAAGTACTTAATGGGATGAGTTTTATAAGGACTGTTTGGATGAGGTTTATGACAATGTGACATTTGCAAACTGCATGGATGTGTTTTTGAGGATTATATGGATGTGTTTTATAAGAACTGAGTTAGTGTGTGATTCAAAGGAATGTGTTCAGTCATTTGTAAGCTAAGTTTATTATGAAAAATAGAAATTTTGAAAACTTTTTATTCTAGAAATATTTACGCTGCCTCTGTTAGTGCATTTTAGAGTACTAATTTACAGTCTTCAGTATAAAATACCTTAAGCATCCTCTTGCGTGCATGATTTAAGAGTATGCGAGGTGTTGCAGCAAGTGTTGGGAGTAGTCTTTTATCAGATACTTTTATCCAATGTGATGAACAGTCACCAGGGGTTATGTGCCTCGCTCATTAACACAATGGTTATGTATCACGGATAGTGAGAAAGAGAGGAGAAAAATGGATGGTAAAAAATTTATTTCCTTTTCATTTGCAGTGCTGGAATCTCATATTGAGTTTTGAATTCCTGCAAAATATCAAGATAATGTCAAGACAACCTAATACGGGTGATGTGGCAGAGTTGAGGGAACACTATGCGCTAACATTTCAATAACCCTGAAATCCGAGGCTTCAGTCAGTCCATCACTCAGCTCAACACTACAGCAACGTTCCAGTTTTAGATCTTGAGGAATTCTGGAAATTAGTGATGGGTCGTTCGCGAACGAGTCGGATCTAAGAGCCGGCTCTTGTAGGTTAACATTGGGATCCGGCTCGCATATCAGTAGAGCTGAATCTATTTATAAAAATATAAAATTAAATTAAGATATGAATATTCAAAAGATTGAAATTAATAGAATAAACTAATTCAAAGTACGACAAAATAAATCAAATAATATAGGCCTAAATGCTCAAGCGCACACATTTGTTCTGACTGTCTGCTCAGACTAACAGTCTCAACTATTGTTCCTGTCAATCAGACACGCAGTGACAACCAATGAGACAAAGATACGTGAGGGAGGGCGGAGCCATCTTATGTTGTTCAGATTGTATTCGTTTTGAATTGTTACATTTGTACTTTGTTTATATCAGGGCGTTGCTAGACATAAAGCTTTACTGGGGCACAGGCCCCCCATTACTCATATTTTTCTTTCTTTTAAGACTGCTGTGTGCAAAAAGTATCCAAAACAATGCACTATACAAACTTCCCTTGCTTAACCCACTATTCCTTTGCTGCAACAATTACTGGGAAAGGTAAACATGTAGAGATATTAATCTTCATGAAAATATTTATTTAAGTGTCTTCAGCATAGGGCTACTGTACATGAACTTTCTCAACATGTTTTATGGCATAAAATGCATACACTGTATATGCAAATAACAAAACAGGAGAAAACTTTCTTGCATATTTGCAGTCTTCTATATTACACATTACACACCAGGAAGACCTCTGTCAAGTAAGTCTATGGAATTGCATTATCCAATGTCAGGCAAAAGGGCCTCAGACGAAACGGCTTTAGACAAAAAGTTCTCAGAATGAGCAGAGAGTTTGTCGCTAGGCAGAGTTGGTAGCTAAACTGGCTGAATATGGTTGCTAGCTTGCAAACTAGCTGAGCTATCTCTAACTTAAATGCAGGAGTGTAGTTTCTATAAATTAATAACTTACTAGCTAACATAATTGGTGTAAAGTTTAAACTGATGATTGAAACTCATTAACTTTACTTGCAAAAACAACTCAAAACAAGCCAAACTATAGTCCTTTTTAGATGCTAGGTAATTAGCACACAGCAGCCATAGTTACTGCCAACTGTTTATGTTGTGTCCCAAATTAGCGCTAGCAAATTAAATTATTAGTTTCATATCCAATCCGCCCCGGATCGGCCCCAAAGTGCGTCGGCCCACCTGGAAAATGCCCGGTATGCCGGATTGCCAGTCCAGCCCTGCCGGCGACACACACTGAAAACTGCACCGTTATAACGGTTTCATGCTGAAGAGCCGTTTAGCTGGTGAAACCGGCCCCAGGACTTGTGTGTGCTGCTTGTGCGGGCTGCAGTGCCTTTGAGTATAGACTTGGATTTCTGCGCGCATGCACCAGATTTAGTTTAAACTGCGTTGCTTTTAGAAGCGTTGATTTTGTGGGTTACTGCGTTGCAATTAAAGATAGATCCATTTCTTTTTTCCGTGATTATCAATCTAAATGTATGCACTTACAAATAAAGTCAGAACGTTTACTGGGGCACGTGCCCCAGTAAAAGGGTTCTAGTGACACCCTGCTTTAAATGTGTAGCAGCGTCCTTCTTTTTTACATTTATTTCAATTTGTGGGATGCTGCAGTTTTGCAAAAAATGTCTTTGATATGATGCAATATTCTATTATGCTGTTCAGATTGTATTCATTTTGAATGGTTAGATTTATATGCACTTTGTTTATATGCAATAAAAAGTTATACTTTAAATGCAAATGTTTAATAGCATTCTTTCATAAAAAATTGTTTTAAAATACATTGAGTATGATTTCATTTAATAATTTAATTAGAATTGTTTTAACCCTAATTGTAGTCAAACTATCGCAAACTGTTTGACTTGAAAAAATACAAAACACATTTCTTTTTTTTAAAGAGCCGTTTAGGAGCCAAAAGAGCCGACTCGTTTTGTAGAGCTGAGCCGAACGAGCCGGCTCACTGAAAAGAGCCGGAATGCCATCACTACCGGAAATATACATTTTGAGAATTAAGAGTGATAAATATTTAATCAATGTATTACTTTGAGACATGAACTAAGCATAATACTTAGACTTTGTGAATAGTGATTATTGTCACTGAAAGAGAGAGAGAGAGAGAGAGGGACAAAGACTAAGAAACTAAAGATTTTAATGAATCAACGTCTCAAACTCTGTGCTTGGGATACCCCACTTTGGATCATTTTACACACAGATCAGCTTTCTGCTTCACTCATATTTATGTCACACACAGTTAAATAATATAGGCAACACATAGCTATGGATACATACACCAACATACTGTATACAGCTGTCAGTTGATATCATTTTTCTACTGTGCTTGCAAGACAGCACTGTATTAATTTTCCTTTCTATAGCCCTGACCCAAAGTATAAAACTTCTGCAATCCAGTCAGCCTGAACCGCTTAACATTCATACACCTTTCAAACTTTCTTTTGTAGATAATTCCTGCTTTATGTTTGCAATTTTTTTTAGATTTAGTCAACTTTAGTCTGTAAGTTTTTTGGAAATTTAAGATTGATGTTTGAAAATCTCCCTTTGGCTTACATTTTGAATGTGAAACATTGTATCTCTGTAACAGACAGTGAAGACACCATTGTAATATTTACAGACTAAATTGTGATTGTGGACTTTTTTAATCTTACATCTATTTATTTACACTGCAAAGACAGTACAGATCCAGAATTTCATTTAGACACAACCAAATCTTAAAAGGCTAACCTAAAACGAACACTATTCTTTTGTGGCCTTGTAAGCACTGTTAGCTATTTCCTTTAGGAAATGCAAATCTAGGTTTTTTTCCTCCAACAAGTTTACAGCAGGATTAATTTTATTAATCCATTAGCTAAAACATTTATTAATAAACAGAAAAAACAACAACTGGTTGATATTCTTGTATGTGATGGTTGGGGTGTTCTCTGTGTGCTATGCATGAGTGTATAATTTAGTGTGGAGGATTGGCAGTGATTGAGATGTGGGGAATGAAAGTTTTATAGCTGCAGTTTACAGTGTTTATAGTAGTTACTTTTGAGAGCAGTACTCAGTGTCTGTAACTGAGTAAGAGGTGTGATTAGGGATGTAGCTACTGTGGTGAAAGGTGGAAACAATTCTAGGGGCACACAGGTCCAGGGGGTCCCACAATGAATTCTAAACAGTATAGTTTATAGTAAATGGGCCCAGAGCAATATAGAGTCAGGGGGGCCAGAATACCTTGGCATACCCTGGGTGTGATACGTGATGAATGCAGCAGAGAGCAGGAAGAGTTTTGGTTTTGGTTTCTGAATGTAGAGGGCAGCACTGTGACCATGAGTAGTTTTTTGGTTTCTCCATGTAGAGGGCAGCACTGTGACCAGGAGTAGTTTTGTCAGGTTATTTTTCTGTAACAGTAATTGTTTTGGGATGAAATTATTCTACTTTTTGTAATCCAGCCCCTTCTTCAGGGCTTTCTGTAGGCATCAGTCTAACATACTGGAGTTGACTCTCACCAAAAAACAAAACAAATGTGTAGCTGAATAGATTTGTCATCTGCTCAACATGTGACATGAAACAATGTTTCAAACGCATCTATCATTTAAGAAAATCGAACGTATGTCATTTTAGTGTAGAGTGTGCAAACTCTTTTATTAGCTGTATCTCTTTATCATTTCTATAGGAAAGTCTCTCCACATTTTCTATATTTCCTGTAACAGAACACAACAAGAAGTCTGTCACCATGTCTGAGTAAGTCTGTAAACTTAACTGGAAATCTCACAAACACAAATACACACCAATACACAACTCTAAACCTAAGTGATTGAAATATTTTTTCTTTCTTCTAAAACTCACGGCAGAAAAAAGATGACCTCAAGCCGCCGGCATAATCTCAAGGTAAACTGAAGCATTTAAGTATGCTCTACTTGATTGTGTGCTTTGGTTGCCCATGTCACTTGTTTATTGTTTGTTGTAGAGTTTGGTGCTGGCAATAGCAAAGGACCTTCTGATAGCTGAGGAAAAGCAGGCAGTAGAGGATAGAATTCAATATATGGAAGAGAAATGCCCTGCTCTCTCTCTGCCAGGCTCTGTGCAAGAACTACAGGTGCGCGCACACACACACACACACACACACACACACACACACACACACACACACACACACACACACACACACACACACGTCTGTCTAGCAAAGTAACCACAATGTTTGACAACCAGAAAGTGGCTTATTGTCCAAATAATTTTTGAAGTCATTATATGTGACTCTATGACAGTAATCAAAATTAAGCTGATAAATGCAGACACTAGGTTTTGTTAGAGATATCTAAAACATCTAAACGTTGTGGTTTGCTGATGAAAGTTTTCTCCTCTGTGTTTAGGATCTGTGCAAACAGCTCCATCAGAAGATCGATACGGTGGATGAGGAGAGATATGACATGGCTGCCAAAGTAGCTAAGAGTGACAAAGAGGTTTGTTATCCAGAGTTTGTTTCTGTCATTTCCAAGGGCGGACTGGCCATAGGGAGATGTAACCCCAACAGTTTCTATGTAAATATGTTCTATGCTCATTCCTCTTCACATTTTGTGAGTGTGATTTTCATCAAATGGCATTGTGTGTTTCTGTAGATTGGTGATCTGAAGATAAAGGTTCAGGACCTGATAGGTAAATTCAAGAAACCTGCTCTGAAGAAAGTGCGCATGTCTGCTGATGCCATGCTGCAGGCACTGCTGGGCTCCAAACACAAGGTGTCCATGGACCTTAGAGCCAACCTCAAACAAGTCAAGAAGGAGGTCAAGGAGGAGGTAAGTGCACTACTGCAGTCAATAATCCCACACACACTTTAATGTTTTGCCACACAAAAAAATAGGCAGAGGATATTCCACTCTCATGATTTAAATTCCAAGATTGGAAACCTCACCTGCCAAACGTAGGCAAACACGTTTGGATACTAGGGAGATATATGGCTAGGTGTCACACAGAGAAGTGAGATGTGGACACAATAGTCCATTTATGCAAGTGTGTTTTCTCTAGCAGAGTGTTTGTATGTCGATTACATCTAGTTTAATAGACTCTTAAATTAGAATATTTGTTTTTACACACCCAAAATTAACATTTCTCTTGCATATTTTTGTAAAAGCTGTTTGGTATACAAGTAAATCAAACCAAACTGATGTACATTCAGGCAAGGGTCTGTATAATGAAAGTAGATTTGAACCGAAAGTTTGAATATTATCAGGACAAGTATAATTTTGCTTAATTAATTACTTAATTAGTCAAATAATCAGTGTTAAAAATCAGGCCACAAAGTAGTACAGTGTTAGTGTAGCATTCACTCTAATTTTAAAATATTAATACTGTGTCTTGTTTTAGGATAAGGAGGCTGTGGGTGACTGGCGTAAGAACATTGAGGATAAGGCTGGCATGGGCGGCAGGAAGAAGATGTTTGAATCCGAGGCTTAAACCGGCAGCCGTTTCAGTTTTGGAGCAGTTGTTTTCTGATGGACTTTCTGTTGTTGCTGCTGCACGTTTTGCTGTCAAAAGGTGCTTTTGCATCCAAACTAAACATTCACCAAACCAGAAGTAACTAAACTCATCGTTAACATTCAGTCATGTACAACATGAAGGACTCGTGGACTCACCTTTGCAAATAAACAAACTGGCATCATCTGGTCTAGTCATTCCTCATGTTCCTTATTCTTCTGATCATTTCTCACATTCCGCCCTGCTAACTAAATCAATCATCCTCATGCCATTTATCAGGGCTTACTGCAACACCATTATCTCTTTCTCATTACTAACAGAAATATTTATGTCACATTTTTCAGCAGCAGGTTTTACATCACATCACTGAAATAATCTAATCAATTGTGTAGCTTTACCACACACACACACACACACACACACACACACTCACACACACTCACACACACACACACACACACACACACACACTTGTTTCCTTAGAATGGGATCTTCAGACATTCTAAATGGTGTACCATACCATAGATTTCTACTTATTTTTCATAAAGCTAATTATATTTTCTATGGACTAATGTAAACCCTAAAATAATACTTTTATGCATTTTTAGAACAAAAACAAAGTATTATTTAATGGATCGTTTTGCCAACTGAGGATGTCCCAAAAATGCCCTCAAAAGGAGGTTTTGTCAGATTAAGCTCATGTCTGGGAACAACTTGATTTATAGTAGTACTTTATTAGTTACTAAAGTAGTTACATTTTGGTCTGTTCTCACCCAAAACAAATCATATTGCTTCAGAAGACATAGGAAGCACATGAGTCATATGGATTCCTTTTATGCCGTATTTATGTCCTTTTTAGGGTTTGGAAGTGAATTGCATTGTGTGGATATATTCGCATTATTTCTCCATCAGAATATCTTTGTTTGCTTTCTGCCGAAGAAAGAAAATCATAGCATCTGAGATGACATAAGGGTAAGTAAATGATGAGACGTTATCGTTTTTGGGTGAACTATTCCATCAAATTTGCTTTCCAATCTGAGCTCTTCTGCTGTCCTTTTTCTTTCTCTATATTTAACTCCATTGAATAGAAAATACATTGAGCTTCATATTTTTCTCTCAGTCCATCTCTCTTTCTAAATCAACTGTGGTGTAAATGAAGCATATTTGTGTGCACTCTACTTATTATATCTAAGCAGTACTATTGTTTGAATGTTAAAATGGTTACAGGGTGCTGATTACCCAAAGCAAACTCTGAAATGTGACTGAGAGGACCTCTGTGGGGTAAGTGATTAGAACAAAAGTGTGTGTGTGTAAAACCATGTTTATACTACATTGTGGGGACCAAATGTCCCCACAAGTATGGTAAAACCTGAAAAAATCCTACCTTGTGGGGACCAGCCAGCAATCCCCATGAGGGAAATGGCTTATTAAACATACTAAATAATATTATTTTGAAAAAGTAAAAATGTAAAAAAATTCTTTGAGGGTTAGGTTTAAGGGTAAGGTTATGGTTAGGGGATAGAAATTATCATTTGAATTGTATAAAATCCATAAAATGCTTGGAAGTCTATGGAGAGTCCCCACAATGATATACAAACATGGTTTGTGTATGTTTGTTTGTGTGTGTGTGTGTGTGTGTGTGTGTGTGTGTGTGTGTGTGTGTGTGTGTGTGTGTGTGTGTGTATACAAATGTCCTGAGATGTAAGTGCTTTATGGTGTGACTATGCCAGGTATACTGACAGAAAACTGTTAAAATAAGAGCTAAAAAACTATAAAATTTGTTTTGGGCTTTAATATGCCACAAATGGCCTGTTTCTTTCATCCTCACTGAAAGCCTCTCTACATTTTTCAACATTTATTTTAAAACATGCATATATGAAATTCAAGCTCAATCTGCCAACAGTTTAATTGTGAAAACTTCAGTGGCATCACAATGCTTTCCCAAAAATGCATATTGAATATTATACGCTGTCAGCTCAGCTTTTAAGTCTATTTTCCAAATAAATATGCTTTCTGAATAAAATTCAGATTAGCTGTACACTGATTTGAAGTTACCTCACCAGCAAGAGTGAGTTAGGTCATTGAGTCCAGGTGGTCAATTTCACAAGTAAAACTTCTCTGACCAGACTTTAAATGTGCTGAATCTAATTAGCTCCATGTCTTGACAGAGTGCAGACACTGCCTCTCTTGGAACAGCACCTGTCTAGTTGGTCTGTTTCATCTCTGTACCTCAGCATCAGTCTCTGTCACACTAGCATAGAAATACCTAAAATGTTGTTTGTTGATTCAGGCATCTGAGAGCCAACATTAAACGTGTCAAGAAGGAAGTCAATGAAGATTTAAAGCAGAGGCATCTATTAAAGGGATTTGAAGCCAGAACATTGTGATCAGATTCTACTAACCTCTTAGCTATCTGCCAAGCGTGAAGAAATGTGGACCCAAGAGCCGTACAGACTGGACATGGTGAATGGACTAAAATAAACTCTACTTTAAGAGCCTTTCTCGCAAAAAACACAGGCTTACCGTGAAAGGTACACATGAGAGAGTACACAATCACTGTGCAATGAGCAAACAAGAAGGTAGAATAAGTCAGGCTAAACAACAACACATGTCAGTGGCAATGGTTAAATAAATTAATGCACTTAGGCCTATAGCTACGTCCTAAGAATTATTTAAAGCATATTTTTACAGTGGCGTACCCCTTCAAACATTCAAAATTCTTTCGATTTTACAAGTTTGCCATATAAAAAAGTAACCAAAAAAAAAAACAGTAAAGTAGTTTACTTTCTATCGCTTAGCTACATCACCTAGCACTGGGCTGGGCTGATGAAAAAATATACTTGTGTGAATTACAACACATGAGTAAAAGCATTTTTTTTTATCTCAAAATATCGGGTTTTTTCATTGCACATTTTTCTAACCTTTATGACACAACCATTTTGGTGTTTCTGCACTAGAGGGCACACAAAATAATATTTGCCAGTGAGAAATACATGAACTGGGTTTGAATGTTATTTTAGACTGTGTTGAAATTGAAAGAATGGTAAATCTCAGAATGTCTTTCCCGTACCCCTAGGGGTATACGCATAGACATATGTACATGTACCCCAGTTTGGGAAACACTGATTTAAAGTATCTGTGGTGCAATCTGGTGGCTGGTACATGGAACTGCTATTCTGACAGGCTAAATTACTCCAAATGAAATACTTAAATAAATATTTGATAGCTTAAATATGTAATTGAATACATAATGAAAATTGTTATAAAATCTCTAAAATCCTTAAATTAATAATTAAATCACTAAATAAATAAATGCCCCTTGAATTTCATTTTAGCACTAGTTAGCATCCATTTTCATTCTAGCATTACCTTTGTGTGTGTGTGTGTGAGTGTGTGTGTGTGTTTGTGTGTGTGTGTGTGTGTGTGTGTGTGTGCGTGCTAGTGGGTGTCACAAGCCTTTCAAAGTAGTATAACTTCTTTAACAGTGACCTTCTCTCCATTTTATATATGGGTTAAAATTAAGTAAATATTTTGGCTGGCAACTTCATCTGCAAGAGTTAAAAAGAAATCTCTTACTGTACCTATCTTAGCTTGTGCTTAGATTAAAAATCAACACAAAGAAAATGGAAGCAAACTAGTGGAAAAATGATATACAAGGGACATTTAATGATTCATTTAATGATTCAGTGAATAATTTAAAGATTTTATAGTTTTGGTTTTATTTCATTATGCAATCAATGTTTATTTGAATATTGAAATATTTATTTAATAATTACATTTTGAGTCATTTGGCCCTCCATAATGGATTGACCAATTTTCCACTTCATAATGTAATGATTTTATGATTTCCTCCATATTCACTTAGAACAGACAATAAAAAATGAACTGTATAATCATCTCAAGCAGACCTGCCAACATTCAGAGGAGTTTGTAGAAATACTGAAATTTTAATTATGGCAATTCTAAATAATATTTGTGAGGTTTATATGCAGAAATGTAAGTTCAAAGTCTGCAGTACTGTATGTGTAGAGGGTTGAAGGTTTGAGTTAACCTTTTTTTATTTTTGCTTAACACTGTTGTTAGCACAGGTGTGAAAACACACATATTCCAGTAACAGCAGTGATACAGAGTTACATCTTTATAGTGAGGTTACAGTAAGTCTCATTTGGCAATTTTTGAGGGTTAAATTTGTACATATCTTGCAGTTACAGTAACTACTGATAGAGAAAGAATGCAGGTTTAGCATTAATTCATAGTAATTATTTATACAAAAACAACAGAAGACCCATTTGGACAGCTGAGCTACTTTGTGTGTATGTGTGTGTGCATGCATGCGCATGTCTGGTGATTGTTGGGGAGAGCAGGTGTTGAGAATTGAAATCTCATTGGCTTAAGGAAAGATCTGTTTCCTTAAAGAGAATGGAGAAGCCATTTGGGAAGACTATATAAATCCATTTAATGACATAGCCTCACACGCTTTACCTCTAATCCCATCAGACCTCCCTGCTGCACACTGAAAGGTACATCTATTTATTATTCTGTCCATTTCTGAGAGCTGCAAAAGAACTGGGGTTTATCACTCTAACATTAGAGCATGTAACAGATCTCAATAACAGGCAAAGTTTGTACACATGCTGAGCAGCCAGTACATCAAACTAATACTGGGCAATTACCCCTGATAATTGGCTATGATAGTTGTACATCAGTTCTGTCTGGAGGAAATATTGTTTGATCCTATTGAAAAAGCATGCTTGAGGGATTACTGGGGTATACATTTTATCACCTTGTTGTCTCATAAGATATTAATTCAGAAACAATTATATTGATTTCACTAGAGAATATTTGGAGATTTATATATGTGTAAGCATGTACACACTGATCAGCTGGAAAATGTGAGCATTGAATAATTTCATCAAGATTTGCTAAATATGAAATACACTGTTTACAGTAAATAAGTGTTGATGATTTAAATATTGAACTATTGAGATAATAATCAGATTTTGGCAGCATTGTAATGTCATTATTAAACCAACCTTTTGTGCATATTTTTGGTATTGTTTGGAAAAGTTGTTATATAATTATTTAAATGTAAAATATATTAAGACTAGAATATATTCACAGAATCTCTATATTCTGTAGAGTAAGATATAACATGTATATAATCACTATATTCTACATAATAGAAGATATTCACAGAATCTCTTTAAGCATCTCTAGGTGCAACTTTCTGGTTTCAGTTCATCAACACTTTTTATCCATGCAAAACACTTTTATTATAAAACGGCACAAATCACCATTTATTTCCGTTGCAAACACCTGATGATATATGAATAGTGAATTTTTATATAATGAAATTTTGCCCCAACACAGTCCACATTCAGTCCAAAATCCTTTTTTAGCCCTAATAATTAATTTTTTTTGTAAACAAGTAGAAAGTATGTCTGCCATTGTGGAGGGTTTCAGCTGTTGTGTCTGGAAGCTGAGGAGATTCCTCAAGAGGCAGCAGGTTGTCTCCCAGCTGTCTAGATCTCCTATTTTGGGTGTGTGTGACCTCCTACCACCTACAAAGGAACTCCAAAAAAGAGCACAAGACAACTGTTCCTCAAATTCAAACCCTTAAACGCCTAACACTTTTGTGGGTATTGGCACTCTCACACACATATGCACCCTTCAAAGACCCTTTATCGGTCACACCCTTGGCCAAATTTAGACCTGCTGCTTGGCTGACGACTGAAGGCAAATTGTTTTCATTTGATTGAAGGCAACAAAACTCCTCTTCCTCCACCCACAGGCATCTTCACCTTCACGGGGTCTCCACAAAAAAACGGCCAAGATGTCTGAGTAAGTATTGGTTACATCATAATCTTTGTGTGGTATGAAAGTGTGAGAAGCCACATATGCGCAAAATACTACATACAATAATACTCAGAGTGAATGACAGCATCACTCAATCCTGCACTTTTCAACTCTGCTAAAACGTTTAGCATCAACAAGCTGCAAATAGATAATAACTGAGCATCAGTTTTTTTATATTTCAATGGTTCATACTAGAAAACTAATCCATACAATTCTTTAAAAAGCCTGATACCTTATCTGGAGTGCATCATAATCTCTCTGTTTCACCCATTACAATCATCATAACAATCAGTGGACTGATGAAATGTTCTGTGCTCACGGTTTACAAACATCTAATTATGACAGAAAAAAGATGACATCCAGCCGTAGGCACCATCTGAAGGTGAGGTCATCTCTTTCTTCATGAGCACTGGCCTGATATTCTGAGCCATGAGCCGTCAATGACTCACTTACTGATTACTGTCTGTGCTACTTCTCTGTCTTTGTGCTGCAGAGTTTGTTGCTTCAGATTGCTCACGGGATTTTAGAGGAAGAAGCAGCTAAGTCAGAACAAGAAAAACAGAGATACATGCAGGAGAACTGCTCTGCTCTCTCACTGCAGGGAAACATGCAGGAACTACTGGTAAAGATGCACAGAATCACAGTTTCTTCTGTGGAACACAAAAGGAGGTGTTATGCAGAATTACAGCCTCAGTAACCATTCACTTTCATTGTATGAAATAATGCCTAACATCTCCTTTTGTATTCCAAAACATTGTAAGTAAATTATGACAGAATTGTCATTTTTGGGTGAACTGCTGTATCCCTTTAAACTAAGAATTTATTACAGATACCAACCAATAATAAAAAAATAAAAACAAATAAAAACTTATTCCGTTACAGTTAATGCTGAGTGATTTATAACATGCAATAGTACAGCTGAATGTGTGATAACACAAATTTCAGTAAGTATTTGTATAACACAGTATAACTGTGTCTGGTTGTGTCTTTGTGTGTAAAGGAACTGTGTAAGAAATTGCACCAGCAGATTGATATCATTGATGAACAAAGATACGATATGGAGAGCAAAGTGGCTAAGTCAGACAAAGAGGTACTTAAGGCAGTACAATTTTATCCTTCAGTTCTTACAAAAATATATTTCATTTCTATGTTGGGCATTCTTTTTCAAAAGCGTCTCTTTTTCCTTGATCTATTGAGATTGATGATCTGAAGATAAAGGTTCAGGACCTGAAAGGTAAATTCAAAAAACCTGCTCTGAAGAAAGTGCGCATGTCTGCTGATGCCATGCTGCAGGCACTGCTGGGCTCCAAACACAAAGTGTCCCTGGACCTGAGAGCCAACCTCAAACAAGTCAAGAAGGAGGTCAAGGAGGAGGCGAGTGCACACTATTACCCTAATCAATCAATCAATCAATCAATCAATCTATCTATCTATCTATCTATCTATCTATCTATCTATCTATCTATCTATCTATCTATCTATCTATCTATCTATCTATCTATCTATCTATCTATCTATCTATCTATCTATCTATCTATCTATCTATCTATCTATCTCAGCACTTAATTAATATGGAGACTTTTAAAACAGTGCAAGGGAGTTTAACGATAAACCTGTGTCATATTGAAGTACAGGAGAAGGCTTTTAGTAAAATAAAATGCTGCTTTTTCTACCACCACAGGAGAAGGAGTCTGTAGGTGATTGGCGTAAGAACATTGAGGATAAGGCTGGTATGGATGGCAGGAAGAAGATGTTTGAGTCTGAGGCCTAAGTCTCTTTCACTCCAACATTTTTCCATTTCCATTTCAGGAATTATTGGGCTAGTTTGTACTAATGTTTGTAGTTTTCAGGGTTTTAGATAGATAACACATGTGGTAATAATATATATGATGTGAAGTGTTGTTAGAGTGTTACAGAAGGTATTTATGAATGGGGAGTTTTGGTGTATGCGAGGGTTGGATAATTTGTTAAAGATTAATCTGATTTGGGGTCTTAGCCATTAGAACCTAATAAATTGACAGTAAAACAGATTTTAAGACTTTAAAAGCATTACATGAGGAGTTTGCTGGAAAAATAAAATGCAAATCAAAGAGTCAAAATGTTATTCTGTTGTTTTTACACAAAACATGATATACTCTTTTCCAGGTACCTATCACATTGATTAATTGTGTTTAAAAACTAAAATAAATTCCCAAATATCTGTTTCTGAATTTGTCAATGGAAGGAAGGAAGGGGAAGGAAAGAAGAAAGGAAAGAAAGAAGAAAGGAGGGAAGGAATGATGGATGGAAGGAAGAAAGGAGGGAGAGAGGGAGTGAGTGAGGAAAGGAATTAAGGAAAGAATGAAATATAGATATATGGTGGAAATGAAGGAACGATAGAGGGAAGGAAAGGAAGATTTAAAGTATACAGTAATGGTTTAGAACCCATAAAATGCATTGTATTTTCTTCCCTCTTGAGTTTGAAGTGTGTTATTTAAAGAAATGATGGTGGAAGCCATTTAATTCTGACAATACTTTAGTATACATCCTTCAAATAAACAGACACTCCTTTAACATACTTGAATACAATAATCTGCTGAAGCCCATCAAAGCCAGAATAATTACACATCTTCAAATAATGCCCTCTTTGATATTTATATTGTTTTCTAAATATAATTTTTTATAAACCAGTGTGTAGTGGTTGCTATAATAATTACTTTAATAATTATTCTATTATTCCTATTATTTTACTAAGACTATGATTCACATTTAGGTTTCAGTCATAATGGAGAATGATACATCCATTTAATTATCACGTTATTACCTTTGGCAGTTTGGCAACAGCAAAACTGTGCATATACTTATTCTGCTGTGAGACACAATCTAAAGTGAGTGTTTGACAACACACAGACTGTTAGCAGTTCTGCAATGCTATTGTTTTGGTGTGTGTGTGTGTGTGGTATCATCTTACTTTCCCAAGGGGCCGTCACATGACTGGGAAGGTTGCTGCTGATTGGAAAAGAAAACTGGAAAAGACAGAAGCCAGAGTTTCAAAGCTCTGAATGAAAAACACATGGAGAGAGAGAGTGTGTGTGAGAGAGAGAGAGAGAGAGAGAAAGGGACAGAGTGGAACAGAGAGAGATTGACTAAATCCTGCTCATTGAAAGAGGGGGGGAGTACATTCACACCCTTTGGAGGACTCACAGGAAAGCAAATAGAATCAGAGTAACACAAAGTCAGATATTATTGTACTCTGCATGTCTCTTCAGTCACACCAAGGCTGCTGGGTTTTCTGTGAGTCGAGCTCCTGTGAAACAGACAAACATGTCCAGCTCAATCCTGCGACGACATTCCAGCAAATTGGAATTAAAGAACCTCCAAAGGTAATATGTTTTTCCTTTGTATGTTTGTGTGTTTATTTGTGGCCATTTGGTCAGAGGTGTTGTTTTAACTCATTCCTCCTGTTCTTAAAAAAAAAAGCACAATTCTGGGTTACAGTAAGACACTTACAGTACAATGGAAGTGAATGGGAGCCAATCCATAAATGTTAAAATACTCACTGTTTCAAAAGTATAGCCACAAGACATAAACATTATGCCTTAACATGATTGTAGTGAGATAAAATCCCTTAATAAACTTTTCTGTGTAGTTACATCCAATTTGACAATTTTGTTGCTATGAAGACGTATCTCCATAAACCTGCAAAAATTATGATTTAAGCAACTTTACAGCTCAAATAATACTTAAATAATTTTAACAGTAGAATTTGCTTTAATAGAATTATAAATTTCACATTTCTGCCTTTAAACCCTCCAAAAATTCACCCCATTCACTTCCATTGTAAGTTTCTCACTTAGTCCTTTTCCACCAAAATCGCGATGGTTCTCCTGCAGAGCTTGTGCTCCACTGGTTCACTGACCTAAGAGCTGAACTGTATTTTTAATCTCTTTGAGTATTCTTTTATTTGCGACCTCTCTAGTTTATCTTGAATCTTCGTAAATACCATATCGCAAGTAGAGCACTCGTTTCGTCGTGTTACCTGAACACTTTTGATGTCTGATCATTTTGTGGGCTTTTTATAGTTGTTAGAGCGAAGAAGTACTCCTTGTTGCAGACAGTAGCTACTGTTGTTGTTTGAGAAAACTTTACCATGGTGACGAAACATTATCCCTCCCTCCATCACCTGACATAATCAGTTCCTGCATAGAGACCAGCAAGCTTTTGGGGCTGTTTGAGAATTTGCACCGGCACAGGAACCCGCAACCGAACCAGCTGTAACCTAAAGTTTTGCTTCTTTTTTTTTTTTTTTTGTACACAAATGGAGGGATGAGTTTTTTTGTGATAATCAACATTATGCCACAAATGCTGTCGATTGAGCTTAACTTGTATTGAACCCAGAATATTTCTTTAACTTGCTGATAGTGAAGATATGTTATCAAGCAATGCTGAGTAGCATGCGGATAGTTACTAGAGTAGAGAGGTTTATCGGACAGAGGTCTGTGGATCATTAGGGGTCATTAGGTGGAAACACGAAGTATGGGTTCATTCTGCTATGTTTATTAGTTCTTCAAAGGGTTTGGGGGAAGGTTTAAAGTTCTAATAGGCAGCTTTGTGGTCACTCTGTATGAATGCATAGATGTGGCTGCAGTGAGACCAAAATTAGCACAAATATGATTGGGCATTCAGAGAGAATTTAGAATGCATTTTTAGTTTTCGTTTTATTGTTGTTGTTTTGTTGGGGGTAGAACAGGGTTTGAGGAAAATTATTGTGTTGTTACATGGTTTTAAGTGATGTTATCAGACATGTCTGTCCTACAATATGTGTAGTTAAAAGTTGTCCCCAAAGCCTCCCCAGATGGTGACTCAATTCATGACGTCATATGAAATGGCAATGAAAGGCTTCAATAGCTTTTATTACTGGAATTTTCCTAAGGGTGGTGACATCATCTGGTAGTACCTCAGATCACCCCCTGCTCCAAATCTGTTGGATCTGTGATACAGAGCCCCTCCCACTCTGCCCTAACACCCTGGAACTCCTCTAAACTGAGCTGGAAAATCTGAGCCATTGGGTGAGTTACACCTCCCAATGCGGAACTGCGTTTTAACAAAGGATTCCATATTCAGTTATTATGATGATGGCTTGGCAAAGGCTAAGACTTTTCAAAATCAAAATGTAAAAAAAAAAAAAATGGATTATACTATCTTACATTTTTTTTTGTCAAACACAACAGTGACACTTCTTTCAAAAGCAATGAAGCAGTCTGGCAACCATCCACCTCCAAGCTACAGCTCTGCGTTTATGTTGTAAAGATTTATTAAATGATAGTTAAATATATATTGTAGTGATATATTTGTTTCTCCGCATGAGAAGTTACCAGACTGTTTTATGTAGTTAATTTAATGTTTGCCTCTTTACAGGAAGTCTGTATGGAAAAGTTATAATTTCCTACCAGTGTGAACCCTGCCCTTCCTGTCCATCTTTAACTTGCTTCCTGTTCAACACTGACCCGACCTTCTGTCAGATGACCCCAGAACCTATCATTACCATAGTTTTATTGTTGGATCAGGCAGGTTATCTGAAAGGTGGCAGAGTAAGTGCAGCCGGAAGGTTTGCTTCGCTGTGTCATCACAGTGGGATACAGTTGGTCACAGCTGAGTGCAGCATCCACAGTCTAGCAATTAGGAGTCTGTTCCATGGACATTGTTTAGGCCCTTAAAACATCATCTCACAGAAGCATGTATGATATTAAAATCATTTGTTTAGGGTCTGTATGAAAGCTGGTAATCCCTGTGACTGATTGTTAAAACCAGTACCTTCTGTCTGAAATATCTTTTTTTGCTTACTATTTACTTTAAACATGGGAAATGTAGTTTTCATGATGAGTTGTATGTGAGAAAGAGGTACAGAAGGCTATATGTGTATTATATAACCTTCTTTTCCAAACTATTTTACAGTATTCAAAATATATGAATATATACATATATATCATGTCTGATATTCAAAATTCAACATCAGAAGCTTACATTAACTCTTCCACCAGCCCAGCTAGGCATAGACAGCCAGCCTGATCTCATGTTGCGGCAGCAGAGGAATATAGCAGAAGGCAGGTGACAAAGTGATCATTTAAAATGAGCAAAGTTTTTAGAATAATCTTAATCTTCGTCTCAGACTGTCTGACATGCACAAACTAAACAAGCATTAATTTCAATAGAAAATAACCACTTCACAACATCGTCCTGTGATGTTGAAGACCTTGAAATGGAGACCTAATGAAACTCTTTATCTCTTACTTGTGAAGAGAATACATCACACATCAAAGGATTAGACAGAAATAACAATGTATAACAAGAGGAAAACAAAGGAAAACAATGAGTTAAATTGAATATATACAATGAATATAAATAAATTTGTAAATATACCGTATAACAACATACACTCACCTAAAGGATTATTAGGAACACCTGTTCAATTTGGCTGGTGGTGGTGGTGTAATGGTGTGGGGGATGTTTTCTTGGCACACTTTAGGCCCCTTAGTGCCAATTGGGCATCGTTTAAATGCCACGGCCTACCTGAGCATTGTTTCTGACTATGTCCATCCCTTTATGGCCACCATGTACCCATCCTCTGATGGCTACTTCCAGCAGGATAATGCACCATGTCACAAAGCTCGAATCATTTCAAATTGGTTTCTTGAACATGACAATGAGTTCACTGTACTAAAATGGCCCCCACAGTCACCAGATCTCAACCCAATAGAGCATCTTTGGGATGTGGTGGAACGGGAGCTTTGTGCCCTGGATGTGCATCCCACAAATCTCCATCAACTGTAAGATGCTATCCTATCAATATGGGCCAACATTTCTAAAGAATGCTTTCAGCACCTTGTTGAATCAATGGTACGTAGAATTAAGGCAGTTCTGAAGGCGAAAGTGGGTCAAACACAGTATTAGTATGGTGTTCCTAATAATCCTTTAGGTGAGTGTTTATGAAGTACAAAACAGATGTAGTTTTTCTTTCTTGAAGCCTAACACACACTCAGATTGCCATTAAAGACTCAAATAAGATAATTAGATCCATCATCTTGGAACAAACTATCTGCCAACAAGTCTGAAAAACTATGTGCAAGTGTACCTAGGAGAATTGTTGCTATATAAATGTATAATATACATTATACTAGGTGTATGATGAATATTAGTATTAATTAGTAGTGTTATACTAATATAACACTATACTAATTATAGTTATACTAATATTATAATATAATAAATAGGAACACTTCACCCAAAACTAAGAATTCAGTCAGTATTTGCTCACCCTCATTTAGTCCCAAACCCATTTGCTGTTACTTTTTTTTCAGAGGAACACAAAAGGAGAAAAGGAGGCTTTTCCTCACAGCTGTTCATAGTGACCATGCCTGTTAAGCACCAAAAAGAGAAAAAAAAGTATCATAAAAATGCAATAAAAGTAGTCCATAAGGCTTGTGTTGTGTGTTCCAAGTCTTCTAAAGTTGCCAGAGCTTTGTTTGAGAAAGAGACCAATATTTAAGACATTATTCAGTCATTGACTTTTGCAACTGGATTGAGTCAGAAAGTTAAGTCCAATTTGTGATCTGGACCAGTTCATTAAAAATGTTTAGTTTAAAAAAGATTCAGTGTTTCACAGAAAAATAACAATATACAGGTTTAGCTCAACATGACAATTTTCATGATGACAGAATGTCCATTTTGGAGTGAACTATTCCTTTTAATAATAATACATTTTTGTGTGTGTAGGATCACTGCTCAGCGGAGTCTGGAGGATGCAGAAGAAATTGAGAGAGAACGCAGACGGCGTGCAAGAGCCAGTACCTCTACAGGTCCTCCTTCACCCACTGTGACCCCACAGGACAGCCCTCGCACTGCACAAACTCTGGACAACCAGTCAGTGTCAAAAACCTGAAACTCTAATCTTTGTCAAAAACATAGAACAGAGTGTGTTTTGTGTTTGTTATGTTGCCATGGAATCTCAACCCAAGAGTCTGGGCCAACTTTCTCTGTCTTACTCTTTGTGTGTGTTAGCATTCGTGTCAAGACCACACCTGCTCTTTTGGATTCACTCTGTGAGGCCTATTCTATTCTATTCTGTTCTATTCTATTCTATTCTATTCTAACAATCTCTAAGCACTTTTCTAAGCAAGATTCTAATATTTTTATTTGCATCCATGTGAGTGGCAATTCTGAAAGTGTTCCACTGCTTGTTAGGGGTCAGAATAATCTGGGTCCATCATCTTTGGAAGAAGACGAAGGCTTCAGTGATTGGGCACAGCATCTAACTAGGCGGAAACAGAGACAAATGGAACATGAAGATGTAGAAACACATCTGAATGGCTCCCTTCACTCAACCACACAACTCCAGCTCTGTTCCAACTCTGCTCAACAAAGTAAACTGCACCAAGGTGATTTAAATGTGTATGACACCACCCCACATATACAGACCCGATCCCCCCTTTCACATCAGTGGAACCTGGTTGAGGATGATGATAGTGAAGTTCGGGGTGCCAGAGAGTGGGAAAGAAGGAATAACTTTAAGGCAACAGAAAGGGAGGAGAGAGAGAGCAGACGGTGGTGTGAAGAGGACGAGAATCCAGGATGGGTGAAAGAAAATCATAAATGTGATATGGATGAGAAGGTAAAATATTTAAGAATATATTTGTCAGTGAACACAGTTGTACGTGAGTGGTTACTGTAACTACTGCATGCATCTTCTGGATCTGTTGTTCTCAGGTGAGGGAAAAGAAGGCAGAGATGAAGATATCATACACGTCAACAATCCTCCTCCAACAGAATGTGAGACAAAACAGCATTAATGGACAAGACGGGAGGAGAATAAATCAATGGTGCTGAGACAGACAGACATAAAAACTTCACATCAATAGAACACTTAAAGGAATACTCTGGGTCAATTGCAAGTTAAGCTCAATCAACAGCATTTGTGGCATAATATTGATTACCAAAATAATAATTTTGACTTACTTAAAAAAAGCAAAAATTTTGAATGTTAAAATACTCACTGTTTCAAAAGTATAGCCACAAAACATAAACAATAAGTGTGTTAACATGATTTTTGTGAGATAAAATCACTTACTAACCTTTTCTGTGTAAAGTTAAAGACAATTTTACAACTTCATTACCATGAATTTAAATAACTTTACAGCTGAAATAACACATTTTTATTATTTTTAAAATGATAAACTTCACATTTCTACCTTTAAACCCTCCAGAAATTGGCCCCATTTTAACATCGATTTTTGCGTTTTTTCAAAGACAAGAAGGGATGAGTCAAAATTGTGATAATCAACATTATGCAACAAATGCTGTCGACTGAGCTTAACTTGTAGTGAACCTGGAACATCCCCCGTTTTTATTTCTTTAGTTCTTATGTAGCAAATTGTGTTTTTACAGCATACAAGGGTTTCAAACTCCACGTTTGAAGTATTGCTTTGTGTAATTTATGTTGTAGAAAATAGTCTCTTGACGTAATTTAACCACAAACCAGATACCGCTAGAAGCTAGACATGCTTGAGCAAACCCAAGGCTCAAAAATGCTAATTCAGTTCTGGGTTGTTAAACTTCAAACTGAACAGTGAACAGCTCTATAGAGTTGTGGGTAACACTTTATTTTACAGTGTCTGTATTAATTACTATTGTAATAACATAACAATATGTAAGTACAAGAAGATCTACAAAGTAATTACACAGTAATTTTCAGTAGTTTTCATCAGTTTTACTCAGTACTTTTCTATGCAAGGTCACAATGACATGAACACTCTAAAATAAAGAAGGACTGAGTTTTGTGGTTAGAAATGACATAAAACATCACGTGAGTTTCACAATTTCCCTACATCAAACGTCTTTTGTGAGTTCAGCCTGTTTAATCACAGTCTGAGAACTAAAGTTATAGATAACATGGAATCTACAGTCAATTCAGAAGCTCTCAGCAGTTCAGAGAGGTATAAAGTCATGAAAATGCATTTGAGGTAAAACATTCATTTTGTTTATTGATTGTGGCCTTCTCTGTCTTTAGTGCATCTGAGGAAGTTTGCGTGAAGAGCAATGAGGAGAACCAGCAGCACAGAGATACAGAGGATCAGACGCATGAGGAGGTACAGAGGAGGAGGAGAGAGGAGTTGAGAGAAAAGAAGAGGAGGGGTGTGATGGAGAAGTTGAAGAGGTTAAGTATATCCAGCGCAGATACAGATGAGCCCTTCAGTCCTCTCAGCCCCAGGAGCCCCTCCTACATGGTAAATATAATTATGCCATCACCATCAGACTCCTCACACCTCAAATTAGAACGTTTTTTTATAGTGTCAGTGACGTGTGCATTCATACTTCACACATGTTGGTCTAGGTGGTCTTGTTAGTCTATCCATATGTGAACCAAATATAGTTATTATGAAATATGTTTCATAATGGGAATAAATTATGTATTATTTCACATGTAAAATCCTTAAATCTGTTTGTAAGTGTTATGGTGTAGTGGTTATTATTATTAATAATATATATCAATTGGAGGTCCCCAGGCTGATATAAAACATGGCAAATGTGTTTGTGAGTGTTTGTGCACTTTACAGTCAGTAATCAGATGTGGTATCTTCCATGTGCTGTTTGTGTGATTGTACACCTTTCCGGTGCTGTGCGTGGTTCTGATCTTTTTCTTGCAATGTTTTTGTCAGCAAATGACAGAACAGGAGCATCTGCTTTACATTGCTGAGGTGCTTTGTATGTGTGTTTTGTTTATGCTTGCTGGTTTCAGGCTGAGGGTGAGGACTGCCAATCAGAGGGTACACTTTCGGTGAGTTGCTAAATTGCGCATGTGCATGACAGTATTTAACTCTATGTTAGTGTTTGTATGAGTGTACAGTGTGTGTACATGTGTGTGTGCTAACTAATCTAAAATCAGATCTCTTCTACTTTATGTTTATGTCAGATACTCTTCCATCTGTTCTCTCTTTTGCAATGTTGTGGTAAAATAGATTGTGATATAAAATGTAACTAAATTATGCACCATTTGCGTCACCAAGCATCAGTGCAAAAATAATGGCTGTTTTTAAACAGGTTTCCCCAAAACCCTCATTTTCTTTTGGTGTGACAAAAAGATAGCCCTGCCCCAAATCCACGCCATTGATTATTGAGTTAATATTGTTGAGTCAAGCTATTCAGGATACATTTCAAACAAACCGAATGCCATAGAGCTGCAGTGTTTACACTTTTAAGACCAAAATATACTTCAGTCAAATGTGAATGCTGTTCACCTGTTCGCATTCAGCAAATTTTTGCTAAATTTTGCAAACCAAATATAAATGTGGGAATAATATGTACACTATTTTTAAGATTTACACATTTAAATGTCATAACAAAATTTCATTGAATTGAAATGTGTACTGTTCTAGGTAAAGTTTCATTTTACCTAAAATATTTTTTACTTTCTATTTGATAAATTCTATTTTATTCTATTTGATTACTCAACTCAATTTGATGGAATTTTGTTATGAAATGTAAATGCTTAATTTAAAAATAAATGAGTGTAGAATGTGAAACCCATATTAAAAAAAGATGATACTCAATTGATAGGCTACAGATCACAGATCAGGTGATTTGAGGCAACATTTTGAAAACACATCGGAAATTGGTGCCAGGATGATTTAATTTAGCAATGAATGCATCTCATCCTGTTGAGCAACACTGCACTTTTAAGGCCATGATACTTTTGTTAAAGAAAGGGCAATGTCTATTGCTACAAGGATTTAGAGGATCAGCAAAGAATATGAGCATACAGATACAAAGAACCCAGCAAGGAAGTTGCGAAATAAATCTGTTTACAACATCAATAGGCTTAACAGGCTTTAGCTTTTGCAATCTTTATCTGTTGCCCAACAAAGTTCTGCAGTTGCATGCACTGTAGTTGCACTATATTGCCTGTGTTCCACGATGTTGCCTGGCAACATTACCCAAAATATTAACTTACATTTTCATGCTTCAGACTGTAAACACTCACAAATACTTAAAATGCATTTACAGATAAATGTACTGTTTTACTGTTCATCTACAGATTACTGAGAGGACTGAGTCTCTAAACCGTTCTATTAAAAAAAGGTGAGCAGATTTCTGTAAAACACACACACACACACGCTGGGTTTTCATGTTTCGTGAGGACTCTCCATAGACATAATGGTTTTTATACTGTACAAACTTTACATTCTATACCCTAAACCTAACCTTCACAGAAAACAGTCAAAAAAAAAGCATTTTTAAATTTTCAAAAAACATCATTTAGTATGATTTACTGTATAAGCTCTTTCCCTCATGGGGACCGACTGATTATCCCCACAAAGTAAAAATGTCAGGTTTTACTATCTTTGTGGTGACATTTGGTCCCCACAACGTAAGGAATACACACAGACACACACATATTGGTTTAGATCTAACCCTACCCCTAAACCCTCACAAAACACTGACATAGTTTATTATGATTTATACGTGATTTGAATTATCATAAACTACATTTATAGCATATACCCTAGTAATTTCCCGTTTGTAACATACATTTTTTTTCGTAAACCACCCAAACCCACACACGCACACACACACACACACGCACGCACGCACACACACACCTGCATTGAGATGAATGGAACTGGATTGGATCATTAATTGTAAGATTATTCAAAAGAGAAACATTCGTCACTGTATGGAGTGTGAGAGAAGGCAGCAGGAGACATGCTGTTTTGCTGTGGGCTGCTCGGGGATGTGTAACAACGCGGAGGCTGAGGCTGAATCCATTTGCAGATGTTTATTAAAATCCACAGTAAACAGGTTAAAGTCGGCAGGCAGGTATCAATAACTTTAGGCAGGCAGAGTTCAAACACAAATAGGCAGTCCAATCCAAAGTGACAAAGTAAAGGGGTAATCCAAGAGGCAGTAACAAGGTAAAGCAGGCAATGGTCATTCACAAAGCAGGCAAGACTATGACAATGATAAACGCTCGGTAAGGCAGGTGAAACTGGCAATACTTCGCACTGGCCTGATGAACAGGCCATGCTTAAATAACAGACAGACAGGAAATGAACAGAGAAGCAGAGGGAGCGGTACACAGTCAGAACTCGGGAGAGGGCTCCCTCTGCTGGCGTGACGTTACAGGATGACATAATGGGTTCATGTTTGTCATGCCAACTGGAGTATATATTGTATTCCATGACCAAAGGTTGTAGATTTATGTCAAAAATATTCATTGATATGACAATACACATGACAATCTAACGCTAAATGTGAAACATAAGTGAATGAACAAAGGTTTGAGACATGGTTCACATTTCAGTTAAGCAGACATGACATGACTTGACTTGTTTTTCTTTCTTTCTTTCTTTCTTTCTCTCTCTCTCTCTCTCTCTCGCCTTCTCATTGTCACTAAATAGGAAATTATGAATGATTGTTTCCAGGTTTCCACACATATCAATCTCAAAAGCCAATTTGTCACCTTAGTATTCTTTTCCGCATATCTTTATTGTTCATCTGGCCATAAAACATAAATATACCATAAATTATACCAAATATCATTTAGCCTTTGTTTGAGACTAACACTGCTCTATGAGTCATGGTCCTCTTCGTGTCCATGCTTGTTTTAAGATGATCGCCACAGTGGCAGTTTAAGTAAATATGTCATCTGTTTGTGAACACAGAAACAGTATAAAGACGACCCAACCTTCCACGATCATCTCAAAGTTAGATGGCAGATTGGAGCAGTATAACCATGCCGTTGAGGTGAATTATACCTTCACATACACCTGCATCAAATCAATTGTATAACTACACTTTCTACATACACTCATACTGCAAATGCACCTGCACAGCTATGTGATTGTCTGGCATGTGTAGCCAGAGCTGCTTTTACATAAATGTCTTCACATATATTAACAATCAAATCTCATTACCACACCTGGTGCTTAACTGCACCTGCTCTGATGTTTACCACCCTCATGCATGCACAGGCATCTCTTCTAACATCTCTTAGTCATGCTGACTCTGTCAAACATTCTCATTCTTAGCCTGTCCTCTGTGTTTCACTTCCACCTAACTGTCAGGGAGAGTGTAAAACCCTAGGCAAATGTGCTTATGTGTATGTAAACCCAGGTATTTCTCATATTTTGCTGCTTACAAATAAGCTGATTCTGTGACATAATATGGTTTCTCATTACGAATCACACAAAGTCTGTATCTGAAACTCAAGGCAGCTACCATGCTGCCTCACTGTCCAATCAGTTAATGACTTCACAGACTGTTTTGTGTATGAACTTGAAGGCACCTCATAAGGAAACAGGTTTCAGACAGGTGTCCAAGGTACTGTAAAGTCACGTCTAACAATCTAAAACAAAATCAAAAGAGCTTTAGAGACAACCAAGCAAATATTTATTTTTTATAAATATATAGAGTTTTATAAACAAGGATCGGGAGGAGCAAGGTAATTTAATTCAACCAATCATATCAACAGAGTAAGTGTATATAAACAGCCACTTACCTCTTCCGGCATTCGGCCCCACCCATCGCCCATGAAACCTCCCAACTCTTTCATAATCTTTCTGCAATGCGTCTCGCCTGTCAGCATTCAAGCTCTTCTCGCCACACAGCCCAATAACACGAAGCAAGCGCTGCTACAAACTTCCACTCATCTCTACACTATAACATTAATTTTCCTCCCTCCATCAGGAAAAATGCTTCACGCATGTGAAATCAATCTATCTGTTTATTTTACTGACAGTGTTCTCTACTTTTGCTCGAATCATTGGATTACAAACTTACAAGCTTAACCATACTGCTTAATCATTGCATGATGTTTTAAAACAATCTGTCATAAGTTTATGCTCCACCCAAGTTTAAAGTAACAGGTTTAAATCAACACTGAATGATTCAGCTTGGCCCCTTGCTTTATACTCCAATATCTCAGTTTTACAAGTCATCAATATAAACAACTCTTTTTATTCACCACACGACAAAAACAAAGCAGTTTCCCATTTCCGGTTCCAAAAAACACCTCAGATCCATTCTGATTAAATCCAGCATTTCAGAACAACTATATTCAAGCCATTCCTTCCGCATTGGCGCTGCAACCACTGCAGCCCAAGAAGGCCTGTCTGTGCATCAAATATGATTACTGGGGTGTTGGTCATCCGACACTTACCGTAGCTACATCCGTACCAACCGTCTTCACATAAAAAATGCTCAATAAGCCCCCATTAGCCAACCACGATACATTCATGTTCATGGTCAGCGGGACGTATGCCTTATGTCAACCCACCGTTTAGGCGCTGCAAGAGCCTCTCCAGCCAGCCGAGCCCAGGAGCCCCCCTTCTCATATTGCTTGACGGGCCTGGATAAAAACTCAAGGGCTCTCCCTTCCGAACTACATCAGGGGGTTCTCCCGTTCAAATGTGTACGAGCTAACTCATGTTTATTTGTATCACGGGCTCCCCCTTTGAAGCGCAGCAAGGACTTCACGGCTGGGCTTGCCTGCTTGAGTGGCTGCCAAGTCTTCTCCTAAGGGGCTTACACCATTTGCCACATGAACCCACCCATCAAACAACCTGGATGGAGACTTGAGGTCAATCTTGGTGGTTAGGATTCACGCCTACATCCTGGGTGAGATCTTTTGAGGGGTATTCGAGTTCCGGTCATGCCTCGAGCCCTTCAACCAGGACAGCAAGCCACACACATTTACACTATCCTCTAAGCAGGATTACATTAACTTGCAAACTATTGAATGCTTATTTCTCGGTAGAAACATTTGAAAAAAAAAAAAAAAAAAAAATTACATTTTCATTGTGAAGATGTCCCATAAAGTGTGTGTTTGTGCATGTGTGCAGGAGTGCTTTAAGGAGGGGAATGTACTCAAGCAAACTCTTATGGATGTCACAACACCACAAGAGCCTGTATCTGCTCGGAAGACCCTGTTTGAGGCTGGAGAATCCTGGAATCAGAATTCAGCAAAGGCCATGCCCTCTAAGGTTCATAAAGTCAGAATGATTATCCAGCATTTATCAATACAATATTCTTTTTTGGCTATTAACAAATTTAATTGATTCTTGTATATAAAAAAAACATAAACTATATATATATATATATATATATATATATATATATATATATATATATATAGAATCAACTTTAACCCCCATTATTTCCCTCTCACCAATCCCACCTAAATTACGCAATGCATGCATATTAACAAACAACCAAACTAAAAAAATTTGAGATAATACAAATATAAAAATCAACAAAGAACAGAAACCACAATTACTACTACAATTTTGTCTCTCTCCACATGGTCATCACTGAGAGCCTTCCAGAAATGACAAATACCTTTCCCATTTCTTACCATATGCATCAATTCTGCAGAGCTGCTTATATGACACATCTTTTCAAATGCCGCCACTCTGCCCAATTCGGTGAGCCATTCTTGAAATAAGGGTGTGCCAATTGACCAATCCATCCTCTAAGAATTATTTGTTTGTCAATCATTATGCTAATTTGGACCCAGGTTTTTGTATATTTGTCACCTACTTTTAATAACTGCCCCATCACCCAATAATAGTCATAGTCTGTGGCAGAATTAAATTTGAGTATGTAAAATCTCACAGATAAAACTCTGGACTCTTAACCAGAATTCTTGAATCTTAGCGCAGAACCACAGAGCATGAGCTATGTCTCCATCCTCCAACTGACATCGCCAGCAGGTAAATGTGATTTTTAAACCAAGACTAAACAATCTAGAGGGAGTCCGATGGAAACGATGCAAAATTATAAACTGAATAAGGCAAAACCTTGCATCCCTAGACATAGTTTTAATGTATTTTTTAATTCTTTACCACACCCCATCCTCCAGTACCAATTCAAATCTCTTTCCCATAACCTCTTAAGAACTGTTAAGTCCCCATTACCAAGACCCCATTTAAATGAGGAATAATACACTGAAGCTTCATGACCCTTTCCAAAGGCTGTGAGCACCATAAAAGGAGTGTCTGCAGCTTTAGGGGGTTGTGTACTACCACCAAAAATAATACAAAGTAAATGGCACAACGGTAAATACCTGAAAAATTGAGACCTAGAAATACCAAATTGCTGTGTTATATTTTCAAACGATCTCAAAGCTCCATTTTCATAAATGTTACTAAGTGGAGCATCACCCCTCTCGAGCCATTCTTTCCAGCAATAGGGGGACATGTTAATACATAATTTTGGGTTCAGCCATGTGCCTGAGGGAACATTTAGGTAAGTATCAGAATTGAACATACAAGAAACCTTTTGTCCATACTGAATGTAAATGTGAAATAATAGGATTCATTTTTACTTCTCTAGGCAATTTGATAGAAAGACTGCAATGGTGAAATTGGGGCAAGGACCGCTTGTTCAATGTTATACAAGGGAGGGGCTCTCTCAGGTGGAAGTGGCCAAAGGGCCAGGTGTCTGAGACTAAAAGCATAGTAATAAAACAAAATTTTGAGGAGGCCTAGACCTCCTTTGTCAATTGGTCTATGTAACTTACTGAAGTTTGTTTATCATTCCAAATAAAAGACTTTTATCAAATTGTTTAAAATAAGAAAGAGGAACATCTAGAGGGAGAGAGTGTAGTAGATAAATTAATTTGGGCATGTAAGCACCAGAGTACTGTCAATGTTTGTGAAAAGTTACTCACCCAAACTCACATTGTGTGATCAGTCAGTGCATTTAGTTGAACTTTTTTACTTTGATTAAGATGGGTAATAATCTTTTAGATGTATTGCATATTCATCAGTCTGATTTGACTGTATGCCACTTACAATGAGTGAGTGAATAAATTATGAACAATAATGAAGGATGAATTATTATTTTGGTTCAGGATGCGGAGGGACTGAATGTGGGTGTGGCAGATCTAATTAACCAATGGATGAAGGGACATTCTGATGGCAGCTTCAAGAGCCCCACCACCAAAGCAGCAGTAAGTTGATAAGATCCATACAGTAAGTCTCTGAATGTTAATCACAGAAAGAGACACCACAAAATATCTAACATGATGGTGATGGTCCCATATAAATTCACATATTTATTTACAAAAAAACAGTTAAAAGCAAAATTTCCATCAGTTTCCTACTGAACCTACTGTATCCTCTATTTCCCCTTTCTTCATTTTTAGTTATTTTCTTCCCACTTTTCTTGTGTCTGCTGTTCTAGTCATCCTTTCCAACAAGGTAATCAATTTGTATCTCTCTCTTTCTCCATACTGAGTGGGTTAGTTTAGGTGGTTTCTCGCGGTTTCAAAACATCCCTGGGGTCCTCTGGGTTAAAGTCCTGTGTTGCCATCAAACTATTGAGAAAGAGTTTAAAATATGTCTGCTTAGATTGTGTGCCTTTGTGAATTGGTGTTTTCAGCATAGGATCTATGGAAAACATAAAAAGTATTGCAAGGTTAAAGTACCCACTGATGCAGTCATGTCATGTGATAGCCTATTGACTGTATCAGGTTTGTTTATTAGTTTTTTTATGCCATTTAGCGGTTAAGGCCAGTACAGACTTCCTCATGACAAAATGAACCCGGTAGACTTTCTGCTGTTTTATCTTAAGAACTGAAAAAAAGATCAATAATGATATTATGGCTTTTATTTTCTTTGTCTTTGTTAGTCTCCAGAAGTTAAGGCTGGTGAAGTGCGTAACATAAAATCCATGTGGGAGAATCTGGGAGATACATCATCACAGGACAAACCATGTGCAAAGGTACAGCCCTCTGTTAACTTTATCTGACTCCAGTCATCACTATGATCAACCATACATAAACTTTCTAAAGAAACATGAGCATCTGTTAAACATGAAATGCTGTTCAAAGACTTTTTCAAAGTCAATCTATGAACAACATAGATTCAGGAGAGCTTGTCTGTTTGCCTATAGTATTGCCTTAATCTCTAGATTTAATATTAATGTGGCACGGTGGAGGGCGGGACCGGGGTGTGATTATGCACGCCCGGTCCGGTATTAGGCTGATCAAGCCGTCAAGAGGGATAAAGGCCACTCGCGGACGGCGGTGCGGGAGAGAGAGATCGTTCACGGACATGTCCGTTGTCTTATGTGTTTGTATTTTGAGTTTTACATTAAACCTATTATTTATATGTTAAGCCGGTTTCTCGCCTCTTCCTTACCCATGAGTGTGAATTATGTAATACTCAAGTCATCTTTACCTGGTTTTTAATGCTTTTTCCCCCCCAGGGATCTGATGGAAAAAGGTACAAATTTGTCGAGAGTGGACATGGGAAGTATGAAAAGGTCTTAGTTAATGATTACACAAACTGAGGAACAAGTAAGAAATTTACTATCATTTTTCAAATATTTTATTCAAAATAACAAAATATAAATACAGAGAGTGCATAGTGTACAAACATAGTTACAAAGTAACTAAAATATGCTAAGCGTGTTTTACATTAGCTTGGTTGTACATTGCCGATTATCTACAAAAGCAAACTTAGCTGTATTAAATACCTACAGTGTACAGGTTAGAGCAGGTGTGTGATGACTGAAGAGAGTTTGAAAAATGTTTGTGATTTCTCTTCCAATGGAAAAAAAAAGCATAGTACATAAACGTAAGATGTGTTGGTTCTATTTAAAGTGTTTATTTAAGATCTGTGTAGCCAGTTATTATACAGGAGTAGTGTGCTAAAGTTTAACCTAAATCAGAGTTATGTACATGTGGAGTGAGTTATCAGCTGCATTTTATAACAGATTTCCTGTCAGCCCTGAGTAGTATTCTGTAGATGTCACATAATTGTTGTCATGCCTGTCAGTCTAATCATGCAGGTTACAGCTCTTCACAAAAACAAATGAATTTACAGGCATAAAAAAAAAAAAAACACTTTCAATATTTCACTGTGAAACCCAATCAGTAAGAAAATACCCAACACTTAAATGGTTTCAAACAAAATAAGTTTAGAAAGAACATGTAAACTATTATATACTTTAATCATGATAAAAGGACTGATAAAAATTCTCTCATCATTTACTCACCCTTATTTCATCACTGACGTGACTTTCTTTCTTCTGCAGAACACATCTTTAGAAGAATTTCTCAGCTCTTTTGGTCCATACAATGCAAGTGAATGGGTGCTAAAATTAGCATTAATGTTATCCATATGACTCCAGTTGCTAAATCTGTGTCTCCAGAAGTGTTTTGATAGGTGCGGATGAGAAACAGATCAATATTATGTACATTTATACTATAAATTCTTCTCCCTGCTCAGGTTGTATTTTAACTTTCACATTCTTCTTCTTGTGTTTTTGGTGATTCACATTCTTCATGCATATGCCCCCTATTGGTAGGAAGAAGAATTTCAATCAAAAATGGATTTGAATATTGATCTGTTTTTCACCCACACCTATCACATCACTTCAGAAGACATAGATTTAACCACAGTCAAATATGTATTACTTTTATGCTGCCTTTATGTGATTTTTGGAGTGTCAAAATGTTGGCACCCATTCACTTGCATTATATGGACCTACAGAGCTGAAATATTCTTCTAAAAATCTTAAGTTCTGCAGAAGAAAGTCATACACATCTAAGATGGCATGAGGGTGAGTAAATGATGAGAGAATTTAAATTTGTTGATCTCTCTCTTTAATAATTACATACTTAATTTTTTATGTAAATTCCACGTAAAGTTGTAGTCCACGTCTGCTAAATGAATAAATGTAAATATGCAGGCCTCTGATACCCCTCAAAACTTCATATTCTGAAGCAGTCTATTCTCAACTTTTCTGCTCACACTACCCAACTCAGCTGACATGAGAGAACCTAAACTCCAAATCCATCCTCTGGATGCCATACTGCTCTCTGAGACACTTTCCTTGTTTGATCATTCTCACCATTACGTTATCAGTCCTTGCTCACTTCCTCACTCAGCACAGTGTTCCTTCCACAACCTGCACCCATGAGTTCCCCTCTCCCTCTGCCATCTTTATATAGGAATGCACTAGGCCTCACTTTCTACAGCACTGCTTAGGGGTCTGCTGCCTTACATTTTTTCTTTAATTAGGCCAATCCAAGTTTTTATGCAACTGACTGAAATAAAAATGAAGACCAAAATTAACTCAACTAACTTGTAAGACCAGTCTAAAACCATTTTATGCTACCATCCCCTGTGATTAAACATCTGTAGTTTTTGTTGTGACTGTACCAAATCCTTTGGCTGTTCTGTTGAAGTCTGTTGGCTCTTCACCTTTCTGTTTGCGCTGCAACAGCCCTCTCTCAAATGCTGTAGCTATTTTGTTAAAAGGTTTTGCAGCTGCTTCCTTCAGCTTTCGTGCGTCAAAGCGTGGGCTATAAAGAAGGATGGGCAGCCGGTGGACAAAGGACGGAACTAGCTGGTCATCCCTCTCTATTTTCTTCTGCTCTTCCTCTGTTTTGTTGGCATGTATATGCTTCATAATGTTCTCTTTTGTGGAGAACATATGAAAAAGTAAAGCATCCCACATTTTTGCTGACATGGGCTCCTCTTTCTTTTTCACTACATCCTCACCTGCCGACTCTTTTTTGGCACCTGCAGACTTGCCATTACCACTCATCTTTATGTCTGTTTTCTCAGCATTTTTCTCAGTCTCAGACTCTGGAAAACTGGGTGCATCAGATTCAGTCACCATGTGTTTCTTCAGCCTTGACCAGCCACTGAGTTTGGCCTTTAGACCTTTAGGTTTCTGAGCAGCCTTAGGTTCATTTTGTATCTTGTGATCCCCTGATGCAGGATTAGATGGAGTTTCTTTGCTAGCCTTGGCATCCATATCTGATGTGTCGATCTTATTTTCATTGGATGCCTCGGTGTCATCAGAATCATGTTGTCTCTCAATGGTTACGGAATCTCTCAAACATTCATGAAGTTTTGAGGCTTCAAACTTTGAATGAGACTTTTTACTGCCTTTAGGAGATGATGCCTTTACATCCATACTATGATTTAAAATTAAATTGGGTGCTTTGACTTCAGTCTGGGACTTGGCAGTGTTTTTTGGTTCTTCAGAAGAAGAGAGTGTTAGAGATCTAGCAGCCTTGAGAAGCATGGCAGCAAGGCTTGCTTCAGTACTTTGAGCTTTATATTTGGCATTTGATATGGAGCATAATAAAGGGTTTTGAGTATCCGTTTTTAAGGATTTGGTCTGTACACTCTCCATATTTGTAGATTTGGATGGCTCATTGGATGGCTTGACATTTTCAGTTGATTTTGTTTGTGGTATTGTTGAACTTTGGAAGCTTGATTTAGAGTCAACCGTAACTTTAGCTGCAACTTTGATAACAGTGTTTGTCTTACTGGAGTCCTTCAATTCTGACATAAAATCTATAGATAGTTTTGGCTCTTTTATTACCCCTTTAAATGGCATCAAGTTTTCTTTTCTGCTGTCTTGCTTGGAAGATTTATCCATTGCCAGGTATGTGACAGGGGCTTCAGTATTAGGTACAACTGTCCCAGTGTTGGTGATAACTACAGTATTCTCTGAAAATATCAATGCATCTGAAGGCATTTTGGATGGTGTATTTCTTTTGTTTGAAGGGCTTTGAACAGAATTCAGGTTGATTTCATATTGTTGCATCTGTTCACTTTTGGAGTCTTCAGTGTTTAGGTTGATTTTTGCAGGGGGTTTCAAGGAGGGAGGTGTGTTAATTGGTTTTGATAAAATTTCAGATTTATTTGCTTCTGATTTAGAGACAGCTGCAGGATTAGATATTTCTGATTTAAAAGGATCTGCAGGATAAGATGCATCTGACTTTGAAGGACTTGCAGCATTATAGACATCTGCTTTCATGAGACTTGCAGGATTAGATACATTTGATTTGGATGAAAATACAGTATTGGATACATTAGACTTATATGAGGCTCCAGGTCCGGATGCCTCTGTCATAGAAGGGGCTGCAAACATGGATGCACCTAGCATTAAGAGAGCACCAGGTTTAGGTTCTTCTAGCTTTGCGAGGACTGCAGATTTAATATCAGTAGGGATTTTATTGTTATTTCTGGTGTCTGCTGATGGCATTCTAGAGTCTTTGATGTTAGGTGAGTTTGTTGCAATTTTATTTACAGCTAGGATTTCATTGTTGGTGTTTATGACATTGTGGAGTTCACTAACTTTGTTGATGGTAGTAGAGTTGTGGACAGAGGAGGGAGACTGGAGTGTTTCTAAAGACAAAGACTTTAGTCTTTGCTCTGTATTTGAAGAAACTTGTGATTGCATTGTTTGCTCTAATGCATGTTTATAACTTTTGGTTGGATATATAGATCTGTGTGCATTCTCTGAGTGTTCTGATGCTGTGGAATATTTTGAACCAATGAGAAATTCTTTGTTAATAATCTGGCTGTATTTGAGTTCAGAATATTTGATTGTGCCAGGGGAAAAGGGGAAGTTGCCATTTCCCCCCCCTCCGTTAAAGGTTTTGTGATGATGTCTGTTGCCCCTGAAATTTGTGGTCTTCGAGCCTCTGCTACAGCAGCACTGGATGGATGTACTGACATTATTAAAGGTGTTGTTTGAAGTCCATGGGACAATAAATCTTCAGAAAATAAAGCCAGAAGCCTTGATTTTACTCCAGGAAGTGTCTCAGTTGGTATATCCAAGGTGGGATTGTTGTTAGTTTGTTTTTCATTTTTGTCTACTACTGGTACTTTTTCTTGAATTGTTACTTTTTGTGATGGCCATGCAGCCACAGAAGTTTGTAAAGCCTCTGAAACTGGTATTTGCACATCAGAGGATTTCTCATCCTTGAAATCAGATATAATTTTGGATATTTCTTGAGATATCTTGTCAGTAGGTTTGGATATGGAATATGTCACGTTTTTAAAATCTTCAGGTACTTGAGGCTTAGAGACGGGAGGATCGCCGTGAGAATGGACCTTGATTCCACCATAAGCAATATATTCTGCAGGTGTCAATCCGTAGTACATTGACTTTAGTTTAGGGATGTTGGCTTCAGTTTGTGATGGTCGCTGGTTGCCTACAAAATGTGCTGGTGGTCTTGGTGACCAATATACAGGAGTACTGGGTGTGTTATAAGTGTGGGAGGGTGCAGGCAAGGATGTCTCCTGACTTCCATCTCTTGGAACAGAGTTGGTTGGTATTATCATAGAGGTTTCTGAAGTTTCAGTTTTAGACATTGGATACACCTGTGGAACTGCAGATGTATGCACTTCATATGCTCTAGATTTTGACTTACTAGATTCAGCAAGCGTCTTCGATAAGGAAACTCCACATTTAGAAATCTTTGGTGTCAAACATTCCTCAGAATAGGCCTTGGAAATAAATGGTTTGATTCCTAACTGAACGAAACCATTTGGAGGAGAATTTTTCATTTTATCCACAGCAGACTGATTCAGGCCATTGTCGTTAACAACCACTGAACTTTGAGTTGTTACATTAATTGATGAGGGAGGTTGGAGCAAATGATTTTGAGGTTTGGTTTCCAAATCATTTTCTGTAAAGACTGTTGCTTCCATTGTGGAGGATAAAGTAGAGTTTAATGCAAACAAGGGTTGATAGTCTTCACAAGATTGAAAAACGGTTCTGTTTTCCCATGAAACTGGGTCTGCATTTGTGTTTGGTTGACAAGGGGTTTTAGCTTGGTACGTTGTCATTGAATTTAGTTTATCATCGGTTACTGTAGTTGTGTCCATTTTTGTAGTTGATAGTGCTTGATAAGATGAATTATATGCCAAAGCGTCTCGAGTAGGTGGCTTTGATATCTCATAAAATGAGGTCTTTGGAGTATAAATCCTTGTTTGCGGCTGTATTTTTTGCATTGTGGAAGTCATGCTATTGCTCAAGTATAATGTTTCCATGATGTGATTATTTGTGAGAGGCTTTTTAGGAACAAGTCCAGGTACAGCATTGTTATATCCTTCTCCATTATAGTGGCTAGCTGCCACCTGAGAAACAGTAGGATGTGTCTGGTAAACTGATGCATAGGCTGATGTCAAATTTGGAGTAGGAGGTTGGACTGGAGCTAATGTGGGGGCTTGGTTTTGCACTGAGGCTTGATAGGTGTCTACTACATGACTCTTTATTGCTCCTGATGTATGCTGTGTAGTTCCCACTCCTGAGAAACTGGATTGAAGAGTTTGGCTGAAGGCTATCTCAAATGATAAATCTAGGTTATCTTCTGTGGCCTGCTCCATGTCATCATCAAAAATAATAGAGGAGCATGTATATAGTGGTGCTATCTGGTGCTCCAGGAATTGGGCAGGGTTTGAATATGAATGTGCAGACAGTGTGGGCGTGGAACTGTAGTGTGAGCTATTGGCATAGTATAAGTATGGCGAGCGGGAGTAATGGTAGAAAGGGCTGCTGGAGCAATAGCGAGAGTCAGGGGTCCTGCTAAAGAAAGGCGTTTCTGGAGTTCTTGGAGGAGTGGAGTGATTGCTGTGCTCCATATCAGGACTGGCCTCATTTACTGGCGATAGGTTAGACCGGAATGGGATTGGTGTCTGACAGGAAGAGCCCACTTTCTTCTTGGCATTTTTCTTTAGTAGTTTCTGCAGACGGGCATTGTCTCTCCCTGGTTTTGGCAGTAGAGGGGGAGGGTACTGCTGTGGAAGTAGGCTAGACTGGCTACCGTAACTTAAAGCCATCAGCATTTCAACACCTGCATTAAAGACAATCCACAAATAGATGTCTGGTGTTAAATCAAAAACTTAAAGCCAGTCCTAATGCTAAATTTGGCTAAAAACGTTACCCTTCTATCTTCCTGCAAATTTTTAATTTCACTTTGAAAGTCTATCGTGCTCAACACATGCTTAAAGAATAATAATAGCTGGATGCCATTATGCCTGTAAATGCCAAATTGAAGTGGAGTATACAGCCCATTTTCTTGTCCAATAACTATCCAAAAGCTAGATAGCTGTTCAGTTAGCGAGAAGCTGTAAACTGATGTCATCATTTTCTACACGAGGGTTAGGTTACTTGAAAGAATAATCTGCGTTCAATACAAATTAAGCTCAATCGACAGCATTTTCGCCATAATATTGATTATCACAAAAATACATTTTGACTCATCCCTCCTCATCTCTAAAAAATTTATTTAAAAAAAAAAAGGCAAAAATCGAGGTTACAGTGAGACAATTACAATGGAAATGAATGGGGCCAATTTTTGAAGGGTTAAAATGGCAGAAATGTGAAGCTTATAATAGAGCACTTATAAGAGCACTTTTATTAATTCTTCTGTTAACCCGTTCATATGTACCATCACACAATTACACACCTTTAACAAGCTGCCAGATTCAAATTGGCTTTCACGCTGACACAGGCAACAGCATCTGTAACAGTTAATCACACAGTCTTTTAAACCACAGAATACATTTATTTTATGGGGCTTCTCCACTGCATGGTACAACTCGACTCAACTCAACTCCGCTCACTTTTTTGGGGTTTTCCACTGTGGATAGTACCTGGTACCTGATACTTTTTTTAATACCAGGTTCCAAGCGAGCCAAGCTGATACTAAATGTGATGTCAAAATCCTGCAGATCACTGATTGGTCAGGGAGAATCGTCACTACCAGCGTCACTGGATTTCTGACACGCAACATCAACCCACTAGTTTTAAAGTTAGCAATAGTGATAACAGTATCATTTGCTCACGGGACTTTCAAAATGATAAAAAAGAAATGGATGCGCAAAACCACGCTGTGGACAATAAACGTGGTGCAGACAGTCCACTCGTTAGTGATGAGCGAAACTAACAACTGCTTTATGCAGCACAATGAGCTAGTAGCTAACAGCTAGCGGTCGTGTTATTGTTTTGGTCAGTTTGTGTTGTGTTTAAGATGATGTCATGGCAGTAGAGGCGGCACAATTATGACGACCAGCCTATAATCCCACCCACATTGAGATGGCACTAAACTGCAGTGGAAATGCAAGATCGGAAACGTAAAGCAAGTAGAGTTGAGGCGAGTCGAACCGTAATGTGCAGTGGAAAAGTGCCTTTATATACATACATCCAATTAATCACTAAAGTACCACAATAAAAAGATTAAAACCTCTTTATTTGTACAGTCAATACATCAAACGCAATCTTCCTCTGATGTGTGCTACATTAGTAGCGGTTGTCATTTGTCAGGCATACAATATGATTTTTTTCTCCCTGAAACAGAGACAAACGATTACAAAAGCACAAGGATAACAGTTCACAGCTTGTATATGCAGAGCCATCATATCCAAAAATGATCTTCCCATGCACGCAGCCACGTCTGCTTAGGAGCAATGCGGTTTTCATTCACACAAAGAGCAACTCAAACAGCCTTTTCAGGCATAGAATAAGTTTGTTTAAACAGACAGCCAAACTATTACAAAAGCACCACAATAAGAGTTTAAAACTCATATACTCTCGTGTGGGATTATCAGATACACGCAGTCATGTTTACATTAGTGCTTGACACACACACACACACACACACACAATGTCTGAGATGTCAAACTGGTGCGTAGGCAAACTGGACTGCTGATATTATTGGTTCATTAAGTTTTTTTAGAGCTATATATTGTATATACAAAATAAAGCAAATACAGTACCGCAGTCTTAACCAATTTGTTTACATATTTACTATATTATATACAGTATTTGTATTTAATTTTTTAATGACAAGAAATCAAACTCACTCATAACATAACTCATGGCAACGAAGTTGTAAAATTGGATATAACTTGACAGAAAAGTTTGGCAAGTGATTTTATCACACTAAAATCATGTTCACAGATATAGTTTGTCTTGTGGCATACTTTTGAAACAGTGAGTATTTTAACATTGATGGATTGGCCCCCATTCAATTCCATTGCAAATATGAATGTCATAACATGTATTGAACCCAGAATATTAAAGATTTACTTTCCACTCTCAGACTAAATTTATGGAATTTGTGATTGAGAGAATTGTATGTTTGTATGATATCTGTTCTATTCATTATTTTGGTTTGTGTAAAATACTGTTAACTGCCTGTTATAAAAGCTTTTTAATAATGATTTTCTCTCTATTTGTCTCTTTTTAGTTGGCTGCTAATCACACAGATGTCAGAAGAAAAGATGCTGTTGTACAAATGTACAACATAAATGTGATCATTGATATAATAACATTACTGGTTATTAGTTACATCTAAAACATTGTATTACTATGCTAGGCCTTTTTATAGTAAAGGATTTCTGCAAGAAAAGTGATTTCACACTTTGCACATGCACATCTTTCTATCACTTCCAATCAGAACTCAATAAACACAACTGTATAGGGTATTTAATTAAATAAGTGTTTTGTCCAGCTATACTCAGTATTAGATACAGAATCAGGTCTTAGATTTATTAGCCAAACAAACATTGATCAGAACTTGACTGTGAACTCTGAAATCATTGGCCAGCGTGCAGTGCCGTTTGTTTAAATCTGTAGCGCACAATAAAAATAACTATATAAATCTATACATTGTAATGGGATGGGTGAGAAAAGGAAAATGCCTAAATTTGAATGCCCAAATGGAATAAAATATTCCTGAAACAAAATATTTATATATTTTTCATACAAATGTTAAATGATTTCTTTCAATTTGATAAAAATCTCTGTTTTTTTTTTTACTTACACTCGTGTTCCTGCTCTCACTCCTTGCGCCATAAAAGTGAATAATATTCAGTTAATTAGTCCTACTACACAGTTGCCACATGCAAATCAATGAGCCGAAAGATGCTTGAATAATGATTCTTATGTATTTGTTTGCAAATAATCAATAAAACTGATCATTCATCTGTGAATGTCTTAGGCCACTTTGTCCATACGGTTCTCTTTGAATTCATACTTATACAAATATATGAAAATATCAGGTCAAAACTTTACGAGGCATTATTTTATAAATATAGAAGTATATCCACTTCTGACCTTGGATACTTTCTTATTTACTGAAGTTATACTGTGAACCTGTAGATATTGGTGGCTTTTGTATGACGAATTGCTTAAGTTCCTCATTTTAGTCACTTTGGCTGCTAAATAGCTACATGTAAACGTAATGTGAAGAGTTCAGACTGTGACTCACTCTGTCTCTGGGTTACTTTAGAAAAAGTATTCTAGTGCCTGTGTGGCAGTGATGTCCCTGAAATATGATCATGAGCTGCTCCACATTTTATTTTTGCTCACTGGAAGACTGCACATCCTGCAAGCACAATAAGGCTAGAAAAAATGTTTCCATGAATGTGAAGCTAAACTCTCAGAAAAACTAAATATGGCTAAATATGCATTCATTGTCACCCTCTGTGTTAGAGTGCATTTAATAATTACCTTAAAAATAAATACAATTACATTTACTCCTATATATATTCTCTTACAATAGTCTAGAAAGCAAACCGTAAGCATAAACACATTAATCTCAATGCCCCAATTTCCTGGCTGATGTTTTAACTGCTCTGAGGCCTGTGTTAGACTGACCTCTCCTGAAATATGTGACTTTGTGCTTTCCTTGAACCTGTATGAGAGTACGACCTCTGAGATCAGTGCTGAAGAAGTAGCTGTCTGATATCTGAGACATGTCTGTGCGATTTAGACTCTGTTGACAACTCCATTCCACTAATTAAAAGTGGAAAGACCTCATGCTAAAACTTTGCACTGTGTGTTACTTTGTATGCTATTCCAATAAATGTAATTGCAGTATTATTTTAGGTGAATATTTCCAGGTGAGTAGTGCTAATAGCAGACACTTACGGCGAGGCCAGAAAAGAGAGGTGATGCTGATCTGAAAACAGAATGGACAGAGTCAGTTACTGCAATACTGCACAAGTACTATAAAAATGTGTAATACAAATACAAAGTACACAAATGCTTTATAAATATACAATATGTCAAACAAATATGTTAAATGCCAAAATCAGCTTTCAACTTTAAAGCGTGTACTTTGAGAGTACTTGGAACTTGTAGTGCTAATTAGCACATTGATCTGAGGCCTAATGCCTCACACAGAGCCATGCACCTGGCGGCCATTAACAGATCACAGTTACATGGTTAACGAAAGAGGAAATTTGCAATTTTGGGGTGTTTACCTGTACGAGTTTTGCTGTGGATACGTGTGCATCTGAAGGCTCCAAGTCCCAGAATGGTGTGGGAAGATCAGTGGAACAGAGAAACAGGACATGGTGACCTACCCCTTTTCCATGCCCAAAATAAAACTCCTCACCCTGAATTCATGTTGTGCTCTGACAGCCATTGAGCTGTAACCAGGCAGGGGTTTTCCACTTCACCTGAGTTATATCCATGGCCGCCATCAGTATTTATGGACAGGGGGACAACAGTTTCCAAATTTGGGGGTGCGACAGACTTTGACTGTACGGAGTGCTTGTACATGCACATTGCCAACCTGAATAAGAAAAACTATTATTCTAATAAAGAGCGTTTTCTTACTCTTAATGATTTATTTTTAAAAAACAACAACAAAAACAGCAACCCCTACTTACTGCAGCACCGTCCGCCACCACCCACCCATCCTTGTGTTACTCACTCACTCACTGTTTAGGGATGCTAGTCTCTCCCTCAGTGGACCTGCTCTGCATGATGGGGATGATCGTCTCTCCCTCAGTTTCTGATAGAGGGTGATATCATAGGAAGAGTCTGACTATTTTCTTGCCGACTTCAGGCCTAAAAATGAGCTAATTGCAAGCTTTAGTAATTCCAGCAGGTTGCAATATTGTTGCCTTATAAGTAGGGATGGTATTGTTAGGATTTTATCAATACTATCACTCTGATCAGTTTGTTTTTTATCAATTAATAAATAAAAAGAGTGTTGTTTCTAGAGTAGCAACAGTAAGGTTTACAACAGCAAAGTCACTATATAAACTCAATATCTCACTGGAAACAAATCTAAAATGTCAATAAAATAATTGTATCCAATGGCTGTGAAGAAAGCAGGGAAGGCTGCATCAAGGGGCTGTGTTTGATGTCAATCAAACTGCGCACGTGGGTCAAGTGCAGGTGGACCTGTCACCGTCTTTGCTGCCTACATAGCGCCAGGGAAAATCGCAATGTTTATTTTTTCATTTAGATAGACGCCATATAAAAAAAAATTTGACTTCTCAGCATTGGCAATGTGTCCCACATTAACATAGCTACTCTTTGTCCCACATTTGGTTTGTTGAGATCTGGTCACCCCTAGTTTGTGTGTGTGTGTGTGTGGAGCGCAGCTCTGAAACGGAGTAAAGAGGCTGCAGCTGTGTGATTATAATTTACACCAAAACGTTAAAAAAACGTAAAGTCGGAGCTTATCAATACTACGTCTTTAATAATTTAGCACAGAGGCCTGTTTAATACCGGGTTTTGGTACCCATCCCTACTTATAAGGGCATTTATATCTATCTATTATATTGATAGCTTATCTAGTTAAGTGACCGCGCTAACGTTATTTAAAGGTTAAGCTAGCTGCAGTTTTATTTGCTAGTCTACACTAGCTCCTCGCTTTTGCCACGTTCAGCTTCGCCTGTCATACCTAGTGCTTCATGCTTGGCAAGAAATTTGCCCATCGCGTCTCTGCTTATTTCTTTCACTCTTGCTCTCTGTTTGCTCGCATTTCTTTTTTGTGCCCCTGATTTTAGCCTTTGGTGAGGCATTTTAACTGTCTCTCGTCAGTCCCCGCTTTGCACAATGCACGTTGTGTGTTCCACACATCTGATTGGCCAGGTGTTTCGGCCGAACCATTTTCACAATAACAGCTGGGGATGGGGTATCAGAATCAGATGAGAAGTTGAAATGTGTTTTAATGATAAAACATAATGTATTTATCATGTAAATACATATGCATTATATTTTCGGAGATATAATTCAGAAAGTAAATTGTTGTACTTGATCCCATTAAGGGTCAACTATAGACCTTTGCATGGGCCCCCCTTGGACTTGGGCCGGGGTCATCTGTACCCTTTGACCCCCCCTGATGGCGGGCCTGGATATATCACAGGCCCAGTGTACTGTATGTGTTTTTAACACAGTCAGGAAGTCTATTACTGTCCTTGCATATAGATATGAATGTATTTCTTGTCTGGTGAAGGCCACAAAATGTTTTGATGTGCTGTAGGGAACTGCAGTTCTAATGTTGTTGGCCTGTCTATTAAAGGGATAGTTAACTCAAAAATGAAAATTCTGTCATCATTTACTCCCCCATGTTGTTCAATACATGTATGACTTTCTTCTGTGAAACACAAAAGGTGATAGTAGCAGAATGACATCCTCAGTCATTCACTTTCATTGGATCTTTTTTTCCCATGCAAAAAAAAGTTCCACAGAAAAAAGATAAGGTTTAGAAAAACAAGGTGTGTAAATGATGATATAATTTTATTGAACTTATTGAACTAATGTTGCCTAATGTTTTGAGTACTGATTATGAACAGTTTCAACTTGATGCCATGTTTAAAAAAAAGCCATACATGAAAAAAAATTTAAATAAAATTTATTAATAATATTATAAATTGTATAATATTTATCTAAAATAAAATGAAACACATGCGTTTCTCAATTCCAGTCCTCAGTGCCCTCCTTCTCAGAATGTTTCACTGTAAGCCCAGATAAGTTGATTGTACTTAAATAATTTAAGGCAACTGATTATATAATTTTTTTAAGCAAGGCTGAGTAAATAACACAGATCTATTTGAGTAGAATCAACTTAAAAGTTTAAGTTTAAAGTTTGGACTGGAAGATTTAAGTTTAGTCTACTAAAAGGCAAATTATTAGTACTCAAAACTTGCTGCAAAATCAGCCCTGCTGCTCTCCTGTTTAACTCATGGTTATAAATTACAATGAATACATTTTTCCTGTGGTATTTAGTTGTTTATTATATTTATAATACCCAAATGTTTAAGTTATAACACTTTAATTAAATTGTCTAATGAACAAAAAAAGAATGCCTTTTTACATTTTTTTTTTTAGAGATGACATATCAACAAAATGTTTACATTGTTGCTTAATGTGAATATGGTAAACCAGAATCTAGAACCACATTTGAACACTGAAAGTGGAAAAAACTGCATGAGTGTGCAGTTTTTTTTCCTTTTCTATTATTCTTCATTCTAACAGTGTTAAATATTTTGCAGCAGCCCATAAATCTGGTACTGCTCAATTTCACTTATTTGTAGAAATTTCTATTAAGACTTTGCATAACAATATTCAACATAGAACACCTTATTTAAAAAGAATATATAATATTTTACATCTTTAGCAGGGCCAATTTAATGGTGGATTCAACTGCAAAATACAAAATCAGATTCAAGATTGAGAAAACACATTTCTGACCAGATGGAACACTAAACACAAATAGCACTAGCAGATTGTTTAAATAGATCACTGCAGTGTAATTGTGCCACACAATGGAAAAAGGAACATTAAGAACAGTTGAGCAATAATTATAAATGTGTTTTACTCAGCAAGTTTACTTTTCAGATTTTGAAGTTTGGACGATGGCTCACTTTTGCCTAGGTTTAGCATGACCTGCTTAATAAGGGTAAAAGTGTTTTTCATGCATTTTGGGTACTGCAAGCACAATAGATAAGTTAGCCCAAACAAGAGACACATTGCCTGAGGTAGGTTATTCAGGTCATCGAGATTGGCCTCCAGGATAAACTCTACTCTTGATGTTTACAGCTGAGGAAGTGCCGGGTTTTGGGACACATTATCCTCATGACAGAGGAGTCCCACTGAAATGTTTAAGAGGCCTGCATCATTCAAATTCATCAGAGAACAAGTAAAAATTTGTGTTATTTTTATGTTATGATTTTTTGTTCTGGCAGGGCCTGGCTATAAAGGGTTAAACAAAAGTGACAATAGTGACTACATTTATAATGCTGCTTACAATACTGTATTAATGCAATGTTGATGGTAATATTCAAATGCAGTTTAACATTTCAGTTGCATTAAATTCAAACAAACATTAAAATTGGTGTATAGTTCACATAAGCTTTAACAACAATACAAAAATGTATTTCCATTACTTCAGTCTAAATTGAATTTTTAAAACAACTTACCAAATTTCAGAACATGAAAAACAGATTAATTAACAGATTAAACAGATTGGTGTTGTCTTCTTTACTTCAGCCAACTGTTGAATTTACTTGGCATCTAAAAAAACAAAAAACAAAACAAATTTAAATCACGTCACTGCACATTCACGAGTGAATTAATCTGAATAGGTGGTGGTCCTTGCAAAACAGTGAAATTTTAAACTTATTCAACTTAAAGATACTATTGCAACCAGTGATAACCTTATGAAAAGTATAATATACTAAGATTGGTTAAGTAATGCAATAAAACTTTTTTTTAAGGAAAATATACTTAAATTGTTTGTATAGAAACAACATTTGGGCTAACAGTGTAGATGTCTCACTAATTAAAAAACCTGATTCAACTCATCAGCTTGTTAGTGTGTTAAAAGGGGGGGCGAGGACTGGAGTTGAGAATCACGCTAACACTTTTCAATACGTGTGCATTAATAAGCATTATTTCATGCTTAACTAATGCACAGATAATATTGAGTTAATGTATGACTCATGATTAACTAAGCCATTCATTAATGATTGTCACATCAGCAACTAATAAAGAGTCTGTCTGATATATATATTAAGTCATATATGAATTGCTATTAATTAAATGTGTATTCGTCGATTAATTCCCTAACAACTTATTATATGAACTAATAGTGTTAATTCATGTCTTAATTACCACAATGAGCTGAAGCCATGTATTTGAACTTCCACCCAATACGGGTGCACTAATATGCATTAAAACATACTTAATTACTGCATTATTACTGAAAATTCATGTGTTAATTACAGCATTTACTTAATGATGAGTTAATAGTCATGTGCCTCAACAAGTAAAGTCATAACATAATGATATCTTTGAAAACTATTAGTTAACAGTTTATTAAAACTAATGTTGATACAGCAAAGTATTGCCGAAAAAGTCATGACTTGAGAACTCATTTATCATTAATGACTATCATTGGACTTTAGTAAAGCTGTTTATTTAACATCGGTTTCCAAAAACATTGCCTCACTAAATAAAAATAAAAAACAGTGAAATGCAGAGATAAAAAAAGAGATATACAAAATATCACATACAAAATAGTATATGTGCTATTTTGTATATCTCTTTTTTAAATTGTTGTAATTAACACATGCATTTTCAGTAATAATGCAGTAATTAAGTATGTTTTAATGCATATTAGTGCACCCGTATTGGGTGGAAGTTCAAATACATGGCTTCAGCTCATTGTGGTAATTAAGACATGAATTAACACTATTAGTTCATATAATAAGTTGTTAGGGAATTAATCCACGATTACACATTTAATCAATAGCAATTCATATATGACTTAATATATTAATCAGACAGACTCTTTATTAATTGCTGATGTGGCAATCATTAATGAATGGCTTAGTTAATCATGAGTCATACATTAACTCAATATTATCTGTGCATTAGTTAAGGATGAATTAATGCTTATTAATGCACACGTATTGAAAAGTGTTACCTGAAACACTCATTAACTGTAGATAGTTCTGCTTGGTATTGTACATAAATACACCCCTGACCCATGGTAAAGTTAATGTAACGAACAGCCTCTAGTGGGGTCTACAAGTACATAACATGAAATGCAATAAATATTAACATGCTATAATTTATATATATATTTAATACCACTATGCTAATTTTCTGATTGCTGTATACACTGTAGCAGTCCACTTCACTTTTTTAAATGTATTGTTAATTATATATTTTCTCATTTTAACCGTTTTTTATTATTATTACATTTCCTTATTTTGTTCTTGCTGCGGTAAAACTAACCCCAAACAGAAATCATTTTACTGCAATCCTCTAAAGCAGGGATTTTCAAACTGGGTCCGGGAATCCCAAAGGGGCCGCCAAGGAGTGCTAGGAAAAAAAACGTTATACAAAATAAATAAATAAATAATATTACCTTTATTAATATCTTGTAAATTTTACAATATATATGGTAATTATTTGGTAACACTTTACAATAAGGTTCCATTTGTTAACATTAGTTATCAAAATTAGTTAACATGAATTAACAATTCTTTTACAGCATTTATTAATCTTAGTTAATAAACTTTCAACATATACTAATAAATGTTAAAAATTGTATTTGTATTTTAATGTCAAAACTAAAATAAAACCAACTTAAACACGGAGACACATGCAACGTGCCCGCGTGTATGTCTCTCTCTCTCTATCTCTCTCTTGAAAACTGGCATCTCCAGCTTCCCTTTATCTCGCTCTCCTGCTGATCAGCTGATTTGGCAGCCGTGCACACTCATGGCCTGGCCATGCCCTCCTCCTCTTCACACTCCTCCCCTGCCCGATTAAGGCTGGGGCGCACCAGACTGACCTACTTCCCCTTCCATCTCTGTAGGTTTAGACGCAGTCCTTCCGGCCGATACAGTGGATGCCTTTTTACTTTAAGAAGGGGGTCCATCAGATGGGGACCATCATATTCATGGTTGCTTGGCATCAAAAAATTTGAAGACCCCATTTCGAGAACCTCTAAGCACCCTTTTTAATTCTCTGAGAAACTTACTCTTTGTGCCGACAAGAGGTCTTAAGAACTCTAGACATTGTCAACACTTATTTCAGTAACCCCATTATAAGAGAAAGGCTTTAAGGCCCTTGAAATATACAGTATGTTGAAGTTCCTCCAGTACATAAATAAGATATTTAAGGCTCCTTTAAAGGGTGTTTGGAAGATTTCCAGAGGGTGCTGACGGTGTGGCGGGTGAGAAACCCCAAATAGTGCCTTTAGTACCTTTTACTTTCCACAACATATACTGTATAACAATAATCAACATGAGCATGAGATTTAAGCATGAGATTTAATGATGAAAATTTATGTTCAAATAATCTTCTGGCTGAACATGGAGGATATCATCAACCCATAAAGCCATTTTCTTCAGCCTGTGATCTCCACTTCACGCTTAAGATGTCTATGTCCATGCATGACTGATGCTGACACCCAATGCCCTGTGCCACACAGCATCCACAAAGAGAGTTTTGTGCTCCACTGCTAAACACACAGAGACATTTCTTGCATGCCAAGCTCAGTTTTATAAGTGTTGTAGGCCCTTAGCATGCTCTCCTACTTCACATGGGCTTATTTTTGCTTGACTTGTGCTATGACAGATATAGCGATTGGGCGTCTCGGCTTTCCAAATCTGATCGTCCTGTCCTCCAGCACATTCTGTAGGTCTCCTTATGGTCCAGATTCCCTACCCCACCCTAGATTACCTCCTCAGCCAATGAGACTCTTTAGAAGATCAAGTATCAGTATAACTCAAGGACTTAATAAGTTTCAAAGTTTGTAGAACCCTCCAGTTTGTCTTCCATCGAGACACTCTCTTCTTTCGGCTTTTCTGAGGTAAGGGTTTAAAGGTTTGGCATCTTAAAAAAAAAATCTACTTGGTACTTTTTTCTTTTAATTGTGTCTTTGACTAATTTATGAGCTCAGCTTTTGGTGACTTTTAGCAGAATTTGTCGTAATGTACTTTCTCCCTGATGGTTTACTTCTCACATGTTGTTATAAATCATTGTTGTTAATGAAACACTTTAGCTATGCTGATAGCATGGTATTATATCTGTCTCTTTATTGTGTTTGTGGGGGAAATCATTGGGGAAGAATGACAAAGAAATTTGACTTGATAATGTTGATCATTATTTGATAAATTAAAATGCTTTGATTATTTGTGGGTGAGCACCTTTAAAGAAGAGGCAGTTCTGTTTCAGTGTGGGATGACTCTCTGTAGATAATGCAGAGTGTGAATGCAGAGATAAGACGACTAACAACCACCACAATGCAATTTAAGATTTACACATTGTTGGCTTCAACATTGCCCTATCCAGTTGAATACCAATAATGTGAGCAATGACAATGGAGGCTTACCAAAGAACAGGTGACAACAGAATGATAACAGCACAAACAATGCTGAAGTATTACAGCAATGCTCTAACGATTTCTCAAATACAAATTAGATAGTCCATTTGCGAATCATAATTAAATTAATTCCGTTGTGATATCACATACACTATTTTTTTGTCTTTTTTTTGTTGCCTAATGTCTAAATAGAAACATCAAGTAAATCTACCATTCATTTCCTTTAATGGCTCATAATAACGTAGGCAGACAGTCATGCCCACATAAGGCAAGGCTGACGGGACTGAGCACTGACTAAAAGAGAGAGAGCTGATGCTGGGTAATCTGATCATGTGTTAATCCTGAAGCTCTACTGCAGCTGTGCTGGAGATCTGAGTCACACATACACATATACACACATACAGTGGAGTCACCTTGAATTTCAGAATTTTTGTGAAATATCTTTGAGAAATTGAGATGCAGAGCATTTTATTTTAAATGTGTGAAGCTCTGCTTCAATCAAGTTAGTTAATTTAGTTCCACTTTGTTCATCATTTAGCATTTTTTGACTTTCCTTTTTTTCTGAGCATAATTGGCCACTTATTCAGGAATATAACACTCTGAAGAGAGTTGTGAATGCAGACAGACTACATTTTCTGCACACTGTATTCAGACATCTGCTGATTTATATGTAGTTGACAAGATGAAAAGATCTTGTAAATTGTTACCAACTTCATAAAATACTTAACATGGCAAGGTACCATGTCTTGCCTGTCACTGAAACCTCAGAGTTTGTGATGAACCGTGTCACAGTGGTATAAAACACCATGAATAATACAAAAATAATGGTGCTTCTCTCTGTTTGCTACATACAGGTCTAAAATTACTTGTCATCATGTCTGACACAGAGGATGTGTGAGTATTCTGACATTATGATTTTGAAAGCACACACACACACACACACATATGTATTGATCATACTCTGGTCAAGACAATAATGATACAATTTTTGTTTCTTTATTCAGTGGGGTCGAGGGTAAGTATAAAAATATTTTATTAATTTTATTATTATTATTATTATTATTATTATTATTATGCATATTTGCAGTTGTTTTTGAGATACATTTACTGCACCTCTACCAGTTTAAATTTTTTTCTAAATGGGGTTTTAACTCTGTCATACACTTTTCCATGCTGTTATTTAAACTACAGTATATCTACAAACTTTTCCATTCAACATCCATTTTATTGATATATACAATTTTTATCATTATGATTATTATTAATTTAGCATCATGTATTCTTGGTATGTTAGCAGTAGATCACTCTTTATGTAGAAACAGTGCAAGCCTTGATGAAATATCTGTGCAGGTTTGGCTTTACTCCATTCAGCATTAAAATTAGATTCATACAAAAACTATTAAATTATTCATATATGAATATGCCCAGTGCAAGAGCTTTGCTCTGAATTTGCCTGTAGTGACTGAAATTGTGCCACCTGCTGTCTGGCAGCTGTTTATGAGTTCTCATGCCAGCATACTGCCATCTGCCACTGATACCTAGACTTTTTTTAGGAACATCTCTTGAGGCTGACTTGTCAAGTGCAGTGGCTGAAGGCAGTATTAATGATGCTCATGTTACTGGTGTTCTCTGAAGTAAATGCTCTTATGGGGGCAGAGAGGCCAAATCAGACTAAATTAAACAAGCCTCTTCTGCATTTACAAGAATTCCTTATTAATAATTTGTAATAACTGCCTGTATAATGTGGTTCTGTTCAGAACAAGTGAGCACTGACTCCACAGAACACCAACAAGAAAAGGCTCTGCATGCATTTAGTGTATGATGTAATTTCATTACAATAATAACAGCAAAAATACAAAAAAAAAAAAAGCATTCTGTAATTCATGTATTCCTTTACTGCTTTCTTTTCTTGCATATGAAGAGGTCGAAGAAGAAGGTAAAATGAATGCAAATAAACAAACAGATTATTATTAACAACAAATCAAAAGGATTTGATTATTAACTAGTCTTTCAACGTACTAATTCAACACAATTTCTCAGTTTTGTTTTGAAACCTGCCTGACATTTTCTGAAATAAGTTGTTAATAAGTAAACTGAAAATAAAAAACTGAAAGCAGAAAATGAAGATGATTTGCTTAACTAACTTTGGATTAATCCAAGGATCTTTTGAATGAGTCAACCCTTTCATTTAAATCATAATTTGGAAAACAATCAACATATTAATCAGGATTGGCAGTTTGTGCTGCCCATCCTGCTTGAAGGATGCCAGGAGATGATGACCTTTTGAACAGAAAGCAGAAGAACTGAGACAAGGGGTTGCAAAATGTGAATATGTGGATCTGTACAACTGCAATTAATGGAAATCTGAAGTTGTAAACTGTATTTCTGTTGAAAAGGTCATTTAAGTAATATGTATTGTTTGAGATGTCTTTGATATGTTAGTATCAAGTAGTCTTTTTTTCATAAAGTGTGGGGTTTATTCTAGTTTAGTTTCCTATCAAGCACAAACTAGTTAGAGATGCCTTTATTTTTTTAAAATGGCATTGACAAACAGGAAACAGGCCTTAACATTTTTCCTGGAAATGTTATTGGCATGAGGACTCCTGAAAGCCTCTTTTTTCTCATAATTTCATTCCAGGTTCTCCTCCTATATGCATCCTCTCAGTCACTATAATTGAATCATTTTCTCTCTCTGTCTCACTTTCTTTAACCAACAAATAATCTCCAATCTCGGACTGCTCCCTCCTCTGCACTGCATTAACTGTTGCCAACCTTCCTTCCCCTGGTTGCTTGCTGCATGTATTATTAGCTGAAGAGGTAGTAGAGGTAGAGATAGCCCCAGAGGCAGCTCCTGAACTGGAGCCTGAGCCTGAGCAAGAACCAGAGCCAGAGCCAGAAAATGAGCCAGAACCAGAGCCAGAGCCAGAACCAGAGCCAGAACCAGAGGTGCATGAGGAAGGTATGTGGCATGAATATTCATTCATCCTTCCCATTTTCCCCAAACAAACTAAAAACAGTCAGTTGCACCTCACCTGACAAATTTAGTAATATTAATGTAGTCCTACTTCCCTAGTAGTACCCTTACCCCCAATCAAACCAAACCAAACTTAAACCACTACTGGTGGAACCTCCTCTTCTTACTGGCCCACCACGAGACAAAGCTGACAGAGGATCTTGGATCTATGCCATTTCAGTCCCTATCACTGACCATTTGAATTACTTTATGTATCAGAATTGGACATATTTCCCTTTAATAAGCAGGAAATATTTTATATTTTCCTATTCAAATTCACTTGCAGAATGGTGGGGAGTGATCTGGAATGATTAAGCTCTAGCAGACATGGCGCTTATCACACCTAAAATGCAGCTTTCTTTCAGATGAATGCAGGTGGCATGTCAATAAATCATAATACAGCCATGCTTTTGCCAATTATGGTGCAGCAATGACGCTAATTGGACAATTATTTTAAAATCTCTGCACTCCTTTCCTGCATTAAGCACTTTCTCAGGGATGCCACCAGCATAATGCTACTGTAGGCTGCACCTTGACAATGAATCTCTCAGTAAAACTATTGCATGTGTTATAATAATTCTGCAACAAATACAAAAGTTTCAGTTTGCTAGTGTGATTTATAACATTCATGTGACGCTTCTGGATAACTATGTTTAAAACAATGTGGTAGCACTTACTGGTCCCAAAATAAATGGTCAATATATTTGTATGAAACTTTCAAAGTGACAAAAAAGCTACTTTTAATAAGTAACTGTATCTAACGTAATTTGCTTAACACTGGAAAGGCTCTCTTTGGCACTGTGGACAACACATTGATCTACTGTATATCATTAGATGAAATTGATTCTAGTTATAACATCCTCTTATCGAGTGTCAAACGAGCCGGCATCCATTGCTAAGATGCATTTTTGTCAACTTTGAAATTCCAAGCCGTGTTGTATGAAATATGTATGCTTACTTAAATTGTGTAATGATCAGAGATATAATTGTTCAGTACTAATCAGAAATATAATGTTGTTATTTAGCTTATATTTAGTTTTTGCTCATTTTTTGCTCAAATTGAGGTGTTCCATTTAAAAGACCATTTGAAATTAGTTGGTATTGTTTATTATTCCACATTGAAGTCATTTGAATCAGTGTTTTCTGATATAAGCAAACACCTCAATTTGAGTGTCCGCTCAGCTGAACTTTGCATCTGAGCACACAGCCCTGCTGAGGGCAGCAACAAGCATTATTAATGTTCTTTGTTCTACTTTTGCTTTCAACGCTTGATGCATGCAGAGGCCTATGAAGAGGAAGGTATGTTGGTCATTTTCTTGTATTTGTCATTTCTGATTGGAGGGAAGGCATGGGGGAGGGACTAATGCCTGCAGGAACACTGTTGAATCAGGTCCAAAACATTTTTCATGTTACAACATTAGATTCTGAATGGGGAAACACAGGAGCTCAAAAGGGTGAAAGAATATGAAATGCTGAAATTGCTCTGTGCTTTGCTTCTTTGAACAAGATGGTAGTTTGTATTTCCTGGTAGTTTGTGGAGTAGCTTTTGCGCTTGTGGGTTTGAAGGTCAAGCCAAATGTTTCTGAAACATTGCAACAGCACAAACATTCCATCTAGCCCACCTTCAGAGTCTACTCAGAGTGCCATGATGCACAAAGATAAAATTAACATTTAGACATTGTTATTCAGCGGCACGGTGGTGCAGTGGTTAGCACTGTTGCCTCACAGCAAGAAGGTCGTGGGTTCAAACCCTGGTTGCCCCGGCCATTCTGTGTGGAGTTTGCATGTTCTCCCTGTGTCTGTGTGGGTTCTCTCCGGGTACTCTGGCTTCCTCCCACCGTCCAAAGACATGCAGGATAGGTTAATTGATGTCTCCCAAAAAATTGCCCTAGGTGTGGATGTGAGTGTGAGTGGTTGTTTGTATATGTGTGGCCCTGCGATGGACTGGCGACCTGTCCAGGGTGTACCCCGCCTTTCGCCCAATGTTAGCTGGGATAGGCTCCAGCCTGTACAGGATAAGCGGTTGACGATGGATGGATGGATGGACATTGTTATTCAAAAGAGATGGGAAAATTAATGAGGGACAACAAGTCTTATAACAAGGCTTTGTCATTGTGTTAATTCCTGGAAAAGCGAGAGGAGTTCTTTTTTCACTCATGTACTTACAAAAGCACCTTATCACCTGAATGTTTATGCAATGATTCTTCTACTGTTTAAGTGTTTTGATCATGTATTTGTTTCACAAAGCTCTCACTAACCTTCTTTATTAATTGAAACAAAAAATTATATATGTTATGTACTTTCATAAACATACTTCTATAAGCTCAGTGTAACAAGGGTCCAATACTGAGTTGTTACTAAGAATAACTCCTTGTTCATCGATATGGCTAACTCAACTTCCACTGATTGTTGACTGAGCTTTATTAAAACTTCTCTAACCATGTTACATATCCTTCTCCCTTTTTTATTTAATTGTTTTCATAACAGAGGAGAAGCCCAAGTTCAAGTAAGTAGAATTGTCCACTAAACACTTTTCCAATTTAATGCTGTGTTCAGTGCTTAGTCAGTGTGGAGTAATACAGTGAAGACAAATTCTACCGATGCAGTTCAACATGATTTGATGAAGTAATTTATGTTTTCCTGAGAAGCTGGAGAAGTTCCTTGTTCTATGAGACCCAGAATGTCACTAAAACACACTTTCCTTTTACTTCTTACAGACCAAGTGCACCTAAAATCCCTGATGGGGAAAAGGTGGACTTTGATGTAAGGACATACTGCATCTGACTGGTGGTGTTATATATTTAGCTTGGCTGCTAAAGTGTTAAATATGAATACATGTTTTATTTCATATCTATGTATCTGCAAACAGGACATTCAGAAGAAGCGTCAAAACAAGGACCACAGTGAGCTGCAGGCCCTGATTGATGCCCACTTTGAGTGCAGGAAGAAGGAAGAGGAGGAGCTTATTGCTCTGAAAGAGAGAATTGTGAGTGTCATGGAATTACAGAAATGCTATTACCCCTCGCATCAAGATGAGCAATGTGTTATGATGGTATTATGGACATATTTGTATGCATATGTGTGTGTGTGTAGGAAAAACGTAGGGCTGAGAGGTCAGAACAGCAGAGGATCCGTGCTGAGAAAGACAAGGAGCGTCAGGCAAGACGTGAGGTGTGTCATGCTGCATCACGAACACAATATTATTTCAAAATCCATTATTATTACAACCTCTTTACTTAAGTTCTGAGTGACAGAAGGAATATCAGAAGCACCATAAACAGTCACCCGTAGTGTCTTATTAGCCAGTCTCTACGTGAAACCCTATTGATAACCTGTGTAGATGAAGTTACTGTTAACAAGAAAATACTCTGGCACTTCCGGGTTCTTTTAGCACCGCAGAGAAGAACTCTGACTCACAGAATCCAAAAGGGTGCTTTGCTCATATTGAGCTGAAAATATCCCTAAAGTGCTGCTTGTGGGGTTGAAAAACCCATATCCTACAGATCATTAGAGGTGTGGACTTCTTTAAATTTCCATCAGGATCATTGGATTAGGACAAACACAGGGTTTTACATAATTTATAATATTTCAGAGATCACCATCATTATCATGTCTACTTTAATAAGAACCACTTACCCCAGAGCTGCTTTTGGTGTATTTAAAATTTTTACTTCGGAAATGAACAAACTCCAATCACAAACATTTGGAATTTTCCAAAGAGATATCGCTGTGACAGATACAAGGTCATATATGATCTACAGATGATCTTAAACCACCATCTAATTGGACGATTTACTCCCCACCAGATTCTTCCTCCCCACTAACTGATTGGTCTCTATCTCTAAATCCCACCCCTACATTTACCCCTAAACACAAATCACAACAATGGTCTCCATAAGTTCATACCATTACTAGCATTCCAGACAGAGAACAACATCCATTTTAGCTGTTAGTTGAAGTAAAAATTAGTTCAGTCTCAACTTGTGTGCAGTTGTTGGTTATCATAACAACTCAATAGTTAATGATATCAATATTACTAACCTTGGTTCATTGCTTGAACGTCATCCACCCATAGTCTCTTTACTTCATTCACAAAGGCAGCTGTTGAGCTCTCTAAACCTCTGAAATCTCAAAATCTGAATTCAGTTGCTCATGTTAAAGTCTTTGTGATTTGCAGAGTTACTCCTGAAATAACCAAGAGATCTGTTGTTGTTGGGCCCCCAACATTCCTCTTTTCCAGCATGTTATGGAGTTATATTGTATTAGAATTTGCAACTTTTACCTGGAAGAGAAGATACAGGCTTTTAAGCATAGATGTCGAATAAGTTTATGGAGTGCTAATTGACACACCAGACTTGTGTGTGGTCACATTTGGTAAACATGTAACTCTCCATTTACAACTTCTGCCAGTAGCATGGCCAAAATTGCAGGAAACCATGAATCATGCACTCGAACGTTGATTCTTGTGACCAGCAGACAAGAAAAAAAAGCATGCATTGATTGTCACAACAATGGAAAAGAGATGAATAAGGGTAGACTCAGTAGACTGACATGTTAATTTCATTATGATGCTAACTACACCATTCTATCCACCGCAAAATTGTTAATGAAAAAATAAAGACATTTTATTTGTTATATTCACACTCAAATAATTATTAAACAATTTCAACCTTTCCTCATCTGCACCCCCAAACTCTGCCAATGATGCAGTTGTTGTGTGTGTGTGTGGGTTTGACAGGAAGAGAGGCTGAAGAGGGAGGAGGCTGATGCTAAGAAGAGGGCAGATGAGGATGCCAAGAAGAAGTCTGCCCTGTCCAGCATGGGCTCCCAGTACAGCAGCTACCTGCAGAAGGTGCCGAGACAATATTTCCTATCACCTGCATCATTGATACTTTCAGTCATCACTTGTGTAATATGAGTGTGAAAATGAGTGTGAGGGGTTTCTTTTGTGTATTGCTGACACAGGCTGATTCCAAGAGGGGAGGTAAGAAGCAAACTGAGAGAGAGAAGAAGAAGAAGATTCTGGCAGACAGACGCAAGCCTCTGAACATTGACCATCTGAATGAGGACAAGCTGAGGTCAGCAAAAATACCTGTTAAATCTAAGCTTATAGAGAAAGAGACATTTTCCATTGAATTGATTAAGAGTCAATGATGTGATGCTATTATTATTATTATTACTTATTTATTTATTATTTTCTTGTGGTCCAAATCTATTAAATTACTTTAAAGTACATTTAAAAAAAAAAAAAATTATGCAAAACAAATACTTCAATAGATCTCTTCTATAGTGTGCATGTTTTCCATTTCTGAGTTCAAAGTCATTAAAAAGGTTTTGTGGCTTTAGGGAAAAGAGTGCACTTCTGGAGACATTAAAAGTATGATTATGTGAAACAGTTGTGCTTTAAAATAAGATGAATCATTGAAAAACGTGTGTCCACCAAATCAACATCAGGTGGTGTAACCAACAAGCAGGTGGACATTTTTTTTTTGTTTATGTTGACAAAAAACTAAAAACAGAGAGGACCCATTTTAGACCCTCAAGAATGAGTGTGAAGTTTAAAAATATATATAATATATATAATATAAAGGATATATTGACATTCTTATGAAAATGCAGATTTTGTTTTAAACAGATTGTGTTTGTATTGTAGTGTATATGACTTCTTTAATGTATATACATCTGTTATACAGGGAGAAGGCTAAAGAGCTGTGGGACTGGATGTACTCCCTGGAGTCTGAGAAGTTTGACCATATGGAGAAACTCAAGAGGCAGAAGTATGAGGTGAGAGAACTGTCTGTAATAGGTTTATTACACAATATATAGTTGATAAACTCCTTTATTTATTTTATTATGATCAATCTTTGTTTTACTAGGGGAGATCCACTAGTTTTTCCAACTGCTTCCTGGACACACTAAAAGCATAATGATCCAAAACATTGTGTGATATATACACACAATATTAAAACAACATAAATACAAATATAGTCATTCAACACATACACATATTAATTCACAATCAGGCATTCTGCTTCACTGACAGAAAGTTAACATTTTGTTTAATCCATCTATACGTTGCAAAATAAAGCAGTTAGAAATTTGGCATGAAAGCAAAAAAATTTATAGTTCAAAATTTAGACATAAAATGTCACATTCGATTTGCAAACTCTCATGAGTAGAGTATGTATGTGTGTGGTAGTACAGGTCTCAGTTGTATTCTGGTGTTCTGCAGGTTACTGCCCTGCGTAAAAGAGTGGAGGAGCTCAGTAAATAGTGAGTAACTGAAAATAAAAGAAGCTAAGCAACAAGCTTTGGTCAGCAACAGGGACGTGACAGCATGTTATGCATGCAGGAGACTCTCTGGTCTTCATGGCCCCTGGGAAACAGGTCAACTCTGACCAAAGGTGAAAGGTCAATTGTACTGCTCTGAATGAATGGTGTGTGAGCCATTACAAAAACTCAGTTCTGTTCCAACAGAGGAGCTGGATCTCTTTTACACCTAAATATTGTTCAGTAGAGCTGTGTTTCATTGTGAAATGAATAGAGTATACACTGTACAGTCAGTAAGCATCTGATCTTAGACAATCCGAGATGTCTTTGTTGCAGGTAAGTGTGTGTGATTGTTCAAGCTCCACACAGTCTTGCTTTATCTGCACAGGTTACTCCACCACATTCAACATGGTGTAATACAAATAAGCACAAAGCTGCTTTATAAATCCAGAATCAAGTCAGAATGGTTTGCGTTTGTGCTTGTCAGTACTCCATGGTAGACGACAGCTGTCAATCCAGGATCCAGAGATGAAGGTAATGATCTGGCAGGTTTAAAATCGCTAATGTGTTGTTTTCAGGTCGTCTCTCTCAGAAACCGCATCGATGAATTGCAGAAGCAGTGAGTAGTTCCAGTTACCACCACACATACACAGCGCACGGATGGACTGACTACTTCCCTTCTGTCTTCACTCTAATATTACTTAAGGGATTTTCACACTGTGCTTAACCCTGGGTAATCAGCTTTTAAATCTGCGGGTAAAGGAACGTTTAACACTTCACACAGGGGTTTAGATACACGTTTACACCTGGGTTATGAAATTCTGCTTCAGAGTTTTAGAATGTTAAAGAACGATTTTTTAGCAAAAGACAACCAATAATTTGATGCCTCAGTGTTAACTGTTTACACAGTTGCAGAAACTTTTATGTGCTGTTTCCGTACTCCATCTGAGGGAAACCATGATGGAAAACGCAATAACAGCTGTGATGAAAAGATTCGTAGTGTTTTCATTGCATGTTTCAAATTGCGAATTTATTTTGCAACATTTCCACAGATAAGCAGTTACTGATGCAGGTTGTGTTTCTGTTGAAAGCTGTATTCATCCAATCACTGTTATTGACCTCATAAATATGAAAATAAGAATGGTAAATGTGCTGTATGCGATTTTAGTCATTCTGGAACTTCCAACAGACCAGCCATCGAAGTAGCCACACCTCCTCTTTCCAAAGACACATGCGCACACACACAAACACACTAGAGATGGAGGGGATGGGGTCCCCATGAGCTTTTTGCCATCCGACCCTGAGCGTTTCATAGGAGCAGGACAAAGTACCGTCACTTATACAAGCATATATGGGCTGCCCTTTTAATGCACACAATGATTGACAGGTAGAAAGTTTTCTGATTGGCTAAACAAATGTTATGATTGCGGACCATGTACATCTTTTACCCTGCTGATTACTGAGCCTAAGGCTGGTACAAAGACAGGTGTGATATTTCATGGCTCATATTACAGTGATATCTGACAGGTAAAATTGTTGTTTTCTGCATATAATTTCATAAATAAATAAATAAATCACTTACAACACAAATTTACATTGTGAAACCTCAAAACCTGGGGTAAAGGGTAACCCAGGGTAAAGTATGAACAGTGGGAAATATGAAACAAGATAACTCAGGATATCGCTTACCCAGGGTTAAGAATGATGAAAATAAGTTAACAATTTCAAGTATGAAAAGTGCTTTACTAAATTATCTACTCATTATCACTCCATTTAACCCATAATAAACTGTCACACACAATATGCCAGTCATATTGGTTAGCAAGCATATGACTGACATTGGCAGCAAGGCTTTACAAAACATGTCCTAAAAATGAACACGGGGCAGCACTCTTGAGGCTGTGGTAGAAATGGTAATTATTTGGGACATTTTTGTAGCACTGTGACAGATGTCCTGAAGCGTGAAGGCTTTGAGAGAGTGAGCATCTCCAGAGCTGCATTAAAATTTTGTTTACCCGAGGCAGACAGCGAACACTCTCTGAAGTCTTCTCACACAAGCTACTCCTACAATGATTCCTCAATTGAATTACGGACAATGAAAAATAGAGCCTATTCTTTTATCAGCACTTCAAAACTCAACATACAGTTCATAGCAAGCACTTGTATGTTGCAGATCTGGCTTATTTTTCATTGGTGTCTACAGAATTGTGATGAATGTGTTTGGTGTACATGAGGTAATCAGTGGTGAAAATGTGATGTGTAGAGCAGTTGCTACGGTGAAAATGATTTGAGACTAAGACAGGCCTGTTTAACTAACTGACAGAGCTCAGAGAAAGAGCGGTAAGTCTGGCATGGAGTGAAAATGTAATTTCAGATCAATGTGCATGTAAGACTGCATGTCAGATTTTGTACTTAGACTGCCAGTGCTGGGAACACAACAAATAAAAGATGTGAAAAATATCTTGCAGGACTGGACTGAGAAAATTGGTTAAAAAAAAGGGGAAGCTCTATGTCAATAACATTGGAATATTTGTTATGACACTATAACATAAACAATGTGCTAATGACAATTGGACATTCGTATTATGACATTGTATTTCAGATTGTGAGGGTTGATAACAGATCCCTGTCCTGTGTGGTGTTTTTCTCATTCTTCCACTAGCAGGTCAGTAAAGGCCAGCACCACTAACTCTGTCTCTCTTTGTCATGATATTCAGCTCCAAGAAAGGTGCTGCTGCTCGCCGCAGAAAGTAAAGGTTACATGGAGAAATCGACATTCGTGGTCAAGACATGGCTGTTGCCTGTATCTTCAAACTCTGCACACACTCTCCAGGCCTCTCTGACCCCACCCATGACCACACCCTGCATGACATCAACATGGTTCGGTCTTAGCAATAGTTGCAGTAGGCTCCTCCCCCTCCCTCCTCCCCTGTCTAAGTTCTCGCCTTCTGTTTTTGTAAATAATGTTTTGGCTCGCCAGCTTTGTCTGCTGCAATGTAACTGTCTGGCAGTTCAATAAATTTATTCTTCAAGACTGATCAACTAAACTTGATAATGTTTCCTGATTGAGATTAAGGCTGTTCCTTAATCTTATTTTTTTAATTTAAAGGATTTGAGTTAACTGTATTATGTCTTAAATTTGAGTCTAGAGGAAGGAACTTATGTCTATTACTTTTTAATGGCAATTGTCACTAATATCAATTTATTTGATGTCACACTATTCTTGTAGACCCTTTAAATGTTTTTTTTTATCATGACTTGGACTTATAATAGAATCAAACAAATTTTATAAATTATTATCTGAAAGAATCTATAAAACCTTAATATTTACCCAACAAAAGAATCAAAATAGTGTTCCAAGACTAAAAAATTACTGGCATCTAAACTAAGGAAGCAAATAAAAAAGTCAACTGTAGTAAGCGTTATAACGAGAAAGGGGAAAATATTGTAAACAGTCAGTGGAAGAGGAGTTTTTTAATTATTATAAAAATATATATATACCAGAATGTGGAGGGAAATACAAAGTTTTTTTTTATTACTGATTTACCTGAAATGACAAATGAACAAAATACAGAGCTTATTAAAACAATAATAGAAGAAGAACTGAAATTAGCTATAATATATTTGAAAAATTGAAAATGTCCAGGTAGTGATGGATTCTCAAACAAATATTACAACGAGTTTATGCAAGATCTTATACCTTGTTTTGTAAAGCCTTTAATTGGGCATTAGAAAAAAAACATTTATATGCATCCACTTGGAATCCCTCTGAAAATCTGAAAGAATGTGCTTCATACAGACCGATATCTTTATTAAATACAAACCAAAAAAACATAACATAAACAAAAAAATAAATTATTGCCAGCAGATTGAATGAGGTAATTGCATTTTTGATTAGTCCAGACTAGTCAGGATATGTGGCCAATAGGGAACAGAAGGATAAAGAAAGATGTACTTTACATATAATAGAATATTCATTTAAAACTCAAGAGCAAGTATTGTTGCTGACTTTAGAAGTGGAAAAAAGCCTTTGATAGGCTTGCATGGCCATTTTATTTTTAAGACCTTTCAAAAATGTGGTTTTCATGAAAAGTTTGTGAGGTGGTTAAAAATAATATAGAATAAACCAGAAACGAGAGTAAAAGTTAATAGGACAATATCAAATGTGTTTAATTTATATAGAAGGGTTTAGCAGGGAGACCCATGGTCAATTTAAATATTATATGTGAAATATAATTAAATCCCTTACAGTAATAATGGATGGTATTTGCCTATATAGTTGAATTAAATGAATCTTACTCAGAAGGGATGATTTTAGGAGCACCAGTGGCCAGAGATGAGTCAATTTAAATAAAAATGGGATAAACAAAAATAAATAAATAAAGTATCTAGGTGTAAGAATACCACAAAATATATCAGAACTAGTCTTAAAAGTTATTAATAAAGTCCAGAGGACTACAGTAGGACCAATATTGACATGATGAATGAAGAGTCTACAGTGTAATGGAGCAAGATGGAAATTTATCAGATGGATGAATCTGCTTAATAGTACTTTTAGAGCTTGAGTAGAAATAATAAAAAAATAAGAAAGATATTGTTTGTTTATAAGAAATGGCTAAAGTCCTGATTTCAGGCCAAATAGAAAAGATGATACATTTTAGTTTTGGGCAGATAGAGATCTTAAATATATATATAATTGATTTTTCATTGATAAGGGAATGGAATGTTCTTTTTCAAATGTATCAAAAAAGTATGATATCACAAATACATATTTTTTATTATTATTATTATTATTTACAATTAAGATGCTATTTATGAAGGGATGTTAAAATAAAAGAAACAAAAATAGAAATGCATCCATTAATTCAATATATAGTTAATACATACAATAAAACTAATTCAACAAAAAGTTTAGGATCTCTAAAGTGTGCACTTGATGGCAAAGTACAGGATACTCACTAAAATTATACTTCAGTGGGAGGACAAATTAAAAAAGTTAAACATTAGTCAGCAAGACTGGGAAGAAATATCTCATAATACATTTCAAACCACTCAATCCAGTGTTTGGAGAGAATATGCCTGGAAGATACAAATGAGATTTTTTATAACACCTGTAATCCAAAGTAAATACAACAGTTTAGGAAATTACTAATTGGTGAAATGGTGAGGAAAATAAGGCTCATTATAATCATAATTTCTACATGTGCTCTAAATTAAATGAATTTGTAAAGCAGGTTAAGGGAAAGGAGGAAGCGAGAACTGGCTTGACAATATAAATGATAGTTTTAATAATAAATCGAACCAAAAACACAATAATAAACACACAGAGCAGCTGCCTGTAATTCTCTCTCTCTCGAACCCATCAGGCTGATTAGGAACCAGAGGTGAGTTTTTCCTGCCCAGCCCCGCCCTCCTCCGCTCTACACTCCTCCTGGTGTTGCCTCAGGCCGTGGAGACCCCCTGCATGATGTACACCCCCCCTTGTCAACCCCGCCTTCCTCGACCTGGGAGGAGACAGGAGGGCAAAAACAAAAACAAAACTGGTGAGGGAAAGGCCAACACGGAGCGACAGAGAGAGAGAGAGGAGAGAGAGCAAAAGGAACTCACTCACCGGTCACGTGGTCCTCCATCACTCCTCCCACCCTCTCAGACGGATGGCAGTCATTCCTCCTCGGGCTTACCGGAGTCAGACCTATGACCCCCAGTGGACAGAATGCCCCTCTGTGTTCCCAGTGACTAGTGGGGACACTCCTCCACCCCTGGAAGTGGCCCTACCACTCCAGATGGTCGGAGAGTTGCTTAACTCCTCTCCTCGCGGACGGCGGTCTTCTTTCGACCCCTCCATGTTTCTGGGGGATGCCAGGGCACTCCTCCACCCCTAGCAGCGGCTCCATCCCTCCAGGCAGTTGGGGAGTCCAGTCCCCACTTGCCCTGCTTCCGGGCGGTCGGGCTACTCTGTCCCCCGGTGGATGGCAGCGGCGCTCCCCTGGGTGGACGGCAGTGTCGAGGACTCTGTGACAGGCATCCCTCCTGGGTTTCGGCACCAGTGTAAAGCAGGATAAGGGAAAGGAGGAGGCAAGAACCGGCTTGACTATATAAACAATAGACCGAACCAAAAACACACAAACATAAATACACAGAGCAGCTGCCTGTAATTCTCTCTCTTCCGAACCATCGTCCTGGCCGCCTTTATCTGTCACACACCCCCATCAGGCTGATTGGGGACTGGGTGTGCGTTGTTCCAGCCAGGCCCCACCCTCCTCCACTCTACAGAATTACAGTATATACATCAATATGCAGAATATGTAAAAGAAAATATGATTTTTTTAAGTGAAGTGATGAGGATGAAGTGACAGGCCGTGTTTTTTAAGTGTCTTTAAATATAAGCTCTTAATTATTTTTATAAGCTCTTAATAATAAATGTCTTTATTAATATATATGTATATACTGTATGCGATCATAAGATCTCGCCTGAAAGAATCGTTCTTCAACAAACTATGCAATCTGAGCAGCATTCATGTTGTAAAACTGTATATGATCTTATATATTAGAGTAATGTAAACAAAATGAGCCTGTCTCCAAAGTCTATTTTTAAAAATGTAGTGTAGTTATATTCATAATAGCCAGGAAGTGTGGTCAAATTTTGTGCCGTCTTGAAAGGCGGAGCCTTAATTTTACTCTGTATACCGGCAGCGATTTTCAGAGAAAAAAAACTAGCAGGAACTTCATTTTTTGTTAGATCATCTTCAAATTGAAACGTAACTTCTTTAGACATGTTGCTTTGAGAACATTGTATTTCTGGGTTGTCTTGGTACTTTTTTTGTTGTTTTTTTAGATTATAAATCATGTTCATCACAAAATATTTCCTTTATTATAAACTTCAGCTTCTCTAACTTTAAAAAATAACAACATATATTCATTCTAAAGCCCAAAGTGTCTTCTTTCAGAAAATACTACAACTGTGTCCATACTCCAAAGGGTTAAAAAAAATACAACCATTTAAGTTCAGGTATGTCATTTTCATGGTTTGTGCTCAAAATGGGGTGCGTATCAACAGGTTAAAGCAATGTCACAGGAGCAAGATTGCTAAGAGTGTATGTACCTACATCAGCACACAGTTAATCACAGCAGTGCTAATTTAGGTCCATACAGCACGACTGAAGCAGAGAATCAGAGGTAGGACACAAATGCTGAGTGAAACCCCCCCCCCCCCCCCCCCAAAAAGGATTTATTGAACCAAAAAGGCAAAAACCAAACATAAACATCAGTAGGGGAAAACACTGTCCAGTGTAGGCAATCCTCCAGTGAAGCAAACAGCACGTGATGTATGCAACAGGTGAAAAAACAAGACAGGACACATGTGCGAGAGTTTGGCAGCAACACAAAGCACACCCATGGTCAATCGTGAGAGAAAGACATAAACGATTGAAGCGTAATGCATTCACGTCAGTAACAGACAGAACATGGAGCAAGAGTGTTGACCGAAACAGACCGAAACCGAACCAGACATGGAAGTTAGAATCCAGACACCATGCTTCGGACATGAAACAAGAGACTGACCAAAGAGCACACAACAGGGAAACCACAACCGAAGCCACGTGCTCACACAAAGACAGAAGACAAAGCACAAGACAGACACTGAACAATGATGTCATGACACTGTCACACAAAAAGCTAGACTGACAGAGTGACAGGATCGTGACACATACAGCATGATTGCATGTGTAATATTGCTTTTATACAACAATTCAAAGTACAAGTAAATAAAAATATAAGCAAAATCTTAGAACTGTCACAAAAAAAATAATAATTTGTGTACGGAACTACTTTCTTACGCCAAGGATCAGGATCTCCGTTACTAATTCAAAAATGTCACTTCAGAACTATTAAAGATCACTTGGGTGTCACACACCCAAACTGCTGAGAATGTTTAACAAATCGAGAGAAATGGAACTGAAACACACACACCTTTCACGTGAGTTGTGTGAGATATCAGATGTTGCTTTACACAGACACTTGACATAACACTTGACATAAACGGCTAGGGGAAATATTAGTGACAATCAGTGGATGTCTTCTGTCATGTTTTCTGTCAGAAGCAAGATCACTTTGATAAAATCACATAGTGTTCGAGTGCATGTTAATTGTTTCCCACCATTGGATTTTAAAACACCATTAAATGCACCTATTCATGACATGCCATTACATTTTATTGCATAAAGTATGTCAGAGCTCATCCTGGAAGAGAGAGAGAGAGAGAGAGAGAGAGAGAGAGAGAGAGAGAGAGAGAGAGAGAGAGGTAAGAAAAACTGGATTACTGAAACAATTCAAAATAAAAGTACAGTAGTACAGGTTTATTTAAAACACTTAACATGATTTTTTTACATTTCCCTTATGATAAACATGATTTACTGCAAAACAACTACTCTAAGCCAAGGAGAAACACACTATTTTCACGTTAAGTCTTTTCTCTCCCTTTCTCTCTTCTTCCTGGTCATTGTATTAAAGTATTTTTCATTTTAAGTTTAGTAGAGTGCGTTCACACTGAACGCGTTATTGTGTCCGTCCATGCTGTTTTTCAATGTAAAGCAGCGTCTCAACAGGAACGGCTGTAAATATGGGTCATTACAAGTGTGTGTGGTATTTATATTGTTTAATTTCTCCCGATTACAATTTTGATTGGCTTGTTAAAAAGAATAAAGTCTTTTTATAATGTTACACACTTCTGTGGGCTTAAAAGTAAATAATTTAAATCCTTTTCTATTGCACAATGTGTCACTTTCTCATGTCCCAAAAACTGTACGTCAAACAGCTTTGACAAAAATAAATGCTAAATCATTTGATTTCTATTTTCCCCCCACATACAGTTAAGAGTTTAGTGTTACATACTCTCACTAACATTAATTCATTTGTGGTAAATATTTAATTTTAATACTGATAGTGGAAGTTTTATGTGTCCTGCGATTTATTGCACACTTTCATTGAAGATATATGTTAGGAAATTACTTCACACACAGGTGGAATTCAGCCATTCTGCAGAATGAGAGTTATTTGAAGTTTATTGCTCTATTGTTTTATTTATGTTATCCTTTATTTTGTGGTGTTAGTCATATGTGGTCAAGCATAACATATCCACCCTATTATGGGAAGATATATGGGAAATTAATATAATTAAACATTTTCAATATACAGTATTTATGTTAACAGAAATAAAATTAAACATTAGTTTGAAAATATGTTTCCTAGATATCAATTGCAGACCATGTGGTGGCTCAATTATGCACTTAATGTCCACCCTGTTGGTGCCCTTTAATATGTCCCTGTAATGATAAAACATGAAGAAACTTGTAAAAGTACATTTTATTTTTCAAAAGTTCCAGTTCTGCAGTTCTCTATACGCAGAATATGCAGTCTTCAGTAACAGTAAAGTACAGTTAACAGACATATTGATTTATGAATGTAACAGCTCTCTAAATCAAGGCTACAGTGTCTTGTAGAGTATCCATGCCATACAATGACCCTCATTTTAAAATAATGGTCCAGATCATTAGTAATTCCTTCATATTTATGTGGTAACACTTGATGGATTACCAAAAGTATGACCATGATAAAATCTAACATTCCAAAGTTAATCAGTTGTAATGAACAGAAGAGATATCCCAAGGAATACAGAGGTTGGGCACATACATCCCTATATTTCTGTAAGGTAAGCTGACTATGATACTCTACCAGACACTGTGGCCTTGATTTAGAGAGCTGTTACGTTAATTAATTAATTTCCACAAAGAACACACATGAGGCACATGCTTCTCTCAATGTGCATGTCATTATCTTTTTCACAAGAAAAAAATTATCGTTCAAATTTTTGACACATGTTAATGTTTTGATTAGTAATTAATTAGTAGTTATTTTAAATTAGCCATTGTCAGTTAATAGTTCTCAATGAGGCAAATCAAAATCAGTAATTATTGATTACCTAACAGTGAACTACCTCAGTCATCAGTTCACTATTACTTACTGATTAGTTAATCGTGTTTCCATATTAGTTAGTAGTAACTAAAATGTTAATGTAGTACTACTCATTTGTCCTGCATTAATTCCTGCATAACTACCTATTCATGATGGATCATTATTATAAATTGTTACCACCAATACTTCATATCCCTTCAATAAACATGGCAAATTTCAAGAATGGCCTGTGAATGGCTAAGTGTGCTTGAAAGTAAGCATCTTTCAGGTCGATTGATACCTCATTTCCGGCTCACGACAGCGGGGAAGTGAGAGGGCTATTAGGTGGGAGGATCTAAAACAATAAACTTATGCCACAGAGTTGAGGCCACCAAGTTATTAATGATTAGGCATCTCCCTCTAAATGACAGTTGTGGAAGAAGCCATCGGCACGTTTGAATTCTACCAATCGCATGTTATGCTAGTCCCTCCCAGTTCTTTTATCAGTCCCCCCAAAAAAGACCAAGCACTTTAAAACCATCTTGGTTCCATGTTCACTTTTGTGGCAATTTAGGATGTCCAATGGATTGCCAATCCCTCAGCAGCAAGGATGTACATTTACCCCAAATAATACAGACATAATAAGCTTCTTGAATGCTATTTAAACAAGAAATTAGTCTAGTAACATCATCAGAGCTTTTAATAATTACTACTACATCATCCGCATATGCTGTAAGCTTTTCTGGGATTGTCTTTCGGAAACCATGAAAACTAACACCATATAGATGCTTCCTTTACAAAACAAGGAGAGGTTAAAAAGAAATCACATAAAGAAGACCTGAAAGAGGGCATCATTGTCTTATACCCCTGGTTACAGAGAAAGGTCTAGTTGAGGAACCATTAATCCTAAGCATATACAGTATATCATTGTATAATGACTAAATAAGAGAGACAAAATTTGGACTAGAGTATTAAATAAATATTGTCCACTCTGTCAAAGGCTTTCTCCTGGTCGAGTGAAAGAAAACCAATGTCCATCTTGTGACTCTTTAAAACTGTAATGATATCTCTGACTAAAAAAAGAGATGATCAAATATTGTCCGTTTAGGGACACAAAATGTTTGATCTACATGGATTACAGTCAGTCTGTTAGTCAATGATTATAAGTGACACAGGACGCCAATTCTTGGTATCCAAGTTTCCAAGATCTCCTTTTTTTCGAATCAAAGTTAAAACTGCCCGCCGAGATGAAGAGTTCCTTGGTTAATATATACTATAAGAATGTCATACAGATCTTGTCCAATTAAGTTCCAAAAATATCTGTAGAATTCTACTGAGAGACCATCCAACCCAGGTCATTTTCTAAGGCTCAATTCCTAGACAGCCTTAGAAATATAAAAATCAATTATAATGGGTTGTCAGGTTCTGACCGTTGCCCCTCTGATAGCTTTGATAAATCATGTAGGAGTTCATCTGTTCCTATTCCATTGCATTGTTCAGAACAATATAAATCCTCATTAAAAGAGGGGGCATAAGTTTGAATTTCCTGCTGGTCAGTAAAAATGCAGAAGGATTGTTGGTTGGAGATGGTTTCCATTTGTGTAAAACATGTGGGAGAAAAGTGCCAGCGAAACTGCTGAGGACAACATGTCTGTTCATCCACGGGACAATCCTTATGTTTAATTATGCAAGATAAAGGTAAGTTGAGACAGTTCTGCTAATTTTTCCAAACTGTTTTTGAAAACTGAGAGACAACACTCTAAGAGACAACTAGCTAAGTGACAACTAAGACAACAACAAAGAAAACGCTTGTTGTCATTTGCAGCTGCGTAGCTTGCTTTCTAGTGGCCAGAGGGTAGTTAGCTAGAACTCTGCTAGTTACACAGTAACATTTGCATCTCATACTAACAACTAAAATACAGTTGGAATCAGATAATACTAAGTCCTGTAATTAATATCGGCAATGTGGCACATGAATGATTTCAAGTTCACACCACATAATCTTACATTGCCATACAGTGAGAGTGAACTTGCGGTTCCCTTTCAATTCAGTCAGGAATGCTGTGTCATTGCTGACACTATGTTTTATCAATGCAGGCGTATCTAATCTCTGAAACTTTTTAAAATATCACCAATTTTAATTGACAGATAGCGCTTTTTGCTGTGCCTCCCTCGCGCGTTAGTGGACATATATAACGCAGGTGCACAGCACTATCTCTTCAGAGTGCCGACAACCTCTCTCTGCAAGAATCGCCATCAAGATCTGCACATCTCACAGCATGTGGATCAGAGTTTTCTTCTACACCCTATGGTGTTCTGGTGATCGCGGATTACTATATTCACCGTTGAATGCCAGTGTGTAGAATTTCCCTCCTGTGAGGAAGCAGGTGGGCGAGACATCTTCACCGTTTTCACGCTTCACATTGAACGGATTATTCTGCGGCCTGTGAGCCTCAATGGAGAGTATCCTTTGAATTATTGGATTGTATTGGATTTTCTATAAGCATGTAACATAAGCGCTTCAGCCTGATTGTGTTTCCACAAGCACATGAAAACCTTGTGACACACGAGTGCTGTTTTAGTGAGGGCGGGATATAGAGCAGATAGAACTTGAGGAAGTTTTGTCATTGGCACATGCCGTGTGTTTCTTTTCATGAAAATCGACTTTGCCTGCCTACTATGGCTGTGATGCGTGGCATGCATGATGTGATCACGTTCGGTGGAGTTTATGATTAGAGGGGTGCTATGTCACTAACATTATCCCTGCCTGGCATGCAATGCTTGTTGAGATTGATTGTGTTATTGTGTGCATGTAATACTCACATGCTTTGCTCTCGACCTGCTTCTGAGGAAGCTGACGCCTTCTTATCTCCTATATCTAGCGAGGACAGGAAACAGAGCGCAGAGAATTTAGGGGTGATTTTCATTGGCTTGAGCCTGCGTCCCTCCTTTTCTCCATATGCTGCAGACTCGCTTGTTCCATGGCAATTGACAGCTCACTTCAGCGTGCTGCAATCGTTCATGTTGGTTTATGTCAGGGATACTTTGTCACTGGGCTACATTAGTGGACTTGTACACGCTCAGGCAAGACATTTACCATAATTTCCCCTCCGTCGGTGGGAAAATGGAATGAAGTGGCATGCCTGAAGATTTCTTGTTTAAGCCTTGAAAAAAAACGTGTTTACCACATTGGTGCGCCTCTGAGTTTTGCCGCCGGTGCCGTTCTTCCAGAACAGCATGCACAGCTTATTATGGTTTGACGTTCAACCTATTCAGTGAGAGTTCAAGTCTCTGGCGCTATCACCTTCATGTGCTTATAAAACACGCTTCTCGTTCACTCTGCCGTTGCGAGTGTGTCATTTCCTCTGTAACACAGAACGGTTCGCCCTGTTTTTACTCTGGTTGGCAACATGCTAGGATACAGAGTTTTTAGGCACCTCCACGTCACTTAATAGCCCTCTTACTTCCCCACTGTCGTGAGCCAGAAATGAGGTATCGATCGACCTGAAAGATGCTTAATTTCACGTTCTTGAGATTTGCCTTGGAGGGGACTGCTTACCAGTCAAGGCTACAGCTTTTTTCCTGCAACAGTTCAAAGTCCCGACTTTTGGATCATCCCAGGCTCCTCAGCCACTGAGGCTGAGTAGTGTTCGCGTTATAAATTACCTCGATGACTGGTTGCTCATAACACAGTCAGAGGAACAAGCTTGCAAATACAGAGACCTGTTACGTACACATTTGGAGCGTTTGGGAGTGAAAGTCAACTGGTCAAAGAGAATGTTAACACCCAGCTGTCAGATTTCATTGTTGGGCAGAATCTCAAGACATTACAAAAATTATTATCAAGATTACAATTTTTGCCCTAATATCAAAGGTTTTGCTAGAAAAAAAGAAATTTTGATCCAAAGTGAATTTTCTTGATGAAAAATATGATCGTGCCTGGTTACATGTTCATGTAAAATGGCTAGAAATAACATTTTAGCTTAGCGTAAAGCTGACAATTTACACAAGGTTTATTTCTATTTCTTCTGCTCCAAACGTATGAATGTAACACATCATAAGAAAGTGTTTCACCGCTGATCAAATGCACTTTGGATCACATAATTTATATTATAAATGTTTTCCATCTGAAGGGACTAAATATTAAATGAAACAAATGACAATACAATGCAAAATAATCTCTTCAGTAATCAAAATTATTTTGAATGTAACTGTATTCTAATTACCAATTATTTAAATTGTAACTGTAGTGGAATACAGTTACTTATATTTTGTATTTTAAATACGTAATCCCGTTAAATGTATTCTTTTACTCCCCAAAACTGTTCAGTGCCCTATTGGAGTAAAAGCTCATTCCACTATAGGCATGTCACCTTCATGGGCATTGTCTAATGGTGTTTCCCTTGAAGACATCTGTCTAGCTGCAGGTTGAGCTTCCCTTAGCACTTTCGGCAGATTTTACTACCTGGATGTCTCCCCTCTCTCTTCCCAGGTGCTTTCTGTGATGGAAAGTTAAACTGTGTATTCTGCTGCTTACTACCAACTTCTTTATACACGGTCATCCCATAAACTACAGCTAGTGGACACTTTATATAAGTTTTCACTACACATTTTTTTAGACCCTTAATTATACTGTATATACAGCTGAAGTCAGAAGTTTACATAGACCTTAGCCAAATACATTTAAACTCAGTTTTTCACAATTCCTGACATTTAATCATAGAAAACTTTCCCTGTCTTTGGTCAGTTAGGATCACTACTTGATTTTAAGAATGTGAAATGTCAGAATAATAGTAGAGAGAATGATTTATTTAAGCTTTTCTTTCTTTCATCACATTCCCAGTGGGTCAGAAGTTTACATACACTTTGTAAGTATTTGGTAGCATTGCCTTAAATGTTTTTATAATTTGAGTCAAACATTTTGGGTAGTTTTCCACAAGCTTCTCACAATAAGTTGCTGGAATTTTGGCCCATTCCTCCAGACAGAACTGGAGTAATGGAGTCAGGTTTGTAGGCCTCCTTGCTTGCACATGCTTTTTCAGTTCTGCCCACAGATTTTCTATTGAGGTCAGGGCTTTGTGATGGCAACTTCAATACCTTGACCTTGTTGTCCTTAAGCCATTTTGCCACAACTTTGGAAGTATGCTTGAGGTCATTGTAGATTTGGAAAACCCATTTGCTGAGATGTTGCTTCAATATATCCACATAATCTTCCTTTCTATTCTATTTTCTGAAGTGCACAATGCACCCCCACAACATGATGCTGCCACCCCCATGCTTCACGGTTGGGATGGTGTTCTTAATTTTGCAAGCCTTACCCTTTTTCCTGCAAACAAACTATGGTAATTATGGCCAAATATTTTTGTTTCATTAGACCAGAGGACATTTCTCCGAAAAGTAAGAACTTTCCCATGTGCACTTGCAAACTGTAGTCTGGCTTTTTTAGAGCTTATTCCTTGCTGAGCAGCCTTTCAGGTTATTTTGATATAGGACTTGCTTTACTGTGGATATAGATACTTGTCTACCTGTTTCCTCCAACATCTTCCCAAGATCCTTTGCTGTTGTTCTGGGACTTTTTGCACCAAACTACGTTCAACTCTGGGAGACAGAATGCATCTCTTTCCTGAGCGGTATGATGGCTGCGTGGCCTCATGGTGTTTATACTTTATACTATTGAGGTCTTAGCTGATTTCTTTTGATTTTACCATGATGTCAAGCAAAGCGGCACTGAGTTTAAAGTAGGCCTTAAAATACATCCACAGGTACACCTCTAGTTGACTCCAATAATCCAATTAGCCTATCAAAAGATATACAGCAATATTACTGCAATATAGAACAAGTTATCCACTTTACAACATGTCTACGATCGCCAGTGCCTTCTGGAAATCATTAGTGCATGTAATTATAACTGTGGCAGCAGGGGCGTGGTCAAGCACCCATCCAGAGAGAGAGAAAGCGATAAGGGTGCTTACACCCGAGCTAAATTATTCCTAACACCTGTTTGTAATTCCAGTGAGCATGGTGAGAGTGGCATAAAAGAAGCCACACATCCAGCAGTTCAGGGAGAGAGTGTGGGTCCAGAGGGTTTATGATTGTGAAACTGAAAAGTTTATTATTGTGAAGCTGAAGAGTTCATTACTGTGATGCTGTATGCGCTGAAGTATGGACATTAAAATCCTTACCTGTGTGTGGAACAACCTGCCTCCCTAGTCCTCCTTATTGTCAACTCTCACAATAACATAATAACTTTGCCGGTGACAACAGAGAAGCTATGGAGCCTTTTCCTACTGCAGCAACCAGACCCTGAGACAGCTGCCTCGCCTACTGGTGCAGCCTGCACAAGGAGGCATTGCAAGCAGTGTGAGAGAGGACGGAAACACGGCAAGCAGAGAGGTATACAAGCAAGGCTAAATGCTAACACCACCAGACACGCTCTTCCAACACTCCTGCTTTCAAATGTATACTCTCTGGACAATAAACTGGATGATATTCATCGGCCTACACTATGTGAGATGAGGGATTTCTGTGTGTTCCTTTTCACAGAAACGTGGCTAAACAACAACATCCCGGACATTCAGCTGCATGGGCTAACCTGCTACCAAGCAGACAGGGACACAACGCTGTCTGGTAAGGCTTGCGGAGGTGGCCTGTGTGTATATTAACAAAGAATGGTGTAACAATGCTGTGATAGTCTCCAAACACTGTACATTTCTGGTGGAGTAACAAAAAAACAACCCTGATGGCTTTTTCATTGTATCTGGTGACTTCAACCATGCAAATTTAAAGACAGTCTTGCCGAAGTTCTACCAGCATGTAAACTTTGCAACAAGGGGAAACAACACTGGACCTGGTTTACACAACTGGAAAACACTGCCCCCTCCTCGGGTACTCAAATCACATCTCTGTTACGCTAATCCCAGCATACATACCACTTCTGAAACTCACCAAACCAGTTAAAAAACGGATCACAGTATGGCCAGAGGATGCTACCTTAACACTCCAGGACTGCTTCCAGGACACAGACTGGAAAATGTTAAAGATGGCAACAACCTACAATGATCACACAGATGTGCAAGAGTACACTGAAACAGTGACTGCCTACATCAGAAAGTGCATTGATGATGTGACAATCACCAAGACCATCACCACATGTGCCAACCAGAAGCCATGGCTGACAGCAGAGGTCTGTGGGCTGCTAAAGACCCGGAATGATGCATTCAGATCAGGAGTTAAAGCAGCCCTCAACACAGTGAGAGCCAATCTGTCCCATGGCATCAAGAAGGAAAAATGTCATGGTTACTGTTGTAACCTCTGTTCCCTGAGGGAGGGAACGAGACGTTGTGTCGAATGAAGTGACACAAGGGGTCTTTCTTAGACGCCGAATCATACCTCTGAACCTGAGAAAAGGCCAATGTCAAGTTGGCAGACAGAATTTGCATGCACCGCCCCTAACATATGGGTATAAAGGGAAGCGGAGCAGCGAATGCCAGTCAGAATTTTGCACTGAGGAGCCGAAAATGAGACACGGCCATTTACAGTGCCAGGTCTAGTGCTGTGGCAGAAGGGACACAAAGTCTCGTTCCCTCCCTCAGAGAACGGAGATTACAACAGTAACCATGACGTTCCCCTTCTGTCACTCACTAGACATTGTGTCGAATTAAGTGACACAAGGGGTCCCATATAAAACCGCCACGTACCGACCGTGTTACGTGACTGTCGAAACAGGTGCAAAGCAGGCTCATGCGTGCCAGAGGCACCTGTACCGGCTGCACGTAGCTCTCCCCAATGCCCCCAAAGAGTTTTCACATACAGACCTTAGGTTTCCCGCACTCTTGAAGGGGGAAACAGGTGTTACATGCCTAGCATGGGGGCACACCCAGCAGCCACGGCCTTCTCTCTCACTATGTCTCTCACACAGGGCTTGAAGCGGCTGGGGCCTATCTAAAGTCGGGGAAGGCGGTCTTTCCCCGGGGGAGCAGATGGTCACCCATCGGGAGGTAGAGGGGCGTACCGACGCTTGGGTGCTGAGAAAAGATTCAAAGCACTTACCTTGCTTCTATGTCTCTACATATAGCGGAATGACAATAAAGCTCACTTGATCTTGAAATTTAATATAGCACAATGCCACATCAGCAGTATTGAAACTAAAAACTACCACATTTGTACCGCACTAATGAAAATAGAGCATGTTTGCTAGGATGTTCTATTGGTTTAATTCAACAGTTTTGCAGTGTAAAGAAAAATGTAAACAACATCAAAGAAACCCCCAAACATCATTTCAAAATGTTTGTACCTACAATAACTTTTGACAAAAATGTATTTCTCTGAATGGAATTTAGCTGTTACCTTTCTATTTTGTCTAGTATGTCAATGGGTTGACACTGTTTTGGGTGAAATAAAACATTTTAAACTGGAACATAGTTTCCATATTGGTTGAAAGTTTTCTAATACTAATATCTAATAAAAAAAAAATTACATAAATTAAATATATTAAATATGCACAAATTAAAGCCATTATGATGTGAAAAACAATATAATTTGGAAATTGTAAAACAGAAATTGATAAACTCGACAGAAGTAGAGAATAGCCTAACTGTTTTCTAAAGATTTTTTTATTGAAAATGGAAATATACATATAGCATGGTACACAAATAAAAATATTAAAACTAAGCATATTATGTTTTCTGCAATTCTTCAACAGGCAAAATGTATTTTAAACCAAGAACCTAATGAAGGCTCCACTCTGTATTTGATTGTGTCTATGAAATACAGAGGCATTCATTATGATGCCCTTTTGCAATACTGTGGACACAAAAACAGGAACTTCACATATTTGCTATGACAGTACTAAATCCAGTAGCTCACAAAAGAACCTAAACCAGTTTTTAAAATGTACTATAATGTATAGAGCAAGTTTCTAACTTCTAAATAATTTAGACCATATCATGAAAATAACTATTTATTTTGCATCAATTGAAGTGTATCTTCATAGATCAAAGCCATGCATAATTTATCCTTACTGTATGCATATAAAATCTTGTAGAAATTGTTCTTATGTGGTAATAAATAAATAAAGTGCTCAAAATACAGCATATAGTCAATTACTCAATGAACATGTGATTGTTATAAAGCATGTCAAATCACTTCATATTCAGATCATTAAGTAATATTACCTGTAGAAAAGTATCTACTGTAAATACAACTAGTAAGTCTTTGTTATTTCAGTGAGCTCCGAAGTAGAATTGCATATATACATAACAGGAGCACAGCTGCAGTTATGAAGTAGCTATTACTGCTGTTGGATTCCTGTATCCTCTAATAAACACAGCTGAGCATGTGCTTCCACATTACTTACATTTCAAACATGCTGCCACCCAATTTATAAAATGTTCTGACATACGATTAAAGACATTTGAAAAACAAACAAACAAACAAAAAACTTTGCAACACTTAAGACCTTATGGTGATTGTGAAATTAACTTTCAAGTTGAATTATAGGTAACACTTTCTTTTATGGTTTACACTTTCAGTGGATTTAAGACCACTGACAGGAACAGTCCGTTGGTTCCTGTATGGTGTAGCTGACCCATGTGGAGTTTCCACTACAGTAGAGTTGGACTGAACGGCGCTGCAGTCCCAACTCTCTGCAGCACTTACAGAAACGTGCATATGTGTTGATATTGTAGTTGTAAATACTTGCAGATGGACACTTTCCATCACATGACACTATATTGACCTGTGAACATGGCAGACATGATGTGAGCCACACATAAAGGGGAATTAAATCCATATGATAATAGGCATATTCTTAAGTGAACTTACCGGTCTGTTGCTACGGCAATCGCTCTTTCTAATTGTCATCCTCACTGTCACTTTCTGACAAGACTTTCCATCCTCTTTACCTGCAGTGTGAGAAGTCAATGAATGATCTTTTTCATGCTGTGTAACAGTTCTATTTCATTTAATAAATAACTTCTGCTCTTCCTAATCCCAATTCCAAAAAAGTTGGGGCAGTATGAAAAATGCTAATAAAAACATAAATGAGTGATTTGTAAATTATATTCACCCTTTGCTACATTGAAAGCACTACAACTAAACATCATATGATGTTTTAACTTGTGAATTTCATTTCATTATATTTTTAATTATTTATGTACAGTAATTTCAAATCAGATGATTGAAACACACTCCAAAAAAAATTGGGACAGTCCAGTGTTTACCACTGTGATACATCACCATTCACCATTTCTAATAACACTTATTAAGCATTTAGGCACTGAAGACACAAGTTTAAGTTTAAAAAGTGGAATTTTCCCCCATTCATCCATTATTCAGGTCTTTAGCTGCACAATTGTCCAGTGTCTGCAGGCAGGCCAATCTAGCACCCGCACTCTCTACTTATTCGGTCAGTATGTGGTTTGAAGTTGTCCTGCTGAATCTGCCGGGACATCCCAGGAAAAGACGGTGCTGGATGTAAATGCTGCTCCAAAATTTGTACATATCTGTCTGCATTAATGGGCCCTCACAGACGTGCAAGTTACCCATGCCATGGGCACTGACCCACCCCTGTCCCATACAGACACTGGGTTTTGGACCTGACACTGAGCTTGGATGGTCCTTTTCTTCTTTGGCCCAGAGAACATGACAGGTGTTTTTGAAAAAAAATATTTGAAATGTGGAAAAGTGGTTGAAATTGTGTTGATGTAGTGACACTATGTGTCGCTCCTGAGATACCCAAAACACCCCATATTTTTGAGAAAAGGCCAATGAGAATTAGCGATTGGAATTTGCATGCCACTTCCCCGGACATACGGGTATAAAAAGGAGCTGGAATGCAGAGTTCTTTCAGATTTTTTCTATGGAGCCGAGCTGTTCCATTCACCTCTTCAAGAAGCGATTGTTGTTGGATATACGGTGCATTCCAGCGGCTTTCTCTATTTGTAGCGCTTTAAAAATAGCAAAGTGTGAATATAATTTACAAATCACTCCTATTTATTTAAATTAATTTAATTAATTTTGACACGTCCCTCCTGTTCTTTAAAAAATCTAAAATCGAGGTTGCAGAGAGGCACTTACAATGGAAGTGAATGGGGAAAATGAAAGTTAATGTGGCCAACTTTTGGAGGGTTTAAACATATTAAAAACACTTTCATTTACTCTTCTGTTAAAACTTTTTTATTATTTGAGCTGTAAAGGTGCTTAAATGGACATTTTTACAGTCATTTTAGTGTTTTAGGGATTGTTGACATTACATTGTCATGGTAACAAAGTTGCAATATTTTGAGTATATAAAGTAATCTATTATTTTAATCAGGTTTAACAACTGCTTACAGCAGGATGATGAGGCTACATGTATTTATTTTCCAATCCACAAAACATTTTTTTTTTGTGATACTAAATGGTAAATAGACTGTACAATTTAAACTTTTCAAATTTTACTGATGGGTTATCTTTAAAAAAAAATCCTTTAAGAGTAATTCATAAGATTTTAATATGTATTTATTATATTTTAACTAATACTGAAAAAGAGAAATAACCAGTCTTTCCCCACTTAGCTGAAAATAATTTCTATAAACTACTCATCTACTGAAAAAAGTGATGCGTATGATTTTTACTTATTTTAATATTGATGTTGTTTCACCACCCTGAAAGCAAAAGAAGAAGAAGAAAAGAACAAAAAGCCCCAAATAAGCCCCAAAATTTGATTTTTTTACCAATACAAATATAAATCAGTAGTCAGTAGAAGCTGTAATAGTTTGGGTAATGTGGCATAAGAGGCAGACTTTGAGGAAGAACACAAATAGGGGAAACACTTAGTATTGCTAATAATGCCATATAACCCAAAACATTACCAAACATTCACATAACCCATAACCACAATCTACACCTACTGTGTGATTAGAGGCTACAGCCTAGGCATTCTGAATCATGCAGATCTACAGAAACTCACTACTTGGCCACTACCAACAGTACATTGTTGGCAATCAACAATGCACTGCCCGACAGAGCAAAATGGGGAAAGATTTCACTATGTCAATGAGAACATTTTCAAAGATGTTCCTTAGGGACAAGTAAATTAAAAATAAAGTCGACTTTATTCCAGCGAGCAGTGATCTTCAACTCTGTTGAGAGTCCTGTTTTGTTTGAATAGGGGGAGTACATTGTTGGGAATCAACAATGGTGATGGTGAGCCTCAGGGTCTGATGTTAGTATCAGGTACCTTGTTCACAGTTTGTGCTAACTGTGGGTTTCAAAGGGCTAACAGGGAAGGGGAACATGGAGTTTTCAGAGCCTGGAGAGATTGTTACACAATGTTACACTTACCCTGATATAGCATACTAATATTTTGCTATGTTGCTATGCTTTTCTTTTATGTTCTGTTCCAGTGAATTCTCTAATAATGAGGGGAAATTACTCTTGAAGAAACAGATGTGAAGTTGAGCTTTCATTTGTGAATGGTAGTGTTACTGATGGAGATGAACAAAGAAAATAATCCTCTGTACTCACATGTCTTGCAGCATCCATCCATGTAACTCACAACAGTGCCGCCAATCTAAGACAAGATGAAGACTTTTAAACATGTAGAAGGGGTCAATAAATGGGGCCGTTTATTTAAATTAGTTAAATGACTTGCTGTTTTAATTTTAGGCATGTTATGATTGTACTGTGTCTTTAGCTTTTTAAAAGCTTTAAACAAAATCTTAATAGCAGAATAAATTGAAAGAATTAGTTGGATTGTTTACTTTGCTCCTGACTCAGGACTATACGGAAGCGTATTGCATTCACTTGAGAAAAAAAAAATCTACTCTGTTTTTCTGAATTAACGACTTAATTATCTCAGAATTACGAGATAATTTTTCATGAAAAAAAAATTTTTGCTCTGTTTTTCTGAATTAACGACTTAATTATCTCAGAATTACGAGATAATTTTTCATGAAAAAAAAAAATTTTGCTCTGTTTTTCTGAATTAACGACTTAATTATCTCAGAATTACGAGATAATTTTTCATTAAAAAAAATATTTTGTTCTGTTTTTCCAGGTTCAGTTGAACCGATATGGTATGCTTCACGGATATAAGATGATGCATCTGAAATGCATTCAGGCTGGCTACGTGGTGACACAAGAGACAATCAGGCAATTGTTGAAAATACTGGATCCCCATGGAGTGCAACTGAGGCGCCGGAATCGTCTTCGGCGACGTTTGTATCATAATCCAGGCCCGAACTTTTTATGGCATGTTGATTCATATGATAAACTCAAACTATATGGGATCTGCATCAATTGTGCAATCGACGGGTTTTCACGAATGGTGATATGGCTACATGCATACTCTACAAGTAGTGATCCCAAGGTCATCGCTGGATACTTTATTGATGCGGTGTTATCAAGGAATGGGACAGCCACCCGAATTCGCTCAGACTTAGGGACAGAGGATACAGTATTTTCAACAATTGCCTGATTGTCTCTTGTGTCACCACGTAGCCAGCCTGAATGCATTTCAGATGCATCATCTTATATCCGTGAAGCATACCATATCGGTTCAACTGAACCTGGAGAACCACAGCAATGTCAAGCAGATCAGAATGTTCTTTTCGTCTGAACAGGCGCAAAGTCTTGAGGTGTCTGCGCAAAGTTGACGCACTAATAAAAATACCATTTATATTACTTAAAGACAGCAGTATCTCCCAATGTCTCAGACCCAAAGTAAAATAAAACCGGATAAAACTTGAAATTCTGAGATAATTAAGTCGTTAATTCAGAAAAACAGAGCAAAAACCTTTTTTTCCATGAAAAATTATCTCGTAATTCTGAGATAATTAAGTCGTTAATTCAGAAAAACAGAGCAAAAACTTTTTTTTCCATGAAAAATTATCTCGTAATTCTGAGATAATTAAGTCGTTAATTCAGAAAAACAGAGCAAAAAAATTTTTTTTCATGAAAAATTATCTCGTAATTCTGAGATAATTAAGTCGTTAATTCAGAAAAACAGAGCAGATTTTTTTTTCTCAAGTGAATGCAATACGCTTCCGTAGGACTAGTTATGTCTCAGAAATAGAATGGAAACACATTGATCTGTGTATTAATTAAATCCTCTAATGGACACTATATAAACATCATTTTCATGTGTTTGCATGTGTTTGCTGATACCTTTACCATGATGCTATACTTAGGTTTATGTTTATTAAGAGAGATAATTCACCTTCATACATTCTGTCTCATTGAAGTGGGGGCAGCTGTAGGGGTGGGAGACAAGCACAGGTCCTGACAGAGTGTCTGTGCAGTCATAGTGCATGCAGTCAGACACCCAGCTCCGCCCTGGCTGCAGGCGAGCACACAGAGAAGATGGTCACATTCACATCAGAACAGACAATAAATGCACAGTAATACACTTTAGACCATGTGCCAGACCATGAACCATCCTCGAGACGGACTCACAGACTTTACTGTCAAGTTATTTCAACAATTCAGACAATATGCCATAGATTTCTGTGGTGCAAATTATTTCATTACATATTCAAACTTTGTTAGTATAATTATATTTAAATGTCAAACAACTATAAAATTATGTTCTGCTGAATTTAAAATTGTACATAGCTACATGTATAAAACAGTGTCATGAATAAACAGCCTTGTGTCACGAAAGGGATATTTTTCTGAACATTTCACAGCCGTGGTTCTAATCTTTCATTTATAGGGATAATAAAAGTACTATGGGAAAAAAAAAAATACTATTTAAAATTTGAACCGTGTGCTATGTAAAAGACAATGAAGCTAAGGTTTGGCACAGAGTTTAATGAATGAAAAACATGAACTTTTCCATACTCAGTTTTATGATGATGTCAAGAGCATGTGAATGAGATGAAATACCAGACAGAGAGATGACAGAAATGTCTATGTTTATAAAAGTATCCATGGTGCGAGCGATCAGACGTGATTTTTCCGGCCCTGCTTCTCATTCTGGAGCTGCACAGTTGTGTGAGAGAGCGGAACTGGCTGCCAATGATTTTCTCTGCACACATGCTGTTTTACTTGCAATAATGCAGAGCCGACCCAAACAGTCACGGAGTATAACAATGAGAATTTATTATGTTATTTATCTTAATGCTATAGCTATTTATTACCGGTGTAGTCTAAGACCAGTAGCAGCTTGAATATCTCAGTGAATATGCTGGATTCAATCGCATTATGCCTTCCTTAAAGTTGTCAGAATGTTAATTAGAGCTCTGTAGAGTCACAAAAAGTCAGATCAAATATTTACACCCCATTTCATTTGTGTGAAGACTTTGATTTCAACAGTCTTGCTCATGTTTCAATAGCTGTTGATGATACCAGAAGTTAGTTTACCCTGCGAGGGCCATCCTCGGAATCGAGAAACATGGAAGTGTGAAAATATTGCCTTACATAGTCAAGACATTGATACTGTGATTAAGCAGGTTGCTTTTTAAAATTTGTGCATAAAATTAAATTGAGAAAATTGTTAATGAGAAAACCTCCTCTGTCCCTTGATTTCAGCAGTCAATTCAAACAGTTTAAAGAAAAACTTTCACTTTTTCATAATCAAATATTGAAACTTTTCTTTTACTCAAGTAAGCTTTTGGCTAGGTACTTTTCACTGAGTTATCGTTTGACACAGTAACCATATTTAACTGAAGTATAATTTCTCTGCTTGATTATATTCAAATATTTTTGGCCTGGCGTCAAACAATAGAAAGCAAAACAGATCACAAGTGAGTGGAGATCAAAATGATTTGCTGAATATCACCTTGTACATAGTTACAGATCCATTGCCACTCTCGTGCAGGCAGGAGATGTTCTTACACACCCCACAGCAGCTGCTGTGGTCTTTAGGAGGGATGTAAATTTGGTTCTGTTAAACAGGTAACACACAGTTAGTAGGCATGTTTGTGTTTAGTTTGTGTATGTGTGTCTTTGTGTACCTTAAATACTCACAGGCTGACAACGTGCAGTGCAGTTAGTGCTGGTTGCTTTGAGGACATAGAAACCTGTGGCAGAGTCCAGAGTGTGTGTGCATTGTGTAGTGTAACACACACCCTGTTCACGGTGCTCGACCAACGTCTGTCCCGGCCGCATCACTCCCCTTTGTCCATCCACACACACTGCCTCTCTCACTACACACACACACACACACACACACACATGCAATGAGATACATAAATGCATTAGATAAAAAAACATTCTGAGGTACAGTATATTAAGAGAAATTCCAATTTGGGCAATTTCACTGAATGTGGTACACAATTATTTCAAATGTAAGGAGCTGTTCTCATAGAACGTGTTTTTTCTTGCATCCATCTGCTCTGTTTTGAAACAGTTTTTCTATGTAAACATGTGGCTAATGCACATATTTGATCATTGCAATGCATCTCGCTGCTTTTTAAGGGTTTCAGTTTTATTCTGTTCCATTCTGTTTGAACAGCCCCTGAGTATTTCAGACAGAGGTGTATTCTCACCACACATGAATTGTTTGCAGCTACACTGGTTTTCTGGATCAGACAGAAATGACCTGTCTAACTGCATACTCTCCCCCTACAACACAAACACCTCATATCACATATGACCCAACCAATCTAACAAGAGCCTGATCAGACACAAATGGAAAACAAAAGTAAATAAATCATGATTAGGATATATATTAAAATCTGAATGAAATGATAGAGTGCCAAAGACTCACCAAAGAACATTTAGGTCGAATTATTTTCTCGCATGCACATTCTGAGATAGAGAAGAGTTTAGTCATTTTCAAGATCACACACATGCACACTCAAAACAGATCTACATGCTGTTTCATTAGCACACATTCACAGACACACACAAATTGCATACAAAACACAGATATATTCTTAGACTGATACACAAGACAAAAAAAATACTTAAATAATATCAACTTAGATAATATTTTAGAGCAGCTTACCACATGTCTGTGCTGGACAACACTGTTCTGGAATCCTTGAGGAAACTAAAGCCATGCCAACTGGACATGTGACCTCTAAACATCGAGAGGTCTCACACACTGCATACATACACACACGGTTACAGTAAGACTTCACAATTTAGTTCAGTTTATGTTGTCTTTTCAAGACAACCTTTTGGTGATTAATTTGTAGACCTTTAAGTTTGACAATATTTATGTGATCATTAATTTATAAAGCAGTATATGAGGTGTAGGCTGCTTGTTCTCCTGTGGATGTAGAGTACAGAATAATGCTTCATAAATTTCTCCAACAGTAAATGGCTCATCATTAGCTCCACAACTTTCTCAATAGACATTGTTGGATGCATTTACCACTGAGAATAAAAATGATAAATGTTTATGGATGTTTCTACATTTGCATTTTATACAAATGGATGTTTGTGTGTACTTACAGCAGTGATAAACCGGGCAGCAGTGTTCTGTGCTGTTTGTGTCCACAATCAGGAGTTCTCTATCTTGGCACACAGGAGCTCCCTCCGAACATTTGTCACAAACTAAAACACAATAACGGACTCACAAAATGAACATAACAATCAACTGCAAGTCATTACATGATTAATACAGTAAAGGCAGGAAAGAGGTAAGTTAAGGCTGATATCAAATAATTTGTGTGTGAATTTGTTTTAAATGGAAAAAAGACAAATTGAAGATGTTTAGAACACTGGAGCCTCTCTGCAGATGTGTGCAGGAGTTCAGATTTAGGTATAGCTTACTTTAGGTGCCACAGCCTAAATCTATTGATGAAATATTTATAGATATTAATTACTCACTGCAGATGTGGGCCAAACAGCAGCTGCCTTCAGCACGAGTGACGATTAATATCTGATCCTCTCGACAATCAGGGATGTCCAAGACACACTGATCAGGATCACACTCTATAGAGAGCACAGTGGCATTGAACGAACATGCACACATAAGCACAATCTCATGCTTAGTCATATTGAAACATAAAAGTACACAGACCCAAATACACAAACTGGTGTGCAAACATCCAAACTCACCGCATACGTTTTCTGGACAGCAGGAGTCCTGCCTATGATATGACACCAGCTTCTCCCCATATTTACAGTCTGCAGGAGCCATCTCACACATACTCTGATTACAAACTGTCACAAAACATAACAGCAGAGATAAAACATCCTCTCAAAACACAGGTCTAAAATTATTATAATTAGGGCTGGGCGATATAGCTATTATATATATATATATACACACACACACTGATCAGCCACAACATTACAACCACCTGCCTAATATTATGTAGGTCCCCCTCGTACTGCGAAAAAACAGCACCAATCCGCATTTCAGAATAGCATTCTGAGATGATATTCTTCTCACCACAGTTGTACAAAGCGCTTATCTGAGTTATCGTAGAGTTTGCTGGTTCAAACCTATCTGGCCGTTCTCTGTTCACCTCTCTCATCAACAAGGTGTTTCCATCCACAGAACTGCCGCTCACTGAATGTTTTTTGTTTTTAGCACTATTCGGAGGTAATTCTAGAGACTGTTGTGCGTGAAAATCCCAGGAGATCAGCAGTTACAGAAATACTCAAACCAGCCCGTCTGGCACCAACAATCATGCCAAGGTCCAGTTCACAGACATCACATTTTTTCCCCATTCTGATGGTTGATGAGAACATTAACTGAAGCTTATGTAATAATCTATCTATAGAACGCCATACTGGTTCAAACTGACAAAGTCTACGGTAACTCAGATAACTGTTATAGAAAAGCATTTCTGAACATACAACACGTCGAACATTGAGGCGGCTCGGCTACAGCAGCAGAGGACCCCTCCGGGTACCACTACTATATATATATATTCACAATTTTGCTTCATTTTATATGACCAGCAAACTCATCACACCTTTATTGTATTCAATATATCAATATCATCTAGCCTTAATGTTAATGAAACAATGCACATCATAGCATTCATTATGTGTAGCTGTAGAAGATAGAGTAATATATTGTACGTTGGCATGTACTGCACAATGTAGATATGTTTGATTTGTGAAACGAGATTGTAACAGACCACAGGCTTTGTGAGGGCAGCAGCTGCTGTCATCTGTAAGGCTGACACTGATCTCTCCTGTACGGGTGCACACTGGCTGAGGGATGTTACTGCAGTTATACTCCACAGGCACAATGCTGTCGTTCTCACACTTATACATGCAGCAGCCATTCAGAGAGGCTTTCCACACCTCGCCCAGTGCCCGTGGAGTACCAAAACTATCAGTGCATGCTGCAAACACAAAAAACAAAAACAAATAATTTAACAACTACATGTTCTAAAGTGAGATGTGAGATGAAGTGCAGAGAGAGGGAAGGAAGGAGAGGGACAGGCATACCACACTTGCTGGGTGTAATGCAGAGAGCAGAATAGGGCCGGTGTAGGAGAGTTCCCTCTGGACACACACAGCCCTCCGTAAGGCCCGTGCATTGGTCAGGGACAAACTCAAACTCTTGGTTTGGGCAGGAGTGGGCAGTGCAGGTTGGCAGACATGCCTGGTACTGCAGATTTTCTGGGCACATAAATGCTACAGAAACAGAAAGAACATATTAACATTAATGAATAATACACATTACCCCAATCAAACTACAGTGATATCATACAGTAACAGAACTGCAAATCAAGTTATGGCATTTTAACCACACCCTATAAAGCTGTGGAAACAAAAAGTTTTAATTACGTAACACTAAATAAAAGGAATAGTTCACCCACAAATTAAAATGAATTATTTACTCTCCTTCGTATCATTCCAAACACATATGACTTTCTTTCTTCTGCGGAACACAATAGGAGGAATTTTGAAGGATGTCGTCACTGATTTCAATACAATGGGAGCTGAGCTGAATGTGACTAACTGTAAAGCTTAAAATAGGACATCCCTAAACTCAGAAGAGAGAAAGTCAAACAGGTTTGGAACATCTTGAGAGTGAATAAATGATCAAAGAACTTTTATTTCTAGGTAAACATTTCTTTTAAATCAGTATTAAATCCACAGGTTGAAAACAGCAATGTATCAACCTTTGATTTTCTAAGAAAAGTGTTTTTGAGTGTGTATGTCTTGGTAACTTCATACGGCAGAAATTAGCGCTCCTCCATTCCATGCAGATGTTGAATTTGTGGCAAGATGCAGCATAAGCAGCCAGAGCAACACAAGGATTATTCACATACTCCACATCTCTCACCCACATCTCACAGAATGTTGATGGAGGAACCTGAAATGCACAGACTGGTCAGGAATTTTATAGAATCAAGTGTTTGTTTACGGGTATTGGTAGATGTCATGCATGTGTGTGCCGTACATAAGGATGGCAGATGGTGAAGGTATGGTTGTTCAACATGCTCATGCACTGGGAGCAGTTGCTTGTGGTGCAGTTGACCTCCCTCTTTCTGCTGTGGCTGATGTAGCTTGTTGTGTTGGGAATCTGCCAGCTATCGATGAATATGGCTGGATCCTCTTGTTCAGTCACAACTGTACCATTAGACAGAGTCAGATCATTCAATGGATTACCGTCACAACTACCTGCACCGGTTGAGAAAGATAGATTGAGAGAGATTGAGAGTGAGGAACATGACACTTAAAAGATACTGAGATAATTTAAGCAAATATACTGTGTAGTTAATAGCTTCGTACCACACAAGCCCATGGTGATAAGTCTGTTGTTATAACTGTCCATCTCAATCACCATCATGCCTGTAGTGTGGAACCACTGGATCTTTAGACCAGCTGGACTTCGGATCAGATACATGTTTCCTGTATCCAGAATCTCAAAACCAAACTTCTTAAACCGTGGCTTTGCATACCTGGAGTTCACATAGAGCTGGAAAGGCAGCACATCATACAGTACATATTAACATCTCTCAATGCCTTTTTACAGCATTATCGGTATCGTTCACCATAAATGAAAATTCTATCATTTTATTAGATTTTTCAAATTCTTGCATCACTTTTTGTGTTAAATTTTTTTGTGGGATGTGGGTGGACAAGACATATGCACACTCACACGTCTCTGCAGGCGGTTGATGAGAATTTCGTTGGATTTTTGAGTAATGTTTAAAGCTGCCAGACACAAATTGGTAAAGTTCCACAAAGGCTGAAAAACAAACAGAATTATATGAGGTACTGTATACTTACAGTACTATGAATAACTATCTTTGAGATAAGGCAAGGGACAGAGTTGTGCATAGTTTTTTTGTGCATATCTTACTGGGTCGTCTGGTCCAGAACACTCCTTTACCAGGATGCTTACAGTCTCATTGGGAAGTTGAGTCACCACATATAAAGCAGCTTTATATATTGCGACACTGTTCCCATCAAACGTGATCACATTGAGATCTGGAAAAACTGAACAACGACCTACATACCAAAATAAAATAAAAAATGCATTGAAGACAAACTTAACAGCTTAATATGAGCAACAAATGCCAGAATGGGAATGATTATAGTAATTTGTGTGTTCCTCACATGGGCAATCCCATCGTGGACAACACTTGTCACCATTGACCAGCACGGCAAAGCCAAGAAGACCACAGCTTGGGGGCGTAGGATCATAAGGGCAGCTCTGAGACTTATTGAAGAGCAGCAACTGGCCACTCACACAAATAAGCTTGGTGCATTCATCCACTACCTCTGAATATGGAGACTACAGACACATGCACACACACATATACAGACATGCACACACAAGTAATTTAAACTAATAGCTTACCCCAAAATGATAATTCTGTCATCATTTAAACTTAAAAAAGAGATGTTTGGCAGCATGTTAGTCTGTCACCATTCACTTATATACTTATTCACTTATTTTCATTACATAATTTGTCCATACAGTAAAATGAAAGTGAATGGTGACTGAGGCTATAATGAGGCTTATATATTTATTTATAAAATTGTATGATATCACCATAAAATCCCTGCTATTTAACAAGTGTAAATGTAGTTGATGAGAGTGCAAATGACAATCTTGACTTGAAATGTTCATAATTCACAAAGAAAATATAATATTATGTACATGTTATGTCATCGCACCACTGATGTGTACTTAAATGAAATCAGAATTTCAAACCACTGTTATCTTGACCTGTTATCTTCACACGAGAGAGACACAGGAAGCTGCCCGGTACAGAACTTGTGCTCCCTACTCGTTTCATGGGATCAAGGCGAAATTTGTTTGGCTTACATGTGCATATCTGCCTGCTTCGAGTACTGGAAAGCCACTTAAAATTTTTCACAATATTTTGGCAGTTAAAAACAAAACAAAAATTGCCAAGATGTGCTATTTTGCACATCTTAAAGACACAATCTTTAAAAGACTATGTTGGTAGATCAGTTCTGACCTTTTTTTTGTGTGCTATCAAGTTGCACATGCTTTTATACATGCAAACCTTTAGTAAATCGGGGCCATGATGTCATTGCAGGCTTTCTTGATCCAAAATTTAGAAAGTGATATGAAATTTTACATGAAAATCAAATTATATGAAATAATTTCTTGATCGACTTACCGTGCACACTCTGCTGAGTGTGAGAGACGTTGTTTTGGGAACTGGAGGTGTCTGCCTTGTCATCCAATGCTCTGTTTCAATAGTGTAGGAAGGCCTGGTCATCAGTGACGAAGCAAGTGTTGTTAGGCCAGTGTCTGGAGCAGGTGACTTAGCTGTGACTGAGATATGTTCATCCACCAGAGGGTGTTTAGTAGAGGTGACAGAAATACCCTCAGAGACAGTGGGAGAAGCAGGTAACCATTTGGAAATAGTAGTCTGGGTAACAACTGATGCAAAACTGGATACTGGAGCAGATGTAGCTGTTCCAGTTGTTGATGATGGGAGTATTGTGGTTGGACCAGATTCACTGGTGTGCTCTGTAGATCCATAGGTGATTTCAGTGGTGGTTACGGGACTGTGCAATGTCTGTGTGCTTGTAGTAGCAACAGATATACTGGTAGTATTTGTATCTGTGGAAACAGTGGTCACTTTATCTTTGGAAAAGGTAGTAAGTTGTGTTGTTAATGTAGATTCAATCCTGGCCGCAGGTGAAATGCTGGTCGTGGCCACAACTCTTGGAGTTTCTCGTCGTGTGGTAGTCACAAACGCCCGAGAGGTCAGAACTGGTGTGTCACGGGTTATGATTTTTGGTGTAATTCTGGAAGGCAGGGTGCTGAAGGTCTCACTTTGCTCTGTTGATGTCTGTGTCGTTGCAGCAGTTGACAGCACAGTTGTTTCCGTGTCGGGAGAAACTTGAGTTGTCTCTGTGACAGGATATACAATTAAGGGTGTGAATGTGGATGTTCGAGTGGTGGAAACAACCTCCTTCTCAGTTGTGGTGGAAATTAGCAAAGATGCCTCAGAAGTTTTTTCTGTGATTTTTGTTGGGGATTGATCTATTGAGGTTGCCGTTGTCCATGTGGATGGTGATGATGAGGAGATCTCATTAAGTGTAGTTGTTCTGGTCATAGAATAAGGTGGATGAAGTGGGGAAGTGCTGACTTTGTCTGTGAGGAGAGTAGTGGTGGAAACCGAACCCCAGTGAGACTCTGTAGGGCCTAGTGTTGTTGACATGGACATAGAGGTTGTTTTGTCAGTGATTGACACATGGGATGTAAACAGTGTTGATGTTGCCTCTGCAGTCATTGAGGTGGATGGGATGGTGGTGTAGGTGGTAAGTGGGATTTCTGTTGTCCTCACACTTGTTTGGGATGTTTCTGGTGGCACAGATTGAGTTGACATGGTTTGGGTTACTCTCCAATCAGTCTGTAATGTCCTCTCGGTTGTTGGAGTAGCAGGATAGGTATACAGAGAAGATGTTGGCTGATATGCTGTTTTTTCTGTGGTTTCTGTTGGCACATATTCAGGGGATGACACTGTGATGATGCTGGTTTCTGGGACAGTTGTTGAGAAAGACACTGTTGTTTTTGAAGTTTCAGGTTGCTTTGAGGTTGTTGAGGTTGAAAAAGAAAAAGGTCTGGTTTGAGTTGAAGGCAGTGATGGAACAAGATAACTTTTTGATTCAACAGGGATGTGGGTGGACAATGATTCTGTAGGTGAAGTGTAAATAGTTTCCAACTTCAAAGGTTTCTGGGTTTCAGAGGTACTCTCGGGGGTTGTCTTCAGAGTGTGTATAGAAGTTGACAAGGTAAGATTTGTTGTGTTGACAAAGGTACTAGATTCTAATATAGGTGATGTGGTTGATGGTGAAGTGAGCTTTGTTCTGCTGATAATTTCTGAAGCAGACTGTGTGCCACCAGTAGAAGTCACAGTGGGTGTTGTGGTCTTTTCCGTTAGTGTGAAGGCCTCTGAGACTCTGAGAGTCTCTGTACTAGAAGTGAGGGGAGATGGCACTTTGTCTGTTGGGGATGTGAATTCTGTGGGGCTCATGCTGGTCAAAACTGGAAGGACAGGTTGAGTGCTTTCTCTAGTCAGCTCCTTGCTTGAGGTCGATGACAAAACAGGGCTTGAAGTAAGCAGTAAGGGTACAGTTGTGGTACTGATGAGTAGTGTTGAAGATTCTGATGGCCTGCTTGTTGTAGAGGTTAATGGAAGAGAAGATGAGACAGAGACAGTGCTAGAGTGCACGGTGGTGGGGGAAGTGGGACTGTGGGTACTGCTTGGCACTCTAGTGGTTCTCTGTGTGGAAGTCAGCGGGCTTGTGGAGGAAGAGGATGTTGTTAATGTGGTAATGGTATCCACAACCTCAGGTCTGACAGTGGAAGATGTTTGCTTTGCTGTGCTTGACATGGGAGTAGTTGGTGTAGATTCTGGGGTGCTAGCATTGGTAGTGGCTGATATAGAAACTGCTGGACTGCTCAAGGTAGAAATTTCAGAGGAGTGTGCAGATATTATAGTAGAACTGGGTGGTGTGAATGGAGGAACAACGGCAGGCATAATGCCTACATACAAACACAATTCCTTTGTTAGACACTGCACAAAACAGCTCATTGAAACATGTTGTTTTATGCTACATAGCTAAACTGGAGCTTGGAGTTACAAAAAAGTTTTCTAGAATTGGAATAAAAAGTAAAACTGTAGTTAAACTAAAGTAAAAGTACTGTATATAAATATTCATATCTCCATTGATACATGGTAAAAATGAATGTTTGAGTCAAAAATCAAGCAACTGGTTGAGCTAGCATTTGAGCTAGCATTCACTATGTTTACACATACTTTAAAAGTTCAATTTCAGTCAGAATTAAACAATAATTTGTCTTTTTAAAATGTCATGTAAATGCTTTAGTCCAGCTGAAATCTAGTCAGATTTTATCTAATGAAATCTAATCAGAATAAAAGACTTAATTTCATTGTAGCTTGACTTCATGCAACATGTATCGTAATGTGTATTATCAGAACTTCCTCAGATGACGTTCTTTTTTTAAATATTTGATTATACACTATGTCATATATACTTGTTCAGACGTATTGACTGAAAGGTAACAAACTTTAAAAAAAAATTTAAGGGAAGACCCAACAAAAGCAACAAAATACCAAGTATTAACTGTGATATTAACCTTAGAAAGGGAGAAATGGCATTGACAATGAACTGTATTTTCACAAGCTTTAGCATGAGTAGTAACACAAATAGCAGTAGCTTACAGTCCTCCAGATAGACACATCTGTGAGTGACCTCATCTAGAACCATGTGACCTGGACACTGCGGCAGGCACCCTTCCACCCTACAGAAAAGAGAATTCAAGCCACACATCTCTTAGCCATATATCCAACCAAGCAGTGGCATGTATGCATGTATGTGTGTTCTTACTTTATGATGCTGATACAACTCAGACCTGATGGGTCACTGCATGTCCTAAAACATGGACTCACACAAGACTCATACACCCACTGACACCGAGGACCAATTGGATAGTCTGGTATAGCACCTGTATTAAAAATATGGGAAGAACATAAGTCATGATGCTCAATGCATAATATTTATTTGAATACAGTGAATTTGCCTTTATATTGTGACATGCTGACCTGTAAGTCTGAACAGTGTAGCTTGGCGGTACCGGTCTGAGTGACTGTATTTCAAAAGTTGGATTCTGGACTGCATGAAATGCATAAAGAATCCAGGCCATGCCAGTGATTCTAGTGAATCAAAGCCTGAGACCCACGTGTCCCTGTGCTGCACAAATGTAGCTGCCTCCCAGAAAGCCTCTGTCTCTTGCCACTTCTGCAGTCTCAGCTGGCCATTGCGCTCTGCTCTTAAAAAGAAGTTGGGTCTGTCTGCTGCCTCAAACGATATCAGTGATGAATCTGCAGTATCAACAACATTAAACACATTGAGAAAATACACCTATACATCATTAAAAAAAAAAGTTTAATATGCAAAAACAAAAACCTAAAAAAAAAAAAAAAAAAAAAAAAAATCACAACAGTGCTATACAGCCATGAAGTCAATTTGTAGGTGAACCCAGAAGGGATTTCACATGGGTTCCCTTGGGAACTGCCTCTAGGTTTTTATAATGGGTTTGTCAATTTATGAGTAAAATAAGGTCTGTGGTAAACATTACTTGAAGATACTGGGACATTTTGTAAATTTCACACAGTTGTACCTCAAACATGAATTTTGCTGATGATTTGCTAAATAAGGACTACAACTACCACGCATTTGAGTGAATATGCCTGATACAAATGGAAATTATCGAGAAACTTATTAACAACATACTTTTTTTAAAAACACAATGGCTTCAAAAATCGCATTGGAGGTATGACTGTAGGTGTGTAATTTACAGTTTGTTGTATAACAAAACATAGCAAGTTGTATAATATAGATGTTGTATAACAAAACCATGGTAAAGAAATGTTTAACACAGACTTTAATTTACTCATAAATCCAAAAACCATACGAAAATCCTGAAGGAACACATGGATCAAAAAAATGCTCATTCTCTTCCAGGTTTTTGGACTACAAACAGAACAGCTCTATTTGCCAATGATGTAAGAAAAATATTTATTTTAATTTAATTCAAGATTTATACTCTGAAAACAAATCTTAACATCTTAAACAATTTTGGTTTCCATGTACATTTTTAAAATGTTTAGATATTATTACTGAAAATTGAGATTGTTGAGTATGTGCTTTTGTCTGAATGTTTGACTAACCATGTAGTCTGGCTTTGGTGAGGCCTGGTGTCATCATGAACAGTGTCAAAACCTCATCAGAACTGGATATTTCCCTCTTTGGGTACACCAGTCCACTTGACAAATTGGCTGCCAACAGTGTGCCTCTCTCTCTGTAAGTCAACAGTTTGATAGGACCCTTCCCTAAAGCTGGGCAGAAGATATACACAAGCTTAAGTAAATTCCCTTAAACATACACAATTGTCAAATGATATAATATGATATAATATTAATAGAATAAAATATTCTTTATATATATATACAGATATATACAGTACAGTACATATGCCAATATGTCTTAAATGTATAGATCTTTATGATGTTATTTACAGATGTGATCTTCAAATAAGGCAGATATGCAAACGTACCTTTGTTGTAGTATTCACAGTCATAAGCTGTAACGGGAGGAAGGCACAATTTCTCATTATAGCATAAAATTCAACCATGTAAAAATTTGCAAGATAGATTACTCCTTTCTGACTACTAGTCTTTAAACATAATGTTTGCTGTAGTCAGTTAGTCTGTTTTATCTCTGTAATAACTCATATAATAAGTCAAATAACTGGCAGAGTGGCTGTCACTCACGGCAGACAGAAGGAGAGCGCCAATCAATGGTCACGCCCTTTTGGCAGCAACGGTGTGCATATGCTGAAACACTTGTGCAGAAACACTCACAGTCTCCTCCACGATTGCAGCCACATGTGTCCACCAGGCAGTTCATATAGAACCATGTGACATCTACCTAAAGAGCATCAAACACCTTTAAACACAGAGAATCTCTCTCACTCACATGTATATTTCCACACACATAAATACAAAGTGAATGTGACAATTAAAGGTGCACTCAGAAACATGCCTGATAAAAAGCCTGTTTTTTTGATGTCTTGTTGAGATCAAATGACTAGGCCGCCCCCTTATTATTGAAAATGTTCACTCACAGTTTATATTAATCATGACTGAATGTGAATAGCGCATTTCTACAAAGGCATCCGTATCCAAAAATTAATTTTGCAACTAAAGTAGGTGTCAGTATATGTCCAAGATAGCCAGCACAAAACCAACACAAAACTGACTTCTTTAAAGTCAGCTGGAAACTCATCAACTTACCACTGGGTGGCAGATCTGAAACACTTCACTGAGCAGAATCCCACACTGTCTTTTTGCAAAGGACTCACGGAGAGGATTCAAATTGCAGGGGTGCCTTATATCAGGACTGTTCACACACTGGAAAGACATTCACACACAAACAAATACAGTTATACTGTTTATTTGATGCTACTGACACATTCCAGATACATTGATCTGCTTCTCTGAAGTTCACTCAATATGGCAAAAACACATATGTTCGGGCATCTACTAACAAAGAGAATGGAGAATGTGTGTCTGTGTGTTGTGTGTGTGTTTATCTGTGTCATACCTCTGCTGCTGTCCAGCTGTTGCCAAACTCCTGCGGTGTTGATGAGTCAATGTTCTCTGGTGTTCTCATCTCATTTGCAGTCTTCTGATCAAAATTACCACAAAGACCAGAAAGCTTGCCCTGAAATTGGACAAATAATACATTAAATTATGCATTACCAAATTTCTGAAAAATTAATTTTACTGATTTGTTAACATAAAAGTTTGCTCTTGCTGTAGAGTCAAGATTGAGTGGAACCTGCATAGTGTCACACATTCAACACACATTTGTGTGTGTATGTGTGTGTGTGTGTGTGTGTGTGTGTGTTTTTTACCTGCCAGCGAGGTCCAGCTTGTATATGGATGGTAGTTTTTCTATCCCAAAGCACGGTAAAATCTTCTCCAAGCAGATGTACAATGGTGTAGTATCCTGCTTGCCAGATATATACTCTCTGCCTGTCAATCACACTGGATGGGTTCTGCACATTAAACAGAAAAGCAGATTATTCTCAACTGACATTAATTTTAGACCAAATCAATCATCAGACCAAATCAATAATACATAGAACTTTAGACGCCACAACACTGCCAAAATAATGCGACAACTACTATCATTCTTTGTGTTTATGGCCTGAAAAAAACATCATTGCAATCTGCTTATGGTACAGTTATAGTAGTTCTCTGATTCTTGAGATAAGGGACAAAACATGCCTTACACACAAAATAAATCTTTATGTAAAAAATCAAGAAATGTATAATAATAAAAATACTGAAAAAGTTAAATCGAAAGGAAATGTGTATATTCATCATTTTTAAAATGCATGCTCTGTACTTGGAAACACATGCAACTTAACCTGTCCTCAGCAAGAGATCATAATTTAAAACGGCCAAACAATGTGTTTTAAAATGCTACAAATTCATAAATATAAATATAAAATGAAAGGTAGGGATCTGTATGATATCAAACTATATATAAAAAAAACTTAAAATGATAATTTCCATAAAAAACAGTCAATCAAACTTGTGTCCTCATTTTGCATCAGATTTTTTCATAATCCAGAATAAATCAGGCAATGTCTCTGAGGACCCCTTTCACATTTCCTGCTCCTGGTGGATGCAACAGTAGGACACGTGGTGTGGTAAGTGTTATCTTTTTTATATTTTAAACAAGCAATATTGAAGTTTCTGTGGTCACAGCTTCAACATGACAACTTGTCATGCCATCTATCATTTCTGTTAGAAATGTGGAATCATCTTGGCATTTTAGTTTAGGATATGGGGCAACTGTAACTGAAGAAAAAACTAAATGGCTCCAATGTACAACACATGGTTAAGACAGCAAAATATCTAAAAAATAAATAAATAAAAATGTTCAGAATAGTGTGAAAACAGATCTAAATTATTTTATCATTAACATACTGAACACCATTATGACAAAACTAAAGTCGTTACACTCTTGTTAGATGGATCAAATTAAGATAGCATGCTTTTGGTGTCTGACAGAGTTGACACAATTGACAGTAAGATGTAAGTTCTGAAGTGAATAAACGCCCATTTTTGGATAGAAAGGTTTTTACAAAAACCTGTTCCCTTACATGGTTTGTTAGCTGAGACCTTTGTCTACATATATAACCATTTAAAATTAATTTAGTATTAAAAAATAAAAACTCAGATTTTAAACAGGTTTTGTCCCTTATCTCAAGAATCAGTTCAGAGTTCAATTCCAGGATTTTGGTAAGGCATGAGTGAATGACACAGAGAAGCGCACTCACAGGTTTGCCGGTGTCATCATCAAACACAATGAAGGCGCGACCGATGGAGATGAGGAGAGATTTCCTGCAGATCACGCCACTCTCAAAGCAGTCAACATTCTCTGCTGTGATAGTCAGCATTACATCTACCGAACTCTAGCACACACACATACACACAGGAGCACACATTTCAGTCAAACAACAGTCTCAATGCCTTTATAAGGCTATGAATGATGTGTATGTCCCAGTCTGTTGCTAAATGCTCACCTTTACCAAGTACACCTTGCATGCACCAATGTAATCAAACAGGAAACTGTCAAATGTTCGGTAGTGTCGATCTCCATAAGCTGTGCACATCGATGGACATGGGCGGAACACACACTGGAATGTGCCATGCTGACACACACTGCAAAACACATTCTCGTTCAGAAACTAATAGAAGCACTTTTACTTAGTATTTCCATTTTCTCTCTCTCTTCTCATAGTCTGCCCATATATAATGAGTGAATATGTTTCTTTGACAAGTGACTGTGATAAATTAGCCTTCGAAAAGACTTCTGCTTCTGAGTAAATAACATGTATTATTTTGTCATATTCATCATAAAAAACTACTAAATATTATGCCAATATTTTCCACCACATGCAACCATGCCGTTCTGTACCAATACAGGCTCGTTGGCACAGTTGCTGTTTCTTTTTCCATTGTGGTGCTATGAAATCAGGATTACAATCTGGACTGACTGACAAAGAAAGTGACTGATCTTGAGTTGACACGTCGCTAAAGTTCCACCAGCACGGTCCTCTGTCCTGAGTACGGTTAGCTAACTGTACGGAGAATTCCAGGCTGGAACGGGTTGACATTGTCCCATAATAAACCAAACTTAAATGCTACTGGTACCGTTGGCTGCAAACTGACTGCTGTAAAACATTTATACAAGTAAGTGAGCGAAATGCAGAGAATGTGAATGGATGTAATCTCACCACTGATGGCAGGGGGAGGACACTCTGTCTCCTGGGTAATATTCCTTCCCTTTCCACAAACATGGGCATGCATTTGGCTCGAAACACTCATCACCATGCTTTAGAAGCCTGAAGAACAAAATGCACCTGTGAACATACTGTATAGAAACAGCAAATAGGATGTGGATGTATGTGTGCAGGTTTGTGTATGAGAGTACATATGAGTCTAGCGCATGCGTTTAATGTGAAGTTGTTTTTTTAATGCAGTTTCATTAGGTAGCATGTTTATACTCATAGACTTTACTATGAAAAGATTCTGCCTGAGACTATTATAGAAGAATATATGGGGGAAAAAATTCTCACTGGTCATATGAGAAAAGCAGTGGATTCTCATTCTCACAGATCCACAGAGCTTCTTTTCAGTTAACTATGCCTCCTCTCTCTCTCCATCTGTCTCTTTTTCTCTCTCTTTTGCTGATAAAGATCTTGTAATATTGATGTGAATCATTTTCATTGGCCTGAGGGCTCTCTGAGAGTTCCCAGCACACTGTCCCATAGTAGTGAGTGAAGTTACACCCCAGATAGACAGGCGTTAAAAGTTCTCTTTATCCCACAGCCAGCACACTGGATCACTTACTTCCATCAAAGAATCCATAATCACCTACTCCTGTTCTGCTTGCATAAACTAAGAGACAGAGAGATGGGTCCATAACTAAACAACCACACAGTCTATTGCTCAACAATATTGTTCATGGACCATTGATGTAGTGTCCTCTATCTGTACAATACAGAGACTCCAAACAATAAACACAAAGAAAAATAAATAAATAAATATATAATTAAAAATAATAACAATAAAAACAAGTTTGAACTTACAAAAATACTAAAAAGGTGTTTTGTGTGCAAAGTTCAGTTGTTTTTTTTTTTTTTCAATGACAGATTAGAAAAATCCATAGTGAAATGAGTTCTATGGAATCACTTCTATTGTTATATTGGATTGAGTAAAATAATTGGCATATTTCAATTTAAATGCAGGTGACTGTCATTAATAAGAATTGATCACCTTCACTATACATGTAAGCTTGCCAAAAATGAAGAGTCTACACTAACTAACTCTTAACCTACACAATTTCTTTTAACCTCTACAAATCCTTTTAACCTGTACAATTACAGCACAATAGGTGAATTAATGCAGTGTGTCTGGTTAAGGGTCAGGGGTGACACATTTAGTGTAACACTGATACTTTAATGTCTCAGGCTGAGGCTCATTTACAGACTGATGTGAGGGTCTATATGTGTTTGATTTCACACAAACCAGCTCTACCTACGTCCAACTTACCAAAAGCGGGCACTCTCACACAAATCAATCAAGCGGACACACTCCTATAAACACAAACCCTACAAAGACTAACTCCACAGACTCTATCTTTTAAATCTTCTAATTTATTAATGTAAACTGACAAGAAACAAAAGAAAACTCTACAGACACTTTCTCATATAAGAAAATAAACAATCTACATCCTAGATCAAGGGTGGGCAACTATTTAGGTAAAGGGGCCACATCATGCTTTAAGTAGTGCATGGGGGGCCACATTGCATTCCTTTTGAGATACAATGTTCTGCATTTATTTAGTTTTTGTAACTTTTAAGCCCAGAAATAGTAGTGTACTCAATTTTTCTGAAGTGTATCTGTGAATATTGAGACTATACTGCAATTGCCTAAAGTATTGTATTGCTCTACAAAGGGAGATACTTTTCTATCAGGCATTAAAAAATGTAATAAAGGCTGCGCTTATAAATGTATTTTACCATCTCTACTTCCCTGTTAATTTATTATTCAATTTAACAATCTCTACATCAGGGGTCTGTTTTCATAAATAACAAAATTTTAATTTAAAGAACATTTAATGTTTGTTGCAAAGTGGGCGAGTTTACTTTTTTTTTCCTAAAACATTACGTTTACATGCTAAAAGGGTCTCGATGGTTTGACTTTCAGCACACAACAGAATAACACAGCCTGCATGACTGATTAATGCAAGAGTTACATTAACATACAGGTGGGAAGGGACTTCAACATTTCTAAATTGCACAAATAAAAAATACATATAGGCCTACATATTTGTCTCTGGATTGCTTTTCCTCGCATGTCAATGATGCCGAGATCTACTTTTATGCTTAATTTAATCACTGCAAAGTAACACCAAACATCACAAGCAGCCTCAAGAATGGACACAGAGTGGCCGTATAACACTTTTCCTTGAGCAGAATATTGCACTACAGATGGCTAAATTTGTTCAAAGGGGAACGTGAGATGGACAGAGCACTCACGTGCATGGTTGCCAGATTGCACAAAATAAGTAGGCTATTACATTAAGTGGAATATTTCCAATTTGCACAAGTATAAATCTCAAACTAAGGGTGTTGCGTCTCTTATCTGGCAACCCTGAGCATGTTCAACACTTGTGGAGACGAGTGACGTCCCAATGCAAGTTAACCTAAACATCCAATGAAAAATAAAAACGCTTTTACGATAAATGAGCCATGGGCCAGATTAAACCATGTGGAGGGCCTGATCCACCCCACGGGCCGTATGTTGCCCATGTCTGCCCTAGATGTTTATTTGATCCCAGAGTGAATACTGAATAATGAATAGTGAATGATGGTCTCACTATGACATCTTCAATATAATTTGTTCAACTTGTAAACATGCTTTCTCTAGTAATATTAAATTTGTACTCCTCTATACCTTACCTTTTTACTGTCAGCCAATTTTTGGAAAGTATTTCAGTCAGAAAAAAAAGAGGCCAAAAACTAACACTAACTAACTATAAAGTGGTAACACTTTATAGTAAGCCAGTATACTTCATGAATGTGTATACTGCTGCTAAAAAGTAATGAAACATTTATCTTTTTTGCAACAAAAATGATAATTTTCTTTAGAAGACATTAATTTAACAGCTGGAGTCAGTTTGGATGACATTAATGCTAACTGTCTGTTCTTTTTGGGGCTTCAAAAGTTTGATCACCATCCACTAGCATTTTAAGGACCTAGTGAGCTAAGATTTCTATTTCTATTTTTCTAAAAATGTATTCTAGTGAAGACAGAAAGCCACACACACACCTAGGATATCAAGAGGGTGAGTAAATGATGAGAGAATTAAAAAGTTTTGGGTGAACTAACCCTTTAATGCATTAGGTTTCAGGAACTTAACTTTAAGTACTTAAGATATATTATCTTAAAGCAAGTCTAAATATTTTATATGTTGCCTCTCAAGTAAATGTATTTTTAGACCATTTTAAATATAAAACAAGACAAAAACACTTGATAACAATAGGATTTTTTGCAGTGAATTTCTTTACTTCAGTGAATGTCATTTAGAGGTATTTTTTTTTAATTATTTTGTCCTCTTTATTGTTAGTAAGCATGTTTAATACAACCTTTTAAGTTGGGGCACAGGCTGAATAGTCAGTTAAGAGCTATTGATTAATCATTGCAATAATCGCCGAATAGTCGAATAATCATTCGAATAATCGTTAGATTAATCGATTATCAAAATAATCGTTAATTGCCTCCCTAATAATGACACAAACTTGCAAAGCTTCACCTTGCATTAGACTTTCAATTAATGTCTTGCCATTAATTATAATTTACATATGGGCAGTATCCAAATCTTCTTGAGGCAATACCTGGTGTAACAACGGATGACCGAAACAACAAAAATAAAAACCACATGAGACGCATTAACAAAAATCTTCACCTATGAAGGTGGTTTGGATCAGGCATGTGAAACTCAGATTTTAAGTATTTTTTTCCTGTTCATACTACAAAAAACTAAACATATTTGAGTCGAAAAGGCAAAAAAATTCAACTGGATTTCAGAACAAGGCCACATCTTAAAGAGTGGCAGATCAGAGCAAGACAACAATATCATAAAGATACCTTTTCTTTCTATCAAATGAAAATGTGCTGATTTTGGAGTATGAACTACAGGAATGTCTTTAAGCAGCTTATCAGTTATTTGATCCAGCTGTGCACCTGTTTACAGTGTAAATAAGCATTGCTGCCATAAACCACTTTGCTCGGGGTGGAGGAGAGGGTAATTACTCTCTCTCTCATTAGTGCAGGAATTCCCCTACTCACAAAAACACTCCTATACCTGCCGGTCCCACGAGAGACAGGGGTATCAGCATCACACTTAGCATAATGGGCATAGAGTAAGAGAGAGAGAGAGAGACATAGAGGAGTCAACCTATGTGGAAACATGTTCGACAAATTTTAAAGTTCAAGGTGTTGTAAGCGAAGTTTTCAATTAAATGACATGCAGAAAACAACCCTACAACCTTTCAAATATCACTGAAATAGTCTCGGTTATAGCCCTAGACTTGGTAAACAACCAGGTCAGATCATTTGTTTAGCCAACCAGACCAAAAATACCAAAGACTATCTGCCTGTCAATCATTGTGAGCGTTCTCCAGGCAGCCCATATATACTCGTATAAGTGCCAGTACGGTGTCCTGCTACGAAGAAACGCACAGCATCGGAAGGGCAAAATGCTCAGGGGATTCATCTGTAACCAATTAGAATGTTTGTTCAAAAACTATCGCATGCATCAACAGTGATCTGTATTTTTTATTTCTGTGTACATCTTATTAATTTAAGAGACTACTGTTTCAACAAAACTTATGTGAGAACCTTAATAAACAAGTACAAAGTCGAGGAACATCTGAAGTGTCACATTGTCTAGGCAACAGGTGCACTGAGGAATTAAGGCTGCATGTGATACCTAGATCACATATCAAACACACTCATTAAATGCACACACAAACAAAAATACCTAAATGTGAGCGATATCTGTGATCCAGACATCAAGACACTGCTCTATGAATCAGATGAGGTGTGCTTGCCTAGGAATGTGTGACTGTAAGAGTCTGTGTGTAGAAGAGTATATGCTCAATAAAGCACTGACTACTGGAAAGCCCCTATAGAAAGGTCTAGAGGAGACTGTGTTTACCAGAGGTCAGTCTCCAAAGATTCAATACAATTCAACCTTTTAAAATCACTTTTTTAAATGAGTTATGCTTTCAGATATAGTAGTTTGGCAACAAAGAGAAAATTAATCCTACCCAATGCAGCATTCAATTTACCATTAGCAATGGATTCCTTCCACATCTGGATGATTCTCATAAAACTGTCAAAAAAAATTCTTGCTCCTATTTTTTACTCCAAAATAATAATACAAAAATAAATGTAAAAAAATAAAATAAGAAATTATATTTTGAATATAGAAAATGAAGCCTATTTTCAGGGCCATTATGATTTTTTACATTGTGACATCTGTGACAATTGTGATTGTGAATATATGACATCATTTTTATATATTGCAAATCCCCCCACCCCCAATTCTCATTACCACAATGCAAAAAAGATGCTCATACATAATTAACAGTTTTCAAGTGTCTCACACACACACACACACACACACACACACACACACACACTCAGCAGCAAAGTTTCTCTCTATTTCTGTTTGCTAATTAACATCCCAAAATTAACATCCAGCGTAATGATTTAAGACTTCCTGGAAGTTAACAGACCAAGAAAGTCCCCTACACATATGGCGCATTTATTTATTTCCAGACTGATCAATAATCTCATCACTATTTCTCATTGTGGCATAAAGGCCTATTGTGCCATTTTTACACCAGTTCCAGATGCCAAACTATCAAGTTCCAGGAATTTATTAAACACTCATGACAGAATCTCAGCCATGATATTTCTTTCCCATGAGGCTCTTGCGTAATGGTTTTCTGTTTAAAAGGTCAATAAGTCAGAAGCAAGTGAATCTCACACACACACACACACACACACACACACACACACACACACACACACACCTAAAATATCACATCCCCTCTGTGTGCAGTGGAGACGCCAGTTGCTCTCAGATACGTCTGTGACCACATAGTCCTTTCACTACGTGAGCAATGAATGTTCATGAGAGTTTTTCACTTTGTATTGAGAGTATTTATTTGCCATTGTAATTCATTCTGGAGGTCTAAGCATTGAGCAAGTGCTCTACTCATCCCAAGCTCAAAAACAAGCCTTTTATAATAATAAAAAAAAAAAACTAAAAAAACAACAACTTTAAAAATAAAAACAAACCGACAAAATCAACAATTTAACTTTCTGAATTTATTTAGATTAAATTAAATGTCTAATAGATTAATAATAAACCTGGCACTCTTATCTACATCAACTAACTAACTACATCATCAGTGAACTACATATAAATAGCTTAGGATCTTCAGGAAATTTGGTCAATAGTCCTTCACAAATAAAGTGGAAAACATCATAATAAATTCAAAGAGCTGCTGGTGGTGTTTTAAATTGTTTTCACTTGGTAAGTGAAAGCAGGTCGTATCATGCTGTTATGGCTGAGGATGGCTTTAGGAAATTAAGCTTGTGATATGGCACTTAACCTCAGTTCGCTTGTGTAGACACTGGCATTAAATGTATCAGATGACAAAAATCCATCTATAGAGCAAGAGCCATGCTCTCCGAGGCCCAGAGTGGGAACGTGACGCGAGGTGGAAAAATGAGGGGGAAGTGGAACTGAACGACAAAGAACTCTTTTCACCTGCTGTAGAGAGTGGCAAAGGTTCCCACTGAGTCAGCCCGAGACCCTTTAACTAATCTGTATCGACATCATCACCTGCTCCAAAAGACACGATCCGAGTGAGACCTCGATATGTAGAGCACAATGCCATTTGTCCGTAAAAGCACAACTGGCTGCCTCAGTGTGCTTTTGCTAATCTACATCAGTTTACAATATAAAAATAACTGATCTTGCCATTAAAAAATTACTTAGTAGTGATTAGTGATTCTGATCTAGTGGTGATTAGTAATCGTCTAAATTAAATTAGTTTATTAACACTATTATACCCAGATTACCTAGTAAAAAAATCCCACTGTATGCATGTGTAACGGAAATGTGTCATTCCTGACGCTACTCCACCCACTAAGCTTAGCCATGGATCACTGCCCCATCACACGCACACATACCTACATAATCCTCTAAAACCCACTCATACATGGAAAAATCTGCCCTTTAAAGATATAAAAATAATACTCTACCAACACAGATCTTTACTATTAGTTCTTCAAAAGTAGTTCATTAAGAGCCCTATATGTCAGCAAAAGTGTTTCAACAGGCTAAAGTAATATGACTGGTGGTGAGACACCATGGGTCTGTTCCAAAACCAAGTGAGCGTCACCTGGAGGCAGCATTTTAAGACATCATAGGCTGTGAACGAGTGTCACATCCGCTGCATGAGCGCTATTTGAATGATATGCAGAGCTGCTGCCTTTGTAGACCAATCCAAATCAGTCCCTTATGAGGCATCATTTCATTAAAGGAATAGTTCACCCAAAAACAAATATTATCTTATTATTCACTTACCCTAATGGCATCCCTGATGTGTATGACTGTCTTTCTTCAGCAGAACACAAATTAAGATTTTTAGAAACATTTTGAAGCTCTGTATGTCCTTATAATGTAAGTAATCAAGTGCCATCAGGCTGCTGGCTATTTGACAGTCCAAAAGGCATATTTAGGCAGCATAAAAGTAATCCGCAGGACTCTAGTCGATCCATTAATGTCTTCTAGAGTAAATTGATAGGTTGGTGTAAGAAACAAATCAATAATTAAAAGGTTATATAACTTTAAATCATTGCTTCCACCCAGCGCTATATTTCTGTTGAAATAAACAAACTTGTGACATTCGTTCCTCTTTTGTATACAAAGTGTATGCTTCTTGCGTGAACGTGCCATAGAGCTTATGTCACTGGTGTGTCGACTGTTGGCAGGAAGTGATTTTTTAAAGTTAAAGTTTTAATTATCAATTTGTTTCTTACACCAACCTATCGATTTGATTCAGAAGATATTAATTGATCAACTGGAGTTATGTGAATTACTTTTATGCTGCCTAAATAGGCCTTTTGGATTATCAAATAGCCAGCAACCTGATGTTGTGTGACACACAAATCTATGGTTGCGTTTTTGTTTAAAAGGAGTGTTTATTTTGTATTCAAAATGATTTATTTGCCTGAGCCATTTTTATGTTGTCAATGTAAATGTTGTGTTTTCAATGAGTCAGTACTGCTGTAGCCACAACGGGGCGCTGCTTACAGATGTTAGTGGCAGGCGAACTGTCAGCCCTCAGACGCTGACAAGCCACACCTGAGGAAAGCCACAAATTTTTGTCTTGTCTTCTTTTCTCCTGATTTCATAGATATGTTCAATGCAATAGTTGTAAAATACAACATTTCTCATGTAAAAACGTATTAAAGCTACACTATGTAACTTTTTTTTTAAAAAATGTGGATGGAGGACCATCGGATCATGACCCTGTCATGGCCAGCCCAATCTCCAGACCTGAACCCCATTGAAAACCTCTGGAATGTGGGGGCCTGGGTAGCTCAGCAAGTATTGATGCTGACTATCGCTCCTGGAGTTGCGAGTTCAAATCCAGGGTATGCTGAGTGACTCCAGCCAGGTCTCTTAAGCAACCAAATTGGCCCAGTTGCTAGGGAGGGTAGAGTCACATTGGGTAACCTCCTCGTGGTCGTGATTAGTGGTTCTCGCTCTCAATGGGGCGCGTGGCAAGTTGTGCATGGATCGCAGAGAATAGCATGATCCTCCATATGCTGGGAGTCTCCGCGGTGTCATGCACAGTGAGCCACGTGATAAAATGCACGGACTGACTGTCTCAGAAATGGAGGCAACTGAGACTTGTCCTCCTCCACCCAGATTGAGGTGAGTAACCATGCCACCATGAGGACCTAGTAAGTAGTGGGAATTGGGCATTCCATATTGTGGAGAAAAGGGATAAAATTTGAAAAATCTTGAATGTGATTAAGAGGAAGATGGATGGCCACAAGCCATCAAACAAGCAGAGCTGCTTGAATTTTTGCACCAGGAGTGGCATAAAGTCATCCAACAGCAATGTGAAAGACGCATGAAAGCTGTATAAGTATTGTGTTGTTTATAAATGAATATGAACTTGTTTTCTTTGCATTATTCAAGGTCTGAAAACACTGCATATTTTTTGTTATTTTGACCAGTTGCCACTTTCTGCTAATAAATGCTCTAAATGACAATATTCTTGTTTGGAATTTGGGAGAAATGTTGACAGTACTTTATAGAATAAAATAAACATTTTAATTTTCCACAAAAAAACACCTATAAATAGTAAACCCAGAGAAACTGATAATTTCTCTTATTTGTTTTTCCAGAGCTATATATATGTATATGTGTCTATATGTGATTACAAATGTGATGATTATTCACATATGGTGAAGTTGTAAAAAAAAGTGATACTAAATTAAAGATTGTGAAGAAACTGATATATAGTAATTATGAAATATGCTTTTATTATAAAGACATACATTTTTTTTATCTTTTTAAATAAAATAAATGAGTTTAATAAAGACGTTGACAAGCCAAACCTGAGAAAAAACACAAATTTGTGTCTGGTCTTCTTCTCTCTTGATTTATTACTCAGGTCCTATGCCTGAGACCTGTAACACTTACGGTGTATTATAAGGACCTACAGAGCTTCAAAAGTAGTATAATCTTAATATGTGTTCTGCTGAATAAAGACAAGTCATACACATCTTGGATGGCATAAGGGAAAGTGAATAATGAGAGAATTTTCATTTTTGGGTGAAATATTCCTTTAAGGATTCTGCCATAGAAGACAGCTGCCTATGCTGTCAAAAGAGACAGCAAGGCAGCTGAATAGGTTTTGGAACAGACCCCATAAGCAATCACATAAGAAGTCATTGTTCTGCTGGTACTATGGTATTCCCATTGATTTTTTTGGACACGCATCGTGGTACTATCCAGGGGATAGTTGGGCATTTTTATCTTTAGGGTGGGCAACTGTTTATCTCTTTGTTGGCCTGGAGGGTGCTCATACATTAAAATTTAGCTTGGGTTGGGTGGGGGGATCTATGGAGGCAATGCTCCTCCTTAGACCTGGCCATGGTTCTACCATGCTTTTGGACCAGTGTAAATCATGTATGCTTTAAAGAACTTTGGAATAACATTTAAATACCATGGTATATACAAATTATAATCATTCAGTACTGTACCATGATATACCACAGTACAATGGTTTTACCATCTGATACCATCACTGTACCATGGTACTGCCACATTTGTAAGTGATAATAGACTCTAACAATGAGATCAGTAAAAGAAAGTAAGACTGCACTCACCCTGCAGGACAGACGCAGCCCGGCACACATGGCTCATGGGCGGAGCAGGTGAGGTTGAGTAAATATGACTCACAGGTCTTTTCACAAGCTAAACCTTTACTGGCAGAGAATTCATCCAATCTGTTCCCACAATCCTCATAAAACTGCCCAGGTGGACACAGCATATCTGAGAGAGGAGAGAACACATACCCTGAACTCCAGCAAACACACACTGCAGACATTCACAGGAAACTAGTGTTCAGAGTACATTGCATGGATAATCAACAGCAGCATCATGGGATGCTGAAACACAACACTCACCAATAATTGAGCTCTGGGAAACAAGTTTTCCATCTTGGCAAATTCTGTTGAAGAAGTAAAGAAAGATTTGAACTGATCTAAGGCAGTGAGGGTATTCTACTTTGATACAGTGATCAGTCAGTTTTTATAAAACAGTAGTTTTTACTGGGAATGGGATTTAATGCAGAGTCTGACAGTATGGTGACTGCTTAATATAAGTGAATGAGATGATCTTACTGTACACCTGTTGATGTCATGATCACATCTCCAGGAGAGTAATCAGCACCAAGAAAACTGCATGGACACTCACTTCTGTACCACAACATATGAAATATTCATATAAATGAATAGAAGTGTCGAAAATTCTGTCATAATTTATTCACTCTCACATTGTTATCAAATCTGGCATGTGTCTTGATGCACCACATTTGAATGGACACAAATGCAAGTGATATCTTAGAGGTATGGTGGAAGTGAAGATTTTCAGTGTATAACAATATACATTTTGCTCTGTTCTTCCACAAAGATATATCATGGCTTCAAGAGACTTGAAATATAGTGTATACTATGATGGTGCTTTTTTTTAACCTAGACAGAAGCACCTGTATTCATTTACTTTAATTGTATGGAAAAGAACGGTCAAGACATTCTGCTAAACGTCCCCTTTTTTGTTCAGAGGAAAGAAAATTATACAGGTTTGGAATGGCATGAAAGTGAGTTAAATAATGACAGATTTCTTTTTTAATTTAGCTTCAATTTTAGACAATTCGGTTAACTAAGGCTCTATGGGTACAACTAAATGTATTTCCCAAAGTGCAAGCCCTAGTGATAACAGTCTAACTAGAAATGAAACTGAATTGTCAGCACTCAACATACTGCATTCACTATAACCAAGAGTCTTGTCATGCCATTACAACCTCTTACCACTTGACCACACCCTTCATCAATGAGGAACATGTAGTGAGGATTCAGCTTGCTGAGTTATAAGACTATAATTTATCTATGATGTTTTTAAGATTAGCTGGGTTAGAGGTGAGAGACTGCAGGCCACAGCCCAGCTGCTGAGTTTGTAGCAGCGTAAGAGGACGAAATCCTTCTCTATCACATCCCTGACATTCTCTCAGCCTCTGCCAGCATGAGTGCTGTAACTCTAGTACACGTTGAGTATGTGGCAGTGGGACACAGGACATTTAAGGGAAGTAAACCTGTGTGAGGGTGGGGAGGCTAAAAGTGTTATACAACACCAGAGGTTGTCAGGTCCACAACATTTTACAGCCTGCATGAACAATGACTTGAAATATCATTCTCACAAATACTAGATAACTCAATCAAGGTCAGTCACACATCTAATTTTTTAATTAATGAAGATGGTATTGTGTTAAAAAATGCACATATTTGTTAATTTCACAAGTTCATTTTCATTTAACCCTTGAGTGATATAAAGGTAACATACTTGGCTGTCTTTTCAAGCACAAAACTCGACTCACACAGTAAATTCCTGCACTACTGACTACTTAATTAATAAAGATGTTATAATATTAAATACATAAGATGAGTGAATAGAAACAGAGGCAGAGATGATTTAGGCAGAATAATGTTTAATGTGTTCCCACCCTTTTTGACTGAAGAATTTCCATTTCTTCTTTCAGTCATTTGTGATTACTGGATATGGAATTTTACAAATATTTTTTTCAGACCAATTAGCTAATGAATCCTTTAGAGAGATTTGTGAACCTTTTCAACCAATTAATTGAAAAGAACTGCCTCAAAAAATTACCAGCTCATAAATCGGACATCACTATGTCATGCAGTAATGTTTTCATAGAAATTTTCATGACGATTTGGTATTTTCAGAGCTGATATTTCCTGGTTTTCCATGAATGTGGGAACCCTGTTTTAAAGTGCAGTTTAAGTAGAGATGTTTACGATTGTGAAGGTGTGTGTACCGTGGCACGCAGGTGTGTGTGTGCATGTTGAAGTATGTTCCTTCCGGGCAAACACACCCCTCTTCACACTCATCCCCACACGGCTGTGGATGAGACAGAAACAGGCAGCGGCGCTGACACGCAGACACGCAGACTCCATACTCCATAGTAGGTGGACACAAGACGGCTGCAAAACAAACACACATACAGGCACGTCATGCACACATATACTACATGTACATGGAACTTTGACCTATTCATACGATTGTATGTATTTATTAGAATCACCCCAAAGAGATGCAGCATATTTTTTTAAATGTTATATTACGTTAATATATGTATGTGAATGTGTATGTAATATTGATTAGGAGGGTGTTGAAGCATGTGTGTATGTGCGCGTGTGTGTGTGTGTGTGTGTGTGTGTGTGTGTGTGTGTGTGTGTGTGTGTGTGTGTGTTAGACTCACCGCACTCAGGCAGGTGTGTGCGGAACTCAATGATGACACTGTGTCTCCTGCAGGTCCGTGCATAGTGAGCGATGATGGAACAAAGGCACGGCGCTCCGCACTTACATACGTCCGCCCGACATTGTAGCTGGAATGTCACTGGACTTACATACTCGTGACAGGCAGAAAACACTTCCTGCATCAGCATGTCACACTTCTCCACTGCATAGGGGGCTGACATCACACACACCATCAAAATCATGCCACTATCATGCCATAAAGACCAGACAGAGAGTCTGAATAGATGTTATGGTGTGTGTATATCGGTATGTATTCAGGTATGTAAATGTGTCACCTGCTTGCTGGTGAGTGTCACAGGAGTCGAGCTGGGGTAAGCTGGGCCGTGGCACACATGCTGAAGATACACGCCATGCATTTCCAAACAAGTATGGTGTGCTCTCAATCATGCCAGAGGGTGCACTTGAGTAACAGTCAAACAAACAACACATTTTGTACACATATTATCTACACATAAGTAAAGAAAGATGTAAAGAATTAAATAAAAGAAAGAAAGTATAGGAAGAAAGAAATAATTGGGAAAAAAGCAGGAAGCAGGGTGATCAGTTGAAAACTCACAGGAAATCATCCTGAATGTTTCCGTTAAAGGTCCCGCAGAGCCCTACAGTATCATCTCTCCAGTGTTCCTCCAACTGGAGGTACAGCCTAAACTCTCTCCAGTTATACTGCAGCCGCAGACCCTGCGATGACTTCACTTGAACAAACATGGAGGACAGCTCCTGGATCTGAAACACATCTGCAAACAGCAAGAGAGAAATGTCCCATATCAAACATATGAATGAATATGAATAAAAACATGTATAAAAACAAATCACTTTGACGTACCACATAAAAATTAATTTAAAGACGTCACAATAAGAAAAAAGAAGAAAAAAGAACACAAAATCAGGTTCTAGGGATGGACCAATTAGGCTCAAGATCACATAAATTGTATTGCAGATTAATTTGTAGAACACATCCAAGCTAAAAGCTTATAAACATAGAAATTTACAATATAAGAGTTTACCATGTCAAACCAGCATAACAACACTCAACCATCTCAACACATAGCAGTTGTAGTAAATTACCATTTGAATATGGCAGTGAAATCCTGAACTGGCTTGCCAGAAAAACCTCTCCATTGTGGCTCATTGTGATCTCAGTGCGTGGATCCTCATCAACCACCAGGTTCACTGACTGTATACAAGCACCATCCATATTCTGCAGTAAACACAGACACACCACAAATAAAATCAGAGATTCTGAACTTCTTAAATCATACACACACACACACACGCACACACACGTATAGTACTGTATCCACGCACATAATAACAGCTATCGAATTACTGCACAGAACACACACAGGCTAAATGGATGAATGACTGCACAGGGAAACAAACATATCTGTTCATCAGTACATTTAAATTTGAACTAATTCAGTTATCATGTCATTTAAGAATTAAGCATTTATGCTTGTGAATGAGTTGCTGAGAGCTGTTCACAGGAGATAACCAACTTTGACTCTGAATCGCTACATTCAAGAAAATGATGGACTCTACCAACAGGTGCCTATGCAGGGATCTTTCACCGACTGCTTTACTGAAATACATCTCTCTATCTTCTCTCTTGCTCTCTCTCACTATTAGTGACTACAAAGTCTCTGGCTCTGTCATTCAGAGGCTCAGATAAGCAGAATAGCTTGTTCAGATTCCAGACAGTGACACCATACACCAGAATGCACTCTGTGTGTTGAGTTGTAGCATCAGCAGCGCTGGGCTTTGGGAAAGGAAGGCTTTCAGTGGGGAAATCTCTTCATCTTTTGTATCTTTTCATGTTTTATCTGTCAAAGCTAAGCAGGGTATAATCACGACACAAACACATCGTAGACTTTGTTTCATCTTGACCCAAAACCCAAGACTTAAGCCAGGACAAAAGCTGTGTAATCGTTTGCACAATCCTTACCTAATCTAGCAATTAATTCAACTAATTTAGCTAACATACTGTAGTAACAAATCCAGCTACTCTAGCACCTTAATTGCCAGTTACTTGACTAATCACACAAATCTGTCTGTCTACTGAAGTTGCGTTCCAGCCACCAGATTACTCTTTAGATCAACACACCAGAACAATTCTGGAACATGATGAATAAAGGTTTGTCATGCTACATCTGGCATGCCTTTTGTCTTTTTTATGCTATTGCTTTAGTTTTGTGTTAGTGCAGACAGAATAAAAGTGCAGAATGACTTACGGCTCCACAGGGTGCATTCTGAATGGTCACTGTGAACCTGCCAGAGTTTCTGCTCTTGGCTAAAACATATTGGCACGTAGCAGGAAAGGTGTAAATGCGGCCATCAAATGACTGGAAGAACATATCTCCTGTCACAGAGCACTCTCCTGTATCAACCACAACAGAGTAATTTATTAGCAATGGTGGAAATCTTTCCATTAACATTATGCTGTTATCAGATTGAAATGTTGGAATTAGTTATTAAAAGAGAGATTTTACCTTTAGAAAAAGACCATGATTCATTAATATACAAGCACTATATAAGGAGGGGTTAATCGTATTTGCTACATTTGACAGATTAATAGAATCTCAGGAATCACAAGATAATAAAATACCAACAAGATAGTAAGTTTCAGTGAAGTAAGAAAATGTTGTTTATAAAGAGTGAGTGAATGACTGTGAATGTGAAACTGATTCAGTTACACATTATAAGTGAGACAGCACAGATGTGCAAAACAAAGTTTATGAATAAGAGGGTGAGACAGGCACCGTTAAAAAATGAACAAAACAGAACATAATGGACCCTTTTCACATTTCCGGGCATGGAATGCAGAAGTACACAACATTTCTACAGAGGTGAACAGAAGACCACAGCAAATATTATTTTCTATTTCCAGTTTGCACCAACAGCAAAATAAAAAATTCACTATAAAGTTTTCACTTCTTTCCAAATAAGGATAAAAATAGAGAGTGGTCAATAACGGCTGTCAGACGAAACAAAGTTGCCAAATTTGCAGTGACTCCCTTAGCAGCTATATTAGAAACCACATCATGACAGCAGTGACTAGTTTGTTGGAAGTTCACATTAGTCAAGTCAAGTACAGTACACAGTGAAACGAGACAACGTTCCTCCAGGACCATGGTGCTACATAAAACAACATAGGACAAACACAGAACTACATGAGACTACACAGACTAAATAAAATACCTATATAAAGTGCACGTGCAAACGTGTGCAAAAAGTACGGTACAGTACAAAAATTACAAAAAATTAACAGGACAATAGGCACAGTGAGAGACAGTGCAGCACCGACCAGTACACAGTAGTGCAAAAAGATGACAGTTTCTAAAAATGCCAAATGTAAACCTAACATACTATGAGATAGTGTTCTATGCACATAGCAGTTATTGAGGTGGCAGGCAGGTATAAAGTGACAAATTAAAGTGCAACTCAGGACACGTGTGTGTGTGTGTCAGTCCAGTCTCTGAGTATTGAGGAGTCTGATGGCTTGTGGGAAGAAGCTGTTACACAGTCTGTCCATGAGGGCCGAATGCTTCGGTACCTCTTGCCAGATGGCAGGAGAGTGAAGAGTTTGTGTGAGGGGGGTGTGGGGTCATCCACAATGCTGGTTGCTTCGCGGATGCAGTGTTTTTTGTAAATTTCTTTGATGGAGGGAAGAGAGACCCCGATGATCTTCTCAGCTGTCCTCACTCTGCAGGGCTTTGCAGTCTGAAACGGTGCAAGTCCCAAACCAGGCCGTGATGCAGCTGCTCAGGATGCTCTCAATAGTCCCTCTATAGAATGTAGTGAGGATGGTGGGTGGGAGATGTGCTTCCCTCAGACTTCGAAGAAAGTAGAGACGCTGCTGGGCTTTCTTGGTAATAGAGCTGGTGTTGAGGGACCAGGTGAGGTTCTCCGCCAGGTGAACACCAAGGATTTTGGTGCTCTTGACGATCTCCACAGAGGAGCCATCGATGTTCAGTGGAGAGCGGTCACTCTGTGCTCTCCTAAAGTCAACAACCATCTCATTTGTTTTGTCCACATTCAGAGACAGATTGTTGGCTCTACACCAGTCCGTTAGCCGCTGTACCTCCTCTCTGTATGCTGACTCGTCATTCTTGCTGATGAGACCCACCACTCGTGTCATCGTGTCAACTTAATGATGTGGTTCGAGCTGTGCATTGCTGCACAGTCGTGAGTCAGCAGAGTGAACAGCAGTGGACTGAGCACACAGCCCTGGGGGGCCCCAGTGCTCAGCGTGGTGGTGGAGATGCTGTTCCATGTCTCCCAGTCAGGAAGTCCAGGATCCAGTTGCAGAGGGAGGTGTCCAGGCCCAGCAGGTTCAGCTTTCTAATCAGTTGCTGAGGAATGATTGTGTTGAATGCTGAGCTGAAGTCTACGAACAGCATTCTAACGTATGAGTCCTTTTTATCTAGGTGGGTGAGGGCCAGATGGAGGGTGGTGGTGATGGCATCGTCTGTTGAACGGTTTGGATGATACGCAAACTGCAGTGGGTCTAGTGAGGGGGGCAGCTGGGTTTTAATGTGCCTCATGATGAGCCTCTCGAAGCACTTCATGATGATGGGTGTGAGTGCGACTGGACGGTAGTCGCTGAAGTAGGACACTTTGAATCCTTTTTTGGTTACACATTACACGCAGTTTTTTGCATATATACAGTGTAATTTATTAGTTTTCACATATCCCAGCTAAACTGGGGTCAGAGTGCAGGGTCAGCCATGATACGGCGCCCCTGGAGCAGATAGGGTTAAGGGCCTTGCTCAAGGGCCCAACAGTGGCATCTTGGTGGTGCTGGGGCTTGAACCCCCGACCTTCTGGTCAGTAACCCTGAGCCTCAACCACTGAGCCACCACTGAGAGATGTTGAAGATGTCATGCCAGCTGGTCTGCACAACCTCTGAGCACTCTGCCAGGAATGTTGTCTGGTCCAGCAGCCTTCCATGGGTTGACTCTACATAGAGTTTTCCTCACATCAGCCGTGGTAAGACAGAGCACCTGGTCGTTGGGAGGAGGGGTGGTTTCCTCGCCACCACGTCGTTCTGTGCTTCAAACCTAGTGTAGAAGTCGTTCAGCGCATCTGGAAGGGAGGCATCTTTGTCACAGGCAACTGATGTTGTCCTGATGGTGGCCTGGATGCCCTGCCACATGCGCCACGTGTCGCCGCTGTCCTGGAAGTGACTGTGGATTCTCTGGGCGTGTGCGCGCTTTGCCTCTCTGATGACCCGGGATACTTTGGCCCACACTGTTCTTAGGGCAGCCTTGTTGCCTGCTCTGAAGGCGGAGTCTCGGGTCCTCAGCAGTGCACACACCTCCACAGTCATCCACGGCTTCTGGTTGGAGCGTTTGGTGATGGTCTTGGAGAAGGTGACATCATCAATGCACTTGCTGATGTAGCTGGTCACTGATGCTGTGTATTCCTCCAAGTTGGTAGAGTCACCATATGTTGCAGCCTCCCTGAACATGTGCCAGTCAGTACACTCAAAACAGTCCTGAAGAGCAGAGATGGCTCCTGCTGACCAGGTTTTCACCTGCTTCTGGAGCAGTTCTGTGCATCTGACAAGCAGTCTGTATGCTGGAATTAGCATAACAGAGATGTGGTCTGAGAAGCCGAGGTGGGGGCGGGGCACCGCCCTGTACGCGCCTGGGATGTTTATGTAAACAAGATCAAGCGTGTTTGCCCCTCTCGTTGCAAAGTCCACATACTGATGGAATTTAGGGAGCACTGTCTTGAGATTCGCATGGTTGAAATCTCCGGTGACAATAAACAGTCCGTCAGGGTGAGCGTTCTGCAGTTCGCTCATAGCCCCATACAGTTCACAGAGCGCTTCCTTAACGTTAGCGCTGGGGGGAATGTAAACTCTGGTTATAATAACAGTGGTGAATTCCCGTGGTAAATAAAAAGGTCTGCATCTAACAGTCACAAGCTCCACCTGAAAGGCAGCATTAAAGGGATACTTCACCAAATAATTTTTTAATTCTCTCATCATTTACTTAACTCAAAAGATTTTTAAGTGAATGGTGACCAGACCTTTGTAGCTCCAAAAATCTAATTAAAAGAAATAGAGTTAATCCTAAAGACTCCAGTGGTTAAATCCATAATTTCAGAGGCAATATAATAGGTGTAGGTGAGAAACAGATACATATTTAAGTCCTTTTTAAATCTCTGCTTTAACTTTCACTTTTACATCTGAAAGTCACATATGGTGTCTGTTTAGTTTCACATTCACAACTGAAATTGAAAGTTAAAATGGAGATTTAGAGTAAAAAAAGCACCCAGACCCATAATATCGCTTCTGAAGATTTGGATTTCAACACTGGAGTCATATCGATTACTTTTATGTTTCCTTTATGTGTTTTTTTTGGAGCTACAAAGGCCTGATCACCATTCACTTGCATTGTAAGGACCTACAGAGCTGAGACATTTTTCTAAAAATCTTTGTTTGTGTTCTGCAGAAGAAAGAAAGTCATACACATCTGGAATGGCATGAGGGTGTGTAAATGATGACAGAATTTTTATTTTTGGTTGAACTATCTCTTTAATATAAGGGTAATCTAACACAATGAAAACTGCTATAAATTGACACAAAATAATACAAAAAATGAAAATATAATACATTTGCTAGATACACTGCAAAATAAGGCTGAAACATGTGATCACATGCTGTGAAAATGGTTAAAAAACAGATAAAAACCTGGGCAGGTGTGTTCAGTGCAGTTCCATACTCCCCCCTCGCATGTGCTGAGAGACACAAAAAAATAAATGAACAAAGCTAAATGCACACATGCAAAAACAAACACAAAAAAGCATGCATTTGTATTATTTTTTTGACTATAAGTTAAATGAATCTTCATGCATTCAAGTTTGCAGAGCAGTATAGATAGTGTCTGACCAGTTGTTGCAGTCCTCTTGTATGATGTGTCCAGAGGAGTACATCATACCGTGGTGCTCACATGGACAGTCTGATGCCTTAACACACACTCCGTCTTCATAAATCAAATCTAGACACAGCCAAATGGTTGTATTATCGTCAACAAATGAACACACATATTGAGGACATGCTCTGCACTGTTATATTACTACCATCAGGGCAGTAGCAGCCATCCAAACACTGCAGCTTGCTGTCTATGCACATGCGTTCGACATTGCAATGTGTAGGGCAGCAGGTGATACACTCTCTGAAATGGAGTTCGCCAGGGCAATCAACATCTACAGCCAAGAACAAGAACATGAACTCACACAATATGTATCTCCCTGCAAAATATACATTCAATTGCTCAAAACCCACAGAATTTACACTAGCTTTGAACATGTTTGTTATCAACAGAGATAAAGAGTCTAAACTATCAATTTTATACCACTTAAAAGTACATTTGATACATAAGCAAAATGTACACAAGCAAACATTTGTGTATTTGTAAGCAACCCACCACAAACAGGAAAGTGTGCTCTCCAGTTATGCAGTGGATGTTCAGCATGGGCACATGCCCTGGCATATTCTGTGAATACCTGGCACACAACATCACCATTGGGACTGGAACTGCACCAGGAAAAAAAAACATTAAACACATAGCATTTGTAAAGCACTGCAATAGCATCAATTCTATCAGTAAGACTCAGGATAATTAGAATTAATATGACTGTAGAGATATTTAGATCATTTGGTTTAAGCCCTGTCCTACGGTTTGGCGCTCAGATACTTGCTTGTACCGCCAAATCCTGACTGAAGGCAATGGCGGCAGGGGAGAGGAGCTTACCCCTACTACAGGACGGAACCTAAACTTGTATTGGGGGGGGTGAAAACAACAGAGGCAAATGAGCAATGAAAGACAGCTGTGCAGAGCTTATAAAGCAGGGGCTGGATGGGATTGGATGAGATGCCTGAGTTGAAAGAATGCTTAAAGATCCAGAGTCTTTCTGCTAGAACTACACTTATTCCATTCTTCCATTTCCATCAGTAGATTTAGGTTATCACTTCTGCATAATGAAGTAGTTTTCCAATGTGGATTTTGAGTTTTCCAGTATAATGTATTATTAGTAGGTGTGGTAATGTCAGTGTTCCTGCAAGATGAAGTCAGGAGGTCAGTGAGTGTTACATCAATACTTACAGGCAGAGGTCATTGGAGCAGCTGGCCATGTATGAATATGGACTGACAAACTCATGACAGGACTTAAATGGCTTCTTCAGCAGGGTAGCACACACCTCCTCCACTTTCTGCAGGAAGAACCAGAATACTTATTTATCAGGTGCATAGGTGTGAGTATGAATATGAGACTGTGTGGTTGGGAGGACAAGAACATGTGAGTGTTTTGTGTGAAGTACCAATAGGACATGAGGATCTTGAGTGGCACAGGGTGAAGGATAGAGAGAGGGAACAATAGGACATCTGGCCAGCTGTGGCTCCTCCTCTGCCCAGCTGTTTCCGAACATAGCCAAATCCTGCGTCAAAATACCTGTGCCAAATATTCACAGACACATAAACAGCATTAATTTCATCAACTATTAGTCGTCTGGCCTTGTCACAAGCAGAGTTGTGGAACAAAATTGAATGTATTTGAAATAGGGCTGTCAATCGATTAAAATTTTTAATCAAATTAATTACATGGTGTCCCGATTAATTAATCTTGAGTAATCGCATACACAAATATTTGCTGAGAAAGCCCCTCATATAACATATTGATTATACATATTTATATCAATGTATAATTATACATAGTTATCTTTAAATATTAAAAAATTATATATATATATATATATATATATATATATATATATATATATATATATATATATATATATATATATATATATATAATAACAAATATTCATATAATTAAAATGCATTACATTCTTGTGCCAGAAGAGTTAATCATTGATAAGACAATACAAAAAGCATGTATTGTTTACTACCATATTATTGATCATAAGTCAATCATTGGCATACAGTTCACAGCAATCCATTTCACGAGTGAATTTGTCAATCAGTTTGAGATTTATTATGATTTTTTTTTAATTAATGCTTACAAAACTTTTACATCTAGAGCCAAGAGGTATATTAAAACAAACAACAACAAAAAGGACAATAAATAAACAGTTTAAATAAAAATATAAAATTGTTTACATATTTCAATACACTTTCTTGTTACTCAAATTGGAAATTGTTCTTATTATTGCTGAACCTCTGAATTAAAAATTAAAACTAATGTTTTATAACCACCATACTTACATTTATGAATACTAAACTTTGCCAACAAAAGCAGAACATTAATCAAATAATATTCCTTATGAAGAGACATGTCATAGCTAAAATAAAACGAAGTTCAAAACAAAGTTGAAAGCTGGGATATGATCTCTAACAATCTTGCAGAAATCAGACCAAAAACAAGTCGAGTAAGGGACAACTCCAAAATAAATGAAAAAATGTTTCCGCCTGCAGACCACAAAATGTACAGAATATATCTACATTACAATTAAATCTCTCTACAAAAAATAATTAGTGGGGTAGTACTTATAAATAAGTTTGAAGGAAATTTCTTAGATTTTATTCGTGATTAAATATTTATGGGGTAATTTCCGAATTTTGCACCATCTCAATCGAGCCACACCCTGCGTCAGACATGCTTGTGTAGCGTCTCGGTTGTGTTGCATCATAAGCATAAAATGTTTAGGTCACTGTGTCAAGTATATAGTTTAATACTCAATCTTTAAACGCATCTTGAGATCCCTTTGATTGCATTTGCGCTAAATTTGATGACTACCCAATGCCTCGTGTTGACGAATTGCTCGATCGGTTGGGCGCTGCTCGTTTTTATTTGATGCTGGATTTAATAAAGGGTTATAGGCAGATCCACATGACACCAATTTCCCATGAAAAAATTGTGTTATCCAGACAGATGTGCTTCATTCCATTTATCTATGATTAGCAAGTTTAATGTTATTAAAATGAATATTCCAAAATTCATCTACCTGCTACAATCTCTCCCAATAGATGTCCCATCTTATTTCAAGCAATTTGATAGATTAGCGAAGTCCTTCATTTGGAATGGTAAACGTCCCAGATGACATTTCAGTAGTGTTAATTTTGTCACCTATTTTTAATTTAGTCTTAGTCTTATGCCAAATGTCCTTGTTAGTTTTAGTCATATTTAGTCATTCACATATCTTTTTTTTGTTAGTCAAGTTTTAGTCGACTAAAAGTCTCGTCATTTTAGTCTAGTTTTAGTCAAAAGAGAATTTAAGGTATCTTAGTCAAGTTTTAGTCAACTAAAAGTCTCGTCATTTTAGTCTAGTTTTAGTCAAAAGAAAACTCAATATATCTTAGTCAAGTTTCAAAACATTTTAGTCTTTTTTTAAATAAATTATTTCTGAGTTTAATTCTGAGATAACCATTTCAGTCAAATAATGTTTCACACATCTCAAATATTGGTTAAATGTCATAATTACCTGACAAAATACACTTGATGAATGATTTGTTGAATTCACTTTGTTAAACGTGTCTGGTTTTCTGATTTAAGAGACACATTCACAAATGATGAACTTGTTCTGAAGAGTATTTTATTAAGCAAATAAGTTACATAAAATATATATAACCTGCATAATGTATGTGCCACAACACCATAGCTAACTGGTTAATTTACAGCGTAGATGCCTAAAATCAGAAATTAGCTTATGAGACGTATATTTAAGTTAACTTCCCTGAATGTGTGGGTGCACGGTTAGCCTTTAGATGTCGCTTAAGGTTGGTGGTGTTTTTCCCCGATATTTTTTGTCCGCAGTGCTTCCAGTCAGTTATAATGACACATTCTGACTTTTTGTCAATATCATTGTACCTAAAATGCGACCAAATATCGAGCCTCTTCCTTCCACCTAGCATGTCGTCGGCGCTCGTCGCGTGTTCGCCACTGTCTATGATTGTTGTGTATTTGCTCCATGTAGTTTCTTGTTGCAGCCACAGGAGTATGAGACCTGTAGCCGTTACTTGAGCAACAGCGCGAACTCATTCAGAATATTTTGAAGGCGTAACAGCTGAATATTCTATCTCATGATGAAAAAGTAGAGACGATTGTATACGAAAATGAAGAGAGATTTTATCTTAGTTTTATTTTATGCAAAACATTTTAGTCTCGTCTTTTTTCGTCAACAATAATGCATGTTAATTTAGTCTTAGTCAGCGTTTTTGGACATTGGTGCAGTCTCGTTATCGTCTCGTCTTAGTCATGGAAAAAAAGGTCGTTGACGAACATATTTAGTCTTGTCTCGTCTGACGAAATTAACACTACATTTCAGTAAATTGCATAGGCCGATTGACAAAGGTGGGCTAGGCCTACACAAGGTTTTGTTTTATTATTATGCGTTCGGTCTCAAACATTTGGCTCATTGGTCGCTTCATCCAGAGAGAGCCCCTCCCTGGTTTTGTATTGAACAGGAAGGACTTGTCCCTATTTTGCCATTGCAAAGCCTTTCTATCAAACTAACTGGAGAAGTTAAGTTACACCCCGTTATCTCGCATTTGCACTCGGTATGGACAAAAGTGTCCAGAGTGTTTAATTCAGACATTTATTTAAATGTAGCCTCGAGCATATGGCTGAACCCAAAATGATGTATTAATAAGTCTCCTTTCTGCTGGACAGAGTGGATTGAGAGAGAGGTAAATAATCTCTGTGTCCTATATGACAGTGGAGTGTTGAGATCCTTTGAAAATATGGTTCAACATGTTGGGATTCCCAGATCTCAGTTCTTTAGGAATTGACAGCTGCTCCATCTGGTCTGTACTATTTTTGGGAGTAGCTTAAACTTGGTATTGGAGGAGGGAGTGTGGGTTTGTATTCTAAAAAACATCAAGTCTACATCTAGAGATGCAAGGGTGCGCCTTATGCAATTTAAGATTGCATACGATTGTATAGGCTTGGTCTTAAAAACAAACTGGTGATGATGCTGGTGATACCAGTCCGAAGATGGGGGCACAACCCAAATTTTTTGGATGAGGGTTCAGAGTTTTAAGTGTTACGTACTGGTCACTCAAATGTCATTTTGCCCACGACTCTGTATTTTAGGTCGATGGGCGGTCATTAATATAGGGGATAAATACATAAACACTTGGGTCCTAGCCAGTGTTATGATCAGCAGAGAGATTGTTCGTGGGGGATAGAAATTGGCTGGAGCACCCTCATTTCAAGAGTTTTGCACAGAGATGGGGAGGGTGGCGGCATTCAAGGAAATGTCATGTAGAAGGTTAGGCAATTTAGATTAATTTAATAAAAAATGGGCCAGCTATTTGGCCTTCTTGGAGGGCTCTTGGGGAGTGGCAGGGATTATTTTTTAAATAATTTTTTCTTTCTTTCTTTGTGTGACCACAGGGATATTTGTTGAGGGTCAGGGTGTGGTTGGGGATTGGGGGGGGGGATAATGGGGGTTAAATGTTGATTCTGTGAATGTATGTTTTTCTTTTCTTTTTCAACTGTGCGAATCAACAAAAGGTTTTAATCAGAATGTATTTTTTATTTTGAGTGCACTGTAACTTGCTTTGAATAAAAGCGCCTTCTTATATATATGTGTGTGTGTGTGTGTGTGTGTGTGTGTGTGTGTGTGTGTGTGTGTGTGTGTGTGTGTGTGGTGTAATAAAACATCAATAAGTCATCAGTGCCACAATCTGCAACAAAATGAGCAAAACTTGCCATAGCTGGTCTTAAGGTCATCCTGAATGTCAGCATTGAAATTCCCACACAGTCCACAGGTGCGTCCCACAAACTCAGGGCTCGTCTTGATGTACACAGAGCCAGTGAGCCCCTGCCAGGCCAGTGTGAAAACCTGTGGTTGTGATACTATTATGTAATCAGAGATTCGCTCCAGCTCAACATCATGGATGTTATGAGGCAGCTGCACACTACAGAGAATAAATATGCAGCTACAGTTAGAACTGCACACACACACAAACACTTAAAAATCACTGAACAATTCATTTAGAAGAATCCCTGAGATATATCACTATGGTTGGTTAAGCTGCAGTTAAGTGGCAACGTGTGAATGGTCATTACCTTTGACCCTTGAACATAACACTGGAGTTCTGTAACCTAATCTCTCCCTCCCAAGGCAGGAATAGGCTGACTGAACGTGTGCAGAAGTATGGGAAAGAACTGCATTTTGGGTCATTATGCACCTGCAAATTAATAATAACAAATGAAGAATGCGAACAAGATGGTGATTCTTACAATGTAGGCATATCCCAGAGTAGTAAATTTGCAGAGAAAAACAGAGTAGACCTATAACAGTTTCTCCAAACCTGAAATAAATACACAGTAAAATGCATTAACTCTAAAATAAATAAATAAACAAATAAATTCAAATATAGTGTGCAGCTCTTAAGAAGCTTTCTCTGTCCCATCAAAGCCTGGAGTCCTCTTAAACAGATCAAACAGGCAATCCTACTTAAATTCTGCATTACTGTCGGCCATTCTTTCAATTGATAAATGATATTGCCACTTAAGCTAATGGCCTAAAGAAACTCCTGGCTGAGGCAGCTCACCTCCTCTGGATTCCCATCAGTGAGTCTAAGAAAACAAAGCCAATTCTGTTTTGGCCCTGCCTGTAATTACTGTTTTAAACTGTAATGGCCATAAATGACCATAATAATGAGATCACTTTCTCTATGAATGCCAATAAAAATCTTCCTCAGGCAAGAATTGGGCAGTATACACATGTGTACATACACAACACACAAACAATTCCTCTGTGAAAATGCAAATAAAACAACAGTAGCCAGCTCAAACCTGTATAGAAACATATAAAAGCTTATAACTGAACAGAGCACAGAACTAGTAAATCTATCCAGTGAAGTGCAAAAGGAAGATGCAGTAAAAACACATTTGGTCAAAACTGAGTTATGAGTGAAAACAGGTCTCTTAGAGCACATCTGTCCTGTGACAGGTGGCTTTGGCTCAATTATTCTAATAAAACTATTAAGCCACACTAAAACCAATGCAAACAGCATTGATGTTGCTGTTGTTACTGCATTTTGGTTTTGTAGGGAAGTATTGAAATTTAGCAAAGACTAAAATCAACATCTGATAAATTACTATTTATTGCTATGGGTGATCTACCACTATGAGCATTAATGATTAAATTATTTTGATTTGAATTAATTCATAGCCCTCAAATATCATTCCACAAAAAAAAAGAAAGAAAGAAAGAAAGAAAGAAAGAAAGAAAGAAAAAAAGTGATGGGTATCTCAGTACAACATTTATTTTATAAACAGTGGAATCACCTGTATATGCACACTGGACTGAGTGTTGTCTTCACAGTCTCTCAGTAATGTGTAGCTGCATTTTCCAGGGAAGTAGTAATAAAGTCCATCAAAGGTTTCATAGTTGTATTGTCCCCATGAGCGGCATGTCATCTCTCGCTCAAAGCCTAGGTTGGCGACTGAAACATTTAATCTATTATTGCCATAACGAAACATGCCACTGTCTTATCTGACTGAACAGCAGAAATTCAAAATGAGATATGACAGTTTTCCCTGCATGATCCATAGTACCTGTCTGGCAGTGTGTTCCAGTGGCGTGGTATAAAGTGCAGTTACAGGAGTCTGGATGGACACACCGACCACCATTCAGACAAGGAGATGTACACTCACCTGTACAGTACACATAAAGCACAGTGTAATGTGCTCCACAGTAACATTAATCATAAGCAACAGTGTGCTTTCTGTGTACATCAAAGAGCGGCACAGATAATGTGAAATGCTCAAAGAAGTGTAAAGATAAATCCGGCTCTAGATTGTAATGACCATACTGATCAGCCTGTTTAACAGATGTCCACTGAAAGCAGAGGCAGCCACATTCTCACATTCAAATGATCATAAACTGTTATTGTTTGCCATTTCCCAAACCAAAAATCAGGCTAAATGCAACTCAAACACTGTGCAGAAACAACATACACTGTTATTATTAATACAGGTCATAGGCTAAAAGTCTCCAATTATTGCTAGATGATGCAATACACAAATATAGTTACTACCACAAACACATGCAAATTATTGTGCATGCACACAAACTTACATTTACATACTCACAAAGATGCCAGTTTAGTTCCCTACAGACCAGACTAACCCTCAAACATACAGACACATGTGCAGGTGTGCACAACAGAACTGACATGCAAGTTGATAAACACACAGAGCATTGTTCATTGGGGTGAAAACACAGGCCGAAAAGACACACAAAGGGAGCACAGGGCCTCCTGCTAAGGTATTGTGGCATTCAGCTTAGGTCTTACCACTGGCTCTGCGGAGTGATGGCTTCTGGGCTTCTGTTTGCTCTGCCGATGATGTGTTGCTCTCTAAGAAAGCTTGCTTTGGAGAGAAAATAAATTAAGTTAAATCATAGTATTTTAGACCGAAAGTATGACTGTATTCGCCAGAAAAGACACTGTGATCTAGGAATTTGAGGTTAAATACAAAGGCTGCTGTGTGAGAAATATATTATTTCAGGTGAGGAACAAATACTTATGTAACTGTAATTTTTTTTACTTAATTAGCTGACTGTCCCAACTTGTATAATAAAAAGCAAAGTTTCATCCTGCATCTAAATCAATTTGCTCTCATATCAGGTTAATGAAGACCTCCAAGAACTAGAAGCACAACACCACAAGGCACATCTGAAATTCCAATCAAAATCCTAATCTAAAAAAATCATTATACACCTGTACAGAAATTGGAGCAATATGCAGAGCATAATGTGGATAAGAGTTTATTATTACCACAGGAGGGGGGTAGCTATACTACAGCGATTAGTGATTCACTTTTGTGCTAAAAAAAAAATTCTTATCTGACCGAAACCTGCTCTATTCTGATAGCTTTTCCCCCATCACACCTGATATCTGAGAGTTCAATAATTTTATGAAGCTTTCAAGGCTGCAGAGGAGAAAGTATTCTGGCATAATGAACGGGGCCAGTGTGTCTCAGTGAATAGCGGCTCTTGGGAACAGTTTACCAATCCTGAGCACCCAACGGACACCTGAAACCGCTTTACTGCCACCGAAATGACAGCTTTTGTCCCAAAAATCTCAACAAAGCAAGCACTGGGGGATGTGTTTTGACATTGGTGAGCCTGTGGTTTTAAAGACTTATTTCTGTTATACATCAATAATGCCAGATTAGACTTCTTGAGGTGTCTTTACATAGCCAAGTTAAGCTTGCTCTGTGCCTGCTCAACATTCTGTGAAAAGACAGTGAAGCTAGACTATGTCTGCTCTGACCCACCTCAACCCCTACTATCAAAGGCAGTTCTGATGCAGTTTTGGTTCAATGTAAATTAAATGCAGCATCAGAGCAGCCTTAAACTTTGTTGTCATAATAGATCATATTCTTCATGATTCAGTTTCACATTTAAAAGTATAACTTCATATTTTCATTCATTAAATTTTTCTATATTCATAATTTTATATTTTAAATATTCATGTAACATTACTTATTAATTTGTAACTGCTGTGTAAATGTATCTATGCCAGTTCTGAGCAGCTTTAAAGGAATTTTCCAGGTTCAAAACTAGTTAAGCTCAATCGACAGTATTTGTTGCACAATGATTACCACAAACATTTATTTCAACTCAATCCTCCTTTTCTTTAAAATTTTTTAAAAAAGCACACATTGAGGTTACAGTGAGGCATTTACAATGGAAGAGAATGGGGACAATAGAAGTGAATGTGGACAATTTTGGAAGATTTAAATGCAGAAATGTGAAGCTTATAATGTTATAAATACACTTGCATTAATTCTTCTGTTAAAATTGTGTAACCTATTATGTGAGCTGTAAAGTTGTTTAAATAGTCATTTTTACAGTTGTTTGAGGGTTTAGTGTGTTACATCGTCATGGCAACGAATTTGCAAAATTGGCTTTAACTATACAGGTTAGTAACTGATTTTATCACACTAAATATTCTATCATATTTACATGCATATCCTTTTTGTCTTGTGGCTATACTTTTTAAATAGTGTGTATTTAACCTTCAAAAAAATGCCCCCTTTTCACTTCCATTGTAAGTGCCTCACTGTAACCAAGATTTTTGCTATTTTTTAAACGAGGAACAAAAATAATTTTTGGTGGTAATCAACATAATGCCACAAACGCTGTCGATTGAGCTTAACTTGTGTGTTAATACATAAAATGCCACTTAGAGTCTGTGCCACCTTAGCCGTGTAAACCCTAACCCTTATTATTGACAGGTTACATGTTGACAAACCTTTATTGGTTGTAAAGTTGTTTTAAGTGGTGTTTATCGTTTAGCTAACGAAACTGAGAGGGGGAAAAAAATCAGTAGACAAAAATGTCAGAAAACACAAGTTGAGAAAATTAGATGTGACCTGGGACCTACTGGAGTGCATTCCATCACAGAGATTGCAGGTCTATTCCTCACAGCCTGCCTCGTTTTAATACACGTCAAAAAATAAATAGGCCTATAGCGCTATTCTGAAAAAAGTATATTTTATTTTTAAACCTGCATTCATATTTTGAATATCCCACTTTAATTCATACTCTTAATTCAGATATCCTCACCATGACTTTAATCATGATCAAGAAAACATGGCATTTTGTAAACACCTTGTTTTCTGTAATATTATGCATTTAACCTCATGGCACTGCATTTAGCGCAGGTTTCCTATGCGCTCTCTCAATGCATCTCTTCAGCTCTCTTACCTGCTCCGTTTGGGAAGCGGGATCCCATTTCTCCAGCATTCTCCTGCTGCTCTCGCTGCGGGCACACACAGAGAACAACGAGCGGTTTGTTCCTCACATACACAGGTAATCAGCACTTGTGTTAGACAGAAAAGCCAGAGACTCACAGGCGTTTCGAGTGAGCACTGTCAGCCTGTTTCACAACTATTACAGACCCGAAGACCTTTCAATAAACTACCTGTCATTTCACAAGTTAGGCCTACACGTAAAATTATGTCTGGAGTTTTGTCAAAATCTTAAAGGCCCTCAAAATCGGCACGTAGCGTATTAAAATATGCAGATTTGTTTTTTGTTTTTATACCATCCTTTGACAATGTACAGTAGATATCATTTACATACAAAGACCTACTTTACAAAAAAAATAATTAAACAAAATAATTAGGATAATATAACATGCATATTGGATAGAAATAGGAATGTAAATTTAAATGCTCACTTTTTAAAATCATGCTGGACCGTTAAGTTCAGTCTTTCAGTGCCCGACGTGATATGTGCTAAAAAGGGAAGAAAAAAAAAATTAGTGCAACATTTTTGTACATTCATGACGGAGCAAGTTCCTTTTATAAATAATTTAGTTACTCGAAATAATTCAGTTTTCATGCGTGTAGGCAAATTAAGTGAGACTATGCGTTATGACTTTAAAAGCCTTTTGGGTAGAACTACACACACCTATAAAAGCATTTTCACACAATTAAATTATATATAAACGTATTCTCATTCTTCCTTAAAACAAACTATTTAGAGATGAAATGAACAGTCCATCACCATGATACTCACCATGATATATTAAAATGAAGAATAATAAATAGATTAAAAAAAGTTTCTTTCCGGGAGTTAATATAGGATCCATTCGTGACTCAAGCGAATCACTTGTAATGGAATAAGATTCTCTCCTCACTGTCTTACACCGATGGGCACTACCGACGCATATTCACGTTTGACTCCTCGCGCTCTTTCTCTCTCTTCAATGTCTGCGCGCATCTCAGGTGCTGAAGACAACAGCCTACTAGCCGACTAGCTGCGCCGATCGCCTTCATTAGCATAATATATGCAAATTAACGTCACACACTCCCGGGTCTTCAAGGAGAAGAGGGGAGGCTTGTAGAAAATGAAGTAATGCAAGTCTAAAAGAACGCTGATATTTATTATGTGTTAATGATAAGGACAATTTGCTAATGAATTTCGATCCAATGGGTAGAGGTGCTGGTGATGTTTCTAGTCTAGTTCACTAGACTAGAAAGTGAAGTGGTGTTAAAGTACTAGTTCATGGTGTTAAAGGAATAGTTCACCCAAAAATGAAAATTCTCTCATTTACTCAACCTAATGCCATCCCAGATGTGTATGACTTTCTTCAGCAGAAAAAAAGGACTTAAATATCTGTTTCTCACCCACACCTATTAGTTTATATCGCTTCTGAACTCATGGATTTAAACACTGGAGTCATATGATTACTTTATGCTGACTTTGTGTGCTTTTTGGACTTTCAGAGTTCTGGTCACCATTCACTTGCATTCTATGGATCTACAGAGTTGAGATCTTCCTCTAAAAATCTTTGTTTGTGTTCTGCAGAAGAAAGAAAGTCATACACATCTGGGGTGGCATGAGGGTGAGTTAATGAGAGTTTTAATTTTTGGTTGAACTGTCCCTTTAATGCATCTTACTTAATCAGAGGATAGTTGTTCCCTTGAATGCATTACAATTCAACATACAAATCCAATCCAAGCCCAATCCCAGCCCATCTACTAACCTGTTACATTTTGCTATATTTTATGGGAATAGTTATTTCCTCTTTTATAATATCAATAATGTACATTGGGGTGTTCTGTTATATTTTATGTACAGTAGTTCAGTTAACGTTTATTGCATTATTTTAGTGTCACACGTTATCCTGATGGTGTTTTGTGTTTGTATGAGTGACGCTGTGCACTGTCTCTACAACTGTATTAATTATTGCTCCTCCAAGGGCCACTCTTGATGATCTTTAAGTCATCATGTGGCCTTTTGTAGTTATTACAGTGATTAACAATACATTTTAAAGTGTTAAGCAGACTTTTACAGTTCCATAAGTTTAGTATTTCAAGTTTATATAATTTAATAATATAAACAAAGTGAATCATAAACTAAACAGGCATCAAAATTACATCCCGTAAAGCCTGAAACATGTTCAGTGTATTTTTGTAACTGTGAATTTCTGGCAATTCACAGCCGTAGGTATTTTAATATCAGTTGAACAGTTTTTTTTTTTAGTGTATAGCTAATCTTTTCATGGCACCATAAAGTATGTTAATATATTTCAGAGTTCAGTATTAGGATGTGCCTGTAGCAATATACTGGCAGAAGTCCAGAATGCCTGTTGCTAGAGTGAATAATATGCTAGTGGTGTGTTGCAGTGATGTGCATATATTTCTGTCCAGACGAATATACGGTACATGTGTTGACTGCTGTAAAATGGGGTGCTCTCCAGCATTAGATCTGGCACCCAATCTTAAATTGAAACTGAATTGAAAAATTCATTTTTTTTTTTGTCTGCCAACAAAAAATTCTTTTATTGCACATTCATTTGAGGACTTTCAAATACAATGATATTTAAGGATGATAATGGATTGTAATTCAAGGACACATTTTTGGCCTTTCACATGATGCGTCTTGTGACTGCAGCATCATAATGAATGGTTACTGCATAATTTAGGGTTGTTTAAACAAGACTATATCATATACACCATAATTCATTGCTTTGTACAGATCTACAGTAGAACAACTTTACATGTCAGCTGCTTTCAGATATGAAGCTTCTTTAAAAAACAATGGATATAAAAGCAAGAGATCTGTATGTTAAGTGTAACTCATTATGATATAAAAGCCATTTGACAGTAACATAAGACATTTGATACATTTATGGAGGAGATAAATAAATGCCCATGGTGTGTTGTAAACTGGCAGCAATTGCACAATTTGCGTACAATGCACATAAACAACACTCTTTTTTCCACATTTTCATGGTCTATGCGGCTTTTGGGTGCCATCCAGTGGCAAGTAGAAAGCTAAAAACAACAGCTTTGGTGGCAAACTTAATGTATCCAAAGGATGGCACACCATACGTCTCATAGAGAAATCCTCTAATGGTTGGGCCCACTGTTCTCAAAAGAGATTGCACTGATGCACATAGATCCAGCATGGTTCCTGAAGACACCACACAATCATGGTACATAGGAATTATAATTTTTTTACTATTTATTCTGAGTGCTTTATGTCAGTGGTGGAGCTAGGGGTGGCCAGGGGTGGCCGTGGCCACCTTGGACCGAATCCTGGCCCCAATGGGTGTTCTTTGTGTTATTTGTAAAATACTGAAATCCCTCAGTTGTGTGCTGAATGGGGTGCCAAACACACCACTGACAAGACTCACATCATGACCCACAAGCGTGTAAACAGGTTGGTAATGTTCTGAGAATAAAATAAATGTGTCCACTTTGTGGCCAACAGATCATGTGAAAAAAACAAAGCAATAAATGTTTTGTATAAAAAAAATAATTAATCCCCGTCTGTCGCTCATTTCGACGTTGTGTCAAAGAAGCGACACTAGGGGTCTCTCTTGAGTGCCGAATATGCCTCTGATCTATGAAAAAAGGCCAATGAGAAGTTGGCAGACAGTATTTGCATACCCCGCCCCCGGACATACGGGTATAAAAGCAGGGAAATACTTTGAAATTTTCTTCAGAGCCAATGGTTGTGCATGCAGTCAGCTGCGAGTCACACACCGTTCCTGTTCCTCTGACACTTCTACTGCTGTTGGATCTATGGCGCACTTCAGTGGCATTCTCCTTCTTTTTGCCCATGGGTGCTTCGACAGCGCAGAACTTGAAGTTTATTAAAGAGTGATTTTTACTTATAAAAGAGTAATTTCCTCTAAAGAGCAATACACAGCAGTGTTTTACGTCCTTTTCAGGACGCATCTTTTTAAAGATGCCCTTCCGCCCCTGTGTAGTTCCTGGATGCGGTAGAGTGCTCTCCGCTTCAGATGGCCACAGGCATTGTCTCGTGTGTCTGGGCAGCGATCCCATCGAGGCAGCGTTTGTTTGCTTTCACTGCGAGAGCATGACGATGGCTTTGCGTTGCGGTCGTGGCTCGCTTTCAACAGCTCCTTCTTCCCACGGGATTAAGGATGATGCTGCTGGCGATGGAGGCGATCTGGGGATGGCAGTGGGTGCAGCTCCGCCGGGTACGCCCCCTCAGACACCCGCCCCCCTGCACGCTCGTTGACTCCCGTCCGTGCTTGAGGCAACAGCGGCTCGCCTCACAGCCAGCCTGTCTATCCTCTAGAGCTCGAGGCGGATGAGCGCGCCGCTGCATCGGAGAGTTTGGCGTCTGATGCGGCTGACTCCCCTGTGCTTCCACCTTCGGGCCAGCACGCCCAGGCTGAGGCTGACGTGCAGATGACCGACATGCTTTCCCAGGCTGCCGCCAGCGTGGGGCTGGACTGGAACCCTCCGTGCTCCCCACAGCCATCGCGGTTGGATGACTGGTTCCTGGGGTCTGGGCGCCGCTCACAGCCTCGCCCAGAACCCATTTTTCCTGGAAGTGCATGATGAGCTGACGTCTTCGTGGAGAGCACCCCTCTCCACTCGTCACAAAGCCACTCGCTCATCTGCTCTCGCTACCCTCGACGGCGGAGCGGCCCACGGGTACAATGCGATTCCCCAGGTGGACAGGGCTGTTGCGCACCACCTGTTCCACGGGAACCCTACCACCTGGCGGGGTCACCCTGTGCTCCCCTCCAAGGCCTGTAGGACAACGTCTTCATTGACCGCCAAAGCCTACAGCGCCGCCGGACATGCCGCTTCCGCCATGCATGCCATGGCACTCCTGCAGGTCCACCAGGCCAAGGCACGTAAAGATCTGCACGGGGGTTGCCCTGATCTCAACGTGTTGCAAGAACTGCGCTCAGTGACTAACCTCGCCCTCAGAGCGACGAAGGTCACAGCGCAGTCACTCGGGCAGGTGATGGCCACACTCGTGGTCCAGAAACGTCACATGTGGCTGAACTTGGTCGAGATGCGTGAGACCGAAAAAGTTTGCTTCCTCAACACCCCTGTCTCCCAGTTCGGCCTCTTCAGCGACACCGTCGAGGACATTGCCCAGCAGTTCTCCGAGATGAAGAAACAGACGGAGCCCATTTCACACATCCTGCCCCGCCGCAAGCCTGCCGCCATGGGCCATGCTCCGTCTGCTCGCAGAGGACGTCCTCCTGCGGTGAAGAAACACCCTGCTCCGCCTCAACCCGGGCCCAGCTCTCAGCCCCCGCGTCGAGCACCCCGCAGGAAGCAGACGCCCCCCGTCTCACGGACCCTCTCGAGGACCTGGAAGGCTCCCAGGCGCTCCTGAGACGGTCGACCCAGAGACCAAGACGTTAGCTCCAGAGATGGTAAGCAGACCACTCCGTCCCCCGGTGGAGGGCCGGGAAGAGAATCTTTTGCCGCATCCCACATTCTCAATAACAGAGCTATTTCCTTTGTCTCTGTGTTACCTGGCCCACAAATGCAGTTCTCACAGCACTCTGCCACCAGATCTCAACAGTCCCGGCATGCTGGACACGGACCCTCTGCCTTCAGCCCCACGACTGTTCCCCGGCCGGCCGGTTCTGATGAGTCTAGAGGACGCCGCCACCGGACCTCCTCCTCAGTCACTAACCTGCTTCGAGTCTTTTCTCAGCACCAGAGCCTCGGGTCGCGTCCTCGCCTCCCGACGCCGTATTACCTGCTCCGCCCCGCTGTGAAGCCCCGACGGGTATGTCAAAAATAATAGTCCCCTTGGTGCCCCTAGCACGGAGCTTGGATGCGTGGTCCGGACCATCCGACTCGGTTACGCAATTCAGTTTGCCAGGCCTCCGCCCCCCTTCGTGGGCGTCCGCTTTACCGCAGTACACGATGAGCATGCCAAATCCCTGCGCGCGGAAATCGCTACTCTCTTACTCAAAGACACGATAGAGCCTGTCCCTCCAACCGAGATGAAGAATTTCACATGGAATCCAGGAAAATTAAAACAGAATATGCATAATTTGTTATCTATTTGACTTTATGCAAGTAATTTTCAGTGTAATTTAATAAAAATAGTTTTTTTTCTTTAATGCCTAATATCGAATTAGTATCGATACCAAGGTACAAGGGCTGGTATTGTACCAAAGCCAAATTTTTGGTATCGGAACAACCCTAATATATAGTATATATACAATTATTATTATTATAATTATAATTATTTCAAAAGCCTAAATAATTTAGTGTGGCCTGGAAATGACCTGGAAATGAGTACTATTGTAATATTTGTAATTATTTGCATCTTGATATGAAAATGTGTTTCTTGAACATTGTATTTAATTGTGCAACAGGTAAAATTTGTGTAGCCTTGAATTTGTGCTAGGTGCAGAGGTTTTGCAACACATTGTCATATGTGTGGATTACCTGTGTCAGATGGAGAGACACTCTTTGTCAACATGCTTTCTGTAATGACATTGAAGACACTGAGAGAGAACATCATCGGTATCACGATAAAACAAAACTGAAACACATTTTTCATCATAGCCTGAAAAACACACAAAAAACTATTAAAGAGGAACAGTCACATAATCCAGGTTAACCGACACAACTATCATGCAAATACTTTCAAAAAGTAATAATGAATGAAATGGATGGTTTTATCATATCTGTTTACCAGTCCAAAGGCCTAGTAGACTGGACATCCCAATAGAAAGCAGCAGTAAAGAATAAACTGAAAATCTAGATGTTAGACGTCCAATTACAGCACCTTGGATCACCTTGAACAGTGAGAGACCAGTGTGACATTTATTACCATTGCAAATAACCTAAGCACAGCATTATGTTGGTTAAACCAGAACCATCTGGCATATACACTGCCTGGCCAAAAAAAAGTTGCTGTTTGGATTTAAGGCAGTGTTATGATCTGGGGTTGCCTCAATTGGTCAGGTCTAGGCAATGATATGTAGCAATAAAATGAAGTCAGCTGACTACCTGAATGACCATGTTATCCCATCAAGTGATTTTTTTCTTCCCTGATGGCACAGGCATATTCCGGGATGACAATGCCAAGATTCATCAGGCTCAAATTGTGAAAGAGTGGTTCAGGACTCTCCTGTCATCAATACAATATCTCGGGCAAAAATGAATGCAACTCTGGATGGAAATAAATGTTGTGATTTTGCATAAGTTTGTCGAAACAATGCCATGACGAATGTGCACCATAATCAAAGCTGAAAGTGATTATTTATTATTATTTATGATTTATTATTAAAACTAAATATTAAAGTATGCTACTTTTTTTTGGCCAGGTAGTGTTTGACTGAGTAGAATGTGTGCATGTGGCCCTAGACCTGCTGGTGTTGTGCTGATCCGGGTCAGAAAAAACTAATTATAATAATAATGATATTGTCAAGATTGAAAAAGTAAAGGCCATAGACTTAATGTAGATCCACTAATATGATAAAGTTTTAAACACTGAGAAGTTATAGCATTTCAAAGACAGTAATATGACACTGCATATTTTATTAAAAAGATATTAGCCTATTCATAGAATTCAATTTATTGGCAGCTGCCCCAAACAGAGACAGTCATCACAATAAGGCTCAAACCATGGGCAGAATATTAACTGATGTCCAGAAGCACAAGTACAGCGGGCTTAGCTTTTATAGCTGTAAATTTGTACTTTTTTTTTTACTTTTTCCCAAAAAAATATGAGTATCAGAGATACTTCCTGCATTCTGGTGAATTTTGAATGCATTTGAATCATAATGAAACCGCTGAACAGCAAATACAATTTTAGGACAAATATTCGTGGAAGAAAAGTATTTCTTCTCGAATTGGTTGTGGTAATGAAGATGTTTGTAATATTTTGTACCTGCATGTTGGAACCTCATCCTCTAAATAATAGCAATAAAAACGTCTTATACAATAAAATTAAGTATGCCTATAGAAAAATACATTTTTAATGAGATCATATTGTATTATAGGTTTGATACAATCAAAATACTACTGTTAGGCCTAATATTTTTATCATGATTGCTTGATAGTCCCAAACAGTGGGTTCTTAAAATTAACATATCACAGACGTTATTCTCTCATCATTGGAAATACAGCATTGAAAATCTATTGAAATGAACTGATCCAATTGAATAAAATCTGCTTCAAAGCAAACAAAGTCTTAATAGGCTATGGAGTAATAAAATGTAGCTAAACAAACATCCTTTCTGTATTACTACCTGCTCATTTTGAAAAAATGTTAACCATTCATAAAATCAGTAGGATAGTCCCTTATTGTAAGCAAAGATGTTTCTGTTATGGACATGAATTAGTTAAAAGGACAGTGGCCAGAGGTGATCGACCCTATAAATAGTTCAAGAGAAGATAAATTCAGAGGCATCATTCATAAACAGCGGCATCTGCTGTTTAAATTCACTGGCACCAGCCACAAACAGCTGCACATGCCGTAAAGTCAGTGGCATCTGAGTATGACACTGGAAGTGCCGCTGCTAGATGATTTTGCCACGGATGGAGCCTGTGTAAAAGAAGTTTTTTTTTTTTATTGCAAAATTTACAACAAACATGGCAACATATAATCCATATAAAAAATAACCCAGTGATAAGTGGCACGGTGGTGCAGTGGTTAGCACTGTCGCCTCACAGCAAGAAGGTCGTGGGTTCAAACCCAGGTTGCCCCGGCCTTTCTGTGTGGAGTTTGCATGTTCTCCCCGTGTCTGCGTGGGTTCTCTCTGGGTGCTCCGGCTTCCTCCCACCATCTAAAGACATGCAGGCTAGGTTAATTGGTGTCTCCAAAAATTGCCCTAGGTGTGGATGTGGATGTGAGTGTGAGTGTGTGTCTGTCTATGTGTGGCCCTGTGATGGACTGGCAACCTGTCCAGGGTGTACCCCGCCTTTCGCCCAATGTTAGCTGGGATAGGCTCCAGCCCCCTGTGACCCTGTACACAGGATAAGCGGTTGACGATGGATGGATGGACCCAGTGATAAGGCATTGTTGTACCATTGGAGAATTCAGTGTAAGTTCAGTTATTTTCTATAGTCGGGAAGTGTTTTAGGATGTCGTACAATTTTTGTTCTTTTGGACCTTTTAGAGTTTTTAGAGATTTCAAATATAATTTAAATTCATTTAAAAAAATAACAAATTTGGGGGATGATTTTTTAGTTCTACAATTGTGGCTAAAAAAATGTAGCTAGGCACAGAATTGTATTACAACAGAGTTCATTGTCTTTGCTTTGCGATATCAAACCAAATGTTATGTCATCTCTGGAGATAAAAGTCGGGAATGAAGAGATCTTTTGCTGTATCCAATTATGTATGTCACACCAAAATGTACCAGGTTGCATGAGAAAAAAACATGGTCCGTAGTTTCAACAAAATTTTCACAAAATGTGCATGCATTATCATCAATACCAAAGTGAAGTCTAAGTAATTCTTTAGGGGGTAAATGTTGTTCATAACTTTGAAGTGTGTTTCTTTCATTTTGGGGGGTATAGTAAGTGTTATATACATTGTTCTTAGTTTAGTTATTGAATTTGTATCAAATTTTGCAGGATGACATTTTGTTGGGCTTTTCGGGGTAAAGGTTTTCAATGAAACAACTTCTAATAAAATGAGTATTGAACTTTTTATCCAAATATATAAATATCCCTTGAATTGATAGTGGAGTCAGTCGTGGCTGTATCATTTGGTATGTTAATATTTTTCTTAGTAGACAAATTTTGGGGGAAGTGCCTTATGTAATTTAGTGTAATTGTGTAATACATATCTATTATTCCAGAGTACAGAGGTGTGTGGTGAAAAGATATGTACATATACAATTTTCCAATATTACAGTATTTGTTTGTGGAACTCTGATAGTGATATAGGGTAGGTAATTTGTCAATATTAAAGTCCATCCTGAGAAGAAAAACCAGGCCTCCAAATTTTTTGAATAAATGCTCTGGAATACAATACCAAAATGAGTCGCTGTGTTTGATCTAGGACTTCAAACAATTTATTTTTAACGTTCCATTAAGAAAATCAAAGTCAATAACTCGAAGTCCTCCATCCTTTATATCTTTAACCATACTACTTTTTTCAGATAATGAGGTCGGTTTCTCCAAATGAAGTTAGAATTGATTTGGCTAATGGATTTGATCAATCTGTGTGGGATGGCATTGGAGTAGGCTGGGTACATCTTGACTAACATTCCATTTAAGTTAGATAATTTCGACCAAGTATTAATAGGTCTCTTTGAAGCCATACATTTAGTTTTGACTTACATTCTTTAATTTTATTTTCCACATTTGTTTTTGGTCCTTTGAAAGGTAAATTTAGTATTTGATTTCAGACTTAATAGGGATATGACAAATTTCTGTCAATGATGTGTCATGTACAGTGAACAGTTCACATTTCTTTCAATTTAATGTTAACCCTGAAGCTTTTGAGAATTTTGCAATTTTTGCTATAGTTATTGGAATTTGATATCTGTCTTTTAAAAATAACGTACTGTCATCTGTTAGTTGGCTGATGATGATGTCTGTGCCAAGTACATTACGTTTTTTAATATCATTACAGTTTTTATGTAGATTGCTAGCATTTCTGTAGCTAAAATGAACAGATACGGTGAAATGGGGGCATCCTTGGGGGATACCCACATCAACCTTAAAGCTTGGGGTGGTACCACTAGGTAATATGACACAGCTACTGATATTTTGATATAGTCCACCAACTAACTTCCTAAATTTAACTCCAAAGTCAAAATGTTTGAGTACCGAGAGGATAAATGGATGCTCCATGGAATCAAAGGACACAGGAAGGACACAGGTTTCAAATATTTCAGTAAAAACTTGGTGCAGTAGTTCTCTTATATCTATCCAAAAATGCTTATAAAAGTCACCTGTGAGACCGTCCAAGCCGGGAGCTTTGTTAAGAGATAGGCAACCAATTATTGCAACAGGTTCTGCAATCGTTATTTGATTATCACATGTTTGTCTGAAACCATTTTCTACTTTGGGAATATGTGTTGATACATCCTTTAAGAATGCATAACAGTCCTCTTTGGAAAATCCAGGGCTGTAAAGCTGGCTATAAAATTTCAGGATTTCTGAAGAGATCAATTTGTTATCTGTGAATTCTATATTATTAACTATTAAGGACCTGATGCAATTTTTTCCATGTCGTCTTTTTTCAAGGCCACAGTAATATGCTGAGTCGTCCCCCCCCCCCATCTAATAAAATCTCCTTGAGTTTTTCGACTGTAAATTTCTGTTAGCTGTTAGCTCCTCAGAATTTATAATTTCTTGAATAATTAATTACATTTTTTGGCAGTAGTCATTATTTTTAAGCAGACTCAAATTAAACTTCCAATATTTGTGTGAATGTGAACTGCTGTCATTAGGTTTGACTTGTAGTGAAATAACAGAGTGATCAGTTAGTGGAGAAGCCGAAATGTCAGAGTTGATAATGTAATGTAGCAAATGACTTGCAACCAGTAATCAATTCTGGATTTCAAGTTATAATTTGGGCTAAACCAGGAATATTTATATATTCCTGGATTTAAGTGTCTCCAAGCATCAATCAGGTTGTGTTCATTGCAAAAGTTAGTGATTGCATATCTACAGGGTTATTTATCAAGAAATTCATCATGGACTAGATTTAGATCGCCTCCAATTATTAAATTATCAGTTGAGTGTGTTAATTTGAGGTTGTCTAAATGCAAGCCAATCTGTTCAATTAGGTTTTGGTTCTCTTTGCCAATGTTATAACCATAAATGTTTAAGATGACCCTCACCCCATCAATGTTTATGATAAGAATCAACCAGTGACCAAATTCGTCTACCATATGGGATACATTTTGACCTTTAAAGTTATTTAGGAGGATGGCGACACCTGCTGATCTTGAAGTACCATGGCTAAAGTAAACATCGTCTCCCAATTGTTTAGACCAGAAAACCACATCTTCAACCTTCCATTTGTGTAATTTTAGGTTCCATCTTCTCTTGTAACGCTCTAACTCTACAACTCCTCGTCCCACCTCTGCCGCATTACTTCCTAGCTCTGTGTTCTTCTCTTTAAGTCGTTTCACTTCGTCATGCAGCATCTTGTATTCTTCTTTACATTTATTAATCTCGACCGCTTTTGCGATGTTGGCTATGGTCAGCGTGTTCTGCTGTAGCTCCGTTTTGAAGTCCTGCATCATGTTTTGTAGAGTGCCAATAGTTGCCAGGATCGCATCGTTCGTTAGAAGTATCTTTCAATGGAGGCTGCAAGTACATGAAGTATCTACACTTATATTTCCTGATTTTCATCATATTGTGTTTGTGGATGTTGTCAAACTTAACATGTCCACCCTGTCATAGTGAAATATTAATATAACTTTTCAGAAATTCAAAAAATATTTTTTTAACAGTAGCCTACACAGTCACCTTCAACAATTAATCACTTTTTTTTAACTTAAGGTCCACAATGTGTGAATTAATTGCTAACTTTAGCCAAAAATGTCCACCCTGTCTCCAAGCCTTCTATTACATGGTACATAACAGGGAGGACATGTGTATAGTTTTTGCCACATTCTGATTATGGTACACATATTACAACAGTTATTACACACATTATAACAGTAGATGCTATACATTGTAGGTGTGGGCGATATGGACTTTTTTTTTTTTTGCAATATTGGTATCAGCAGGCCTTTTGATGATGATGATGATGATGATATTTTGACAATATTTTACAAACTTTTGTGACTGTGATCAAAACAAAGTCCATATAATGGAGTTCATTGCCTGTTTAAAAAAATACAGCTGTGCAGATGTAAATGAACAAGACTAGGCAAGCCTTGTTTAGCCGGACCACCAATTAAAAGGGGAGTCAGTGGTTTGTAAGGGAACGTTTTGAATTGTCTTTTTCCAGGATTGAGTCCAAGTAGAGCTGAGAAAGCAAGGAGATATAGGGAACGTCGTGATGCTGACCCGACCAGAAGAAAAACCTACCTTGAGAAAGATAGGGACAAATGGAATAAAGACAGAGAGACTGGGAATAAGAAGGGTATTTATGAGCTCAGTGGGAAAGAGATGAGGGCAAAAGGGAAAGAAATAGAGGAGGCAAAAAGGCGAGCAAGAGCCTATATATTTGTTTTTAGATTTTATTTAGAAAAGAAAGTGCAACTAATCACAGATTTTAAAGGGGAAAAAAAATCTTGCAGTAATTTCATTATTATTAAAAGTCTTTTCCCATTAACTAAAATATATTGTTGAGAATGGGACTAAATATCTTTCTGAAAATCTACATTTATAATAACCATGCTAACAGCCCAAGGTCTACTTAATACAATGCATTAATACAATGTCCAGGGCTCACCTTCTGACACCATATCGTCCAAATCCTCGGAGTGAGTGCTGAACGTAATGGAGCCTTGCACCCTGATAACGGAACGCAGGTTATCAGGGGCATACTCAACAGGCGAAAATGCTTGCGGATGAGGCGAGACACGTGAGGCTTGTGCCGGTGAAATCTCCTCCTCAAGCTCATCCCACCCTTTCATGTCTCCCTTGACCTTGGTGTGGTCCCTCGGGAGCATACGAAAGAGAGCCGAGAGCCGAGAGCACAGCGTTTTGAGTCTCATGCGCTGGCAGTGAGCGCAATCTGACCCACCGAGCGCCACCTCTGCATGAGCTTGACCCAAGCAGAGTACACAGCACTCGTGCCTGTCGGATAAGGGTAAATGCCATTCACACGGCGGAAAACATTTACAATACGCTATTTTCCATTGAGGCCCACGGGGCATAGAATAATCCCAGCACTGTAATGAGGTAAAAGAGGCGAAGATCGTCCAAAATTCCAACACTGCTGTTCAATGGAGAAGGTTTAGTATCCGCTATCACCGGAGCACTGCAGGGGGTAGAAGAAACTCTGATCTACCCACTGTGAGATGTGCAAATCTTGACGGTGAATTTTCCACGCAGAGTATGAGAAAGAGATTATTGGCACCCTGAAGGAGAAAATTCTGAAGATATAGCACTGTGCACCGCTGTTATATATGCCCGCTACATGTGCGAGGAAGGAATTTCTTTGTGGATATTTTTGAGGATGTTCTTTCTCTTCCTCCTTCCCTCCGTGTCTTCGACATGAATGGAGGCGTGATTATGGATGGGCTCACACTCAAATCAACAGACTGTATCAAGGAGGTACACAGAGAGACTAATGAACGAAAAGCATTATTTCTTTAGCACAATTTAGCTTTACAACATATTTCTTTCCCTCACAAAATAGGTTTATCTATAGGTTTTTACAGGTCTTGGCATGCATGCACAAGAGAAAGAAATCACCCGTGTGAAATAAAAAGCAGCTTTATTTAATAATATAATACAGAGTTTATCTGTATGGTTCATTACAGTGACCAGCAGAGTATCAATAAATGTAATAAAATAAATCTGGGTAGAATCTGGCAAAATATTAAAACCCAAACAAGCACTGTGAAAAACACTGTGAAAAAAAAATAAGTTCAGTCTGAACAAAGTGTATTTATGTACAAATATAACAATTTTAAGTAATCAATTTAATACAGTCTCTAATAAAACTTTTGTGTAATAAATTATCAGTAGGCATTTTCGGAACATACATTTGCCTGTTTCTAAAAGAAAAAAAAAATATTTGCATACATACAATGGAAAAAGCATAATCGCTGAGTTGACTGTTATTGTCCTGAGAGAAGTGACTAGTGCCAAATATTCTGCAGAATAAGGGAAGGGTTTATAAGGCAGTACGTTGACGGGTGAGTTTATTCTAGTGAATGGGTGACTATGACATTCTATGACTATGACAAGTCAAATCAGATATTTTCAATGTTATAACCTATTCAGATACAAGACCTTCTTATAGAAACCTACCTCATTTAGAGCTAGGCGTAGGCCCTTAAATAAATAAAGCCTTACTGCAATGTAAATAGATGTACAGTATCTATACGACACAAAAAGGAATCAAAAGAGCTATACCAAAACAGTAACGAAAAACATGTTTCAGCATTGGCAGGACCATTCAATTAGAAAGACTGTTTTCATCAGGAAAAATTGTTTACAGATTAGTGCACATCATTATAATGACATGAAGTCATGGAAATACATAACGTGAAAGATGGGAATATTTTATTTTACATCAAAGAAACATTACCAACTTATTCTGTACTGCACTGCACCTGCATTTCTAAACTTAAAAAAAATACTTGACCAACAAAATGATAAAATATTACTACATATTTAAAACACCTTTATAAACAAGCTTACATCTTAATCAATAAATATATCTTTGTTTTTTATAAAGGTTTCTCAATATAAATATGAAACCACAAGAAATGTTTCATTTCCAGCAGTGCAGCAAAATGACCAGGATAAAGGGTTAAGCCTTATGGGAGTAATTTTTTGATTTTTTCAAGGGTTCAAAGTTCTCATAAATAGTGAGTGCAGCTGTGTTCTGGTAGATCAAGTCTACATTGTTGCTAGCCCGAGACCTAATGATGTCCATGGCGCACTGGTTAAGAAACACATATTGATCCTGCAAAAGTAGAGAACGTAACGGCTTGCATTGTTAGAGAACAAGAAACTGATAATGGCTTACAAATCAGTATTTGAAATTACCACATTTTGAGATGAAGATTTGCTTTATGTTAAGACTTCAGAAAATTGTGTTCATTTCTAAAAGGTTTTCATAACGGTTCAAGCCACAGGTGGAAAAATTAAAGCCTATAACATACAACAAAATCAACCTAACACAGCTATCTACTGATAAGTTTCCATGCATATCCGTGCATATTTAACCTTCTACTGTACATTTATATTCATGCACCTCTTCATTCAACCTGTTCCTTAGTGTTTGTGTCTGTATATCAAACAGCAATATTCTGTTGTTAATTGATGTACCTCTGTCTGCACCATAAGTGGTCTGTGCATGCGTAAGTCATGGATGATCCCGTAAACATCCACTACATCATCACGCTCGATCTGAAAGATTAATCGATCAATTGCGATGAAGGTTCCTGTCCGGCCCACGCCTGCACTGTATTATGAGATCAAAAAAGAATATTGAGAAAATTAAACTTTTGTTTGTAGGAGTTGCATTGAAAAAACATCAAGTATATCTGATTGAAATATAATTATGGTTTGTATAACTTAGCTTCTATAAAGTATATTTAAGTGTTCAGAAACTACTTAAGTACCTGCAGTGAACAAGTGTGGGTGAATGCCGTGAAAACTGATCCATGTGTTCTCTGACCAGGTGTCTGAAGTTGATGAGAAGCTCAGTGGTCTCAGGAACTCCATGGTCTGGCCATGCAGTGAAATGGAAGTGACGAACTGATCGAGTCTCTGTTGTTTTTAACTGTGCGTACAGGACAAATTTACTACATAACACTGATATTAACACAGTTATATATGCGTTTACATCTTGATCATAATTACAATAAATGTGTGTTAATCTACCCCGATCAATCCTGGCAAGATGGGCGCAAGAATTTTATATGCCCACGACAAGCTATAACCATCATTAAATCAATGATGTGAGTGGATAATTTTGCCTGCACACAGTCAACAACACAGACTACATATTGTGCATTTTACTGATGCAGACTGAGAGGGTTTGTTATTCTGTTGGCTGCCCACTGACTCGCTCAACTCTTTTTCTTCTTTTCTCATCACAGTACAGAGACTGCACTTATCAGAGTTACAATTGCTCTTATCATCTGATCGTGGCGGCATTTCTCTTCTAGTGCTTTTAGATCTTAGTGCTGCATTCGACACGATAGATCATGACATTCTCTTGAATAGGCTAGAGAATTATGTTGGCATTTGTGGAGTTGCATTAGCATGGTTTAGATCATATTTAGCAGACCGCTACCACTTTGTCTATGTAAATGAGGAATTGTCAAACCAAACAAAAGTAAAATATGGAGTGCCACAGGGATCAGTTTTAGGGCCTCTGCTTTTCTCTTATATGCTTCCCCTGAGAGACCCTAGTTTCCACTGCTATGCCGACGACGATACACAACTCAAAACCTGATGAGATTTCACAATTCTCGAAATTAGCAGAGTGTATCATTGAAATAAAAGATTGGATGGCCAGAAATTTCCTTCTACTCAATTCTGACAAAACAGAGGTACTAATTTTTGGACCAAAAAAACTCTAAAAATAAGCCACTACAATATAATTTGACTCTCGATGGATGTACTGTTACATCATCTTCAACAACGAAGAAATTAGGTGTTATATTTGATACCAATCTGTCCTTTGAAAATCAAAATACCAATGTTTGTAGAACTGCATTCTTCCACCTAAGAAATATTGCTAAATTACGGCACATGCTCTCTGTTGCTGATGGCGATTCATGCGTTCATGACCTCAAGACTAAATTTCAATTGGTTCAAAATGCAGCAGCCAGAGTGCTGATGAAAACCAAGAAATATGATCACATTAGCCCAATTTTATCATCGTTACATTGGCTACCTGTTAAATTCCGTATTAATTAAAAATTCTGTTAACTATGTACAAAGCTTTGAATTATCTAGCTCCGCAGTACTTAAGTGATCTTCGACCACACTATATTCCATCACGTTCATTACAATCACAAAATTCTGCCCTGTTAATAGTTCTTAGAATATCAAAATCCACAAAAGTAGATCCTTTTCATATTTGGCTCCTAAACTATGGAATTGTCTCCTAACACTGTTCGAGATGCAGACACACTCCCTCAGTTAATGGGAAAGTTAACGGGCTGGGGCACCCTATAAAAAGGAAGGAAGGTTGTATCTTTCCTTAAGCGTAAAAAAATTACAGTGTTCCATCAAGTAATGCACCTTTCTTCACAGGAAGCTGAAAAGCTTGGTAAGGCATGGGGTGGGTATGCATTTTATAGTGCTGGTTCAAGTAAGAGCAGGGAAGTCATCAATTTGATAAGTCAGCATTTACAATTTAAATGTCTCAAACAGATCAAAGATAATTTAGGAAGAGTCATTGTTTTGGCTGAAATGGAGGGGCAAAATCTTATTTTGGCTAATATTTATGTGGCCAGTGCTGATGATCAGAACTTTATAGATCTTGAGGTAAAGTAACTAGTAGCTGGGATCCTTCATGATATGGTTTTGGGTGGAGACATAGTGATGCAAAAGAGTGTAGACCCTTTAAAGCAATGTTGACACTTCAGAGTATGTGTAGAAATCTTGGTCTTACAGATATTTGGAGACTTCTGAATCCATATGGGAGGGATTATACCTATTTTTCCCATCAGTTCATAAAATTTAATCTAGAATAGATTGTATATGTATATATATAAATCACTAATTCCTTTTGCCACTGATTGCTCAATTGGGAACATTTTAGTTTCAGATCATGCTTTGGTGTGTTTAGAAATATTGCCGCATATAGAGAAAAGAAAACCATAATGATGTCATTTTAATCCATCCCTTCTAAAAGACCCTTCAACAAATGTTAAAGACAGAAGTAAATTTTTATGTACAGTAGAAACCAATTGGTCATCAGTGTCCTCTGTGGGCAAGGGAGGCAGTTAGGTCGGTCCTTAGGGGTCTTATCATACAATATGCCTCACTCATTAAGAAGATCAAAGCACAGGAATTCATAGAATTGGAAAAGAGTATTAAAAGTGCTAAAACAGAGCTGAAGCACTGAATGTCATCCAATGGTCTTAGAAAGCTGACTCATAATACAAGTTCAAAACTATATTGTCACAGAAGGTAGAGATTTGGTTATTCAGTGCAAGACAGACATACTTCAAGTGGTGGGACAAGGCAGGGAAACCTCTTGCCAGATACATAAAACAGAGAGTTTTCTTCCACCATTCCTTCAGTGAAGGCTTCTGGGGGTAATATATTTAATTCTGCCACAGATATTAATAAGACCTTTAAAGATTTCTATTTCGATCTTAATAGTTCCACATCCTCATCTACTGATAGGTATATTAGCAATTTCTTAGAGCCATTAGAACATCCTAAATTGATGAATGATCTAAAAAGATGATCTAAAAACGAACTGGCTCCAAACACGTTAGAAGTTCACGTTAGAGTCATTAAAGAAAGTTGAACTACAGTCAACCATGACACAAGCCCTGATCAGTCTCATTCTTAAAAAAGAGAAAGACCCAAATTATTGTATAAGTTATTGACCAACAGCATAATTACATCTCATATATATATATATATATATATATATTATATATATATATATATATATAGGTCAAGTGGTATTTATTTGTGGTCGAAGTTCATTCTGATAATATTAGACATTTTATAAATATTATATGGTCAGTAGCAAATGATCAGACCCGGATTGCTGCCATCTCACCTGATGCAGAGAAGGTATTTGATATGGTGGAATTAGAAATCTTTTTAAGATTTTGGAAATTTACTGGTTTGGGAAAACGTTTATTGAATGGATTGTTTTACATTATTAACAACTGTTACCGGCAGTGCAAACTAATGAATTCATTTCAGACTATTTTTCTCTTGGTAGAGAAAGTTCCTTTATCTCCTCTGTCCCCTTTATTGTTCTGTCTTGCCCTGGAACCATTAGCAGCCACAATAAGAAAAGAAGATGATTTTGCTGATGTTGTTGCAAGAGGTGTGGTGCTTAAACTTCTAATCTACGCAGATTATATATTATTATTTGTTTCCAACCCTATAAGATCTATACCTACCCTCAATAGAATTGCTAATTTTTTCTCCAAATTTTCAGGATACAGGGTGAACTGATCTTAATTGGAAGCTCTTGGTCTGACACCATATTGCCCTACCATGGCTTTCCAACCTGGTGCCTTTCAATGGCCCAAGCAAGGCATTAGGTATATATGCATTTTATTTCCAGCAAATTTGAAAGATTTAGTTGATGGGGAAGGAGACTTTAGCAGACACACCACGTTCTGAGTTTCTCACCTGACTAGGAAAGAGGCTACAAATAGTTGATGTTAAGCTTTTGTGAGCAAAACATTTTATATTACTTTATTTCTATATTGCTGCACTCTGACCTTATCTGACCCTTAAGGCCCCTCCAACAGCACAGGCCAGTCCACATAGGACCTCTGCATCGGCAGACATTGCCTGTCTCACACGGCTCCTCAGTGACGCAGCCAGCCTGCAAAGGACCCTGTGAATATTCAACTGACCCAGCTGCCCGGTCCACTCTACAAGGACCCTCTTGGCGCAACCGAAGTTCAGCATCCTCCAGCCCAGCGTGGCAATGACTACTGGATCACGCCCTTCCCACTGCACGCTACCCGCATCACCAGTGGAAGATGTTTCTACTGCCGGACTGATCACCTGACTGTGTGGAACGTAAATATAAACTTACCAAACCTCTTTCTAGAGACCTTGGCATTAGTTCATACCTGCAACATGTTTTTCTGACTTGCTTAGATAACGGTTACCTGGGGTCAGCTTGTTTCATATAGCAGGTATATTGTTTGTTTAATGATGAACAAGCATTATTTATCACCATTTTGCCAGAGCCATTAGGTGCTTCCCCATAAGCAGCATTCCCATACAATTCTCTCCCATTGTTACATTCAGTTCAACAGAATTGCATTTATACATGCTGTGTTCAAATCATTTATTTGTTTTATTGTTTAATTCAGCACTTTCCTTATTTGTTTATTAGTTTGTTATCCTTTAGCAGTGCAAATTCATTATTAGCATTATTAATCGTTGTGGTATTTACTCTTGCATATCTATTGTTAATAAATTTCATACATTTTATTACAACTGTGTCTTCATTGTGTTGATGATCAAAGACTCTACTAATTGTCCAGACTCTCACAAATCCTTCAGATAAATCAGCTGGCCAACTTCCTCTAGTTTACATTCATTCAAAATTATTGAACAACTCTTTTGTGAGTGTTCTTAAATTGTTAGGATAGTATTCATGACTGGTGCCCATATTGCAAAGGGGGAGGGGGTCATCTGATAGACTAATAACCACACCTTAAGTGACATGTGATAAAAAAAAATCACTACGTCATCTGTGAATTGAGTAGAAACCACTACAGGGGGATACACCTGCCTGCTGGTGGTGTCAGTTGGGGGATAGAGACGTGGCCCATGCTCTGGAGTTCTGCTCTAGGATTCAGGAATTCTGGGTGGGAGACCAGGGTTTTGTCTGTGGGACTTGGATTTCATTCTGCCCTAGACTATGTGTACTGGGTGATGGGGTGGCTCTTGGGGAAGGTGACGAAAATATAAGGGGCTGGGGTCCAAGCTAGTTTAATGATTGGCAGACAGATTATTCGTAGAGGATGGAAGTCAGGGGGCACTCCCTCGTTACGTGAGTGGTTCACCAAGTTGGGCAGGGAGGCGGCATTTGAGGGGGGCTCTCGGTGGGGACAATGTAGAGAGAAACATGTTTGTGGTTGAAAATGTAAATCATATCCATTGTGGACTTTTCTCCTTTTCTCTCTTTATTTGTTGATTTTTATATTTTAATTAGTTAAATTATTTGGGTGTGTGACTCAGGCTTGACAATGGAATGTTGTTCAGGGTTGGGGTGGGGTTTAGGATTGGGAGGGGGTAGGGGATATTGGTGGATAAAAGGGGATAATTGTTTGATTCTGTTCATATACAGTATATTGTAATTTTTTTATGTAAAATATTTAGAATCTAAAAAACTGTTAATCACAAAAAATATGAAAACAGAACTTTTTAAAGTTAAAAAATAAATAAATAAAAAATATTCAGTTAAGTTTTTCCAGCATAAATTTAACATTGCATATAAAATTTTATGGGGATGTAAAGGCCCATAACTTTACAGTACATAAAATAAAACTAAAATGTGGTATTCAGTTTAATGTGCATGATATTTTGAGTAGTATTTGGGTTGTTCAGTGTTCAAATAGAAAACTACATCTGTCTGTATTATACAACAGTATGGCTATATCAATATATTCAACAATGTATACAACATATGTCTGTTAATATGCAACTCAGATGCTCTTACATTTTTCACTTCAAAGTCGCGTATAGTCCAGTCATCCAATGGGATGTCAGAAGTAGTCGTGACTGTCAGGTTATTAAAATGTTTCATCTCTGCTGGCCAGTATTCCTCACATTTTACCTGGGAAGGACAATACATTTCAGCAGCAGAAACTTAGGCTCGTTAATTGTTAAATATCTGAAATGAGCTATGAAACATAATTTGACAATCAGAAATAATGATAAACATCACATTAGTGCTCAATAAGGACAGATAATGTTAAAAGGGTCATAACATGAGGAATCTTTTTCCTTGATCTTTTAACTTAAAAGGTCATTGTACAATAAGTTTCAGAACTCAAACATCCTCCTCACTGCAAAGAGAATTTGTTAAAACCAAGCTGCCAAACGACTTGTTCTCCACTTCCTCCACATTGTGATGTCACACTGTGGTAGGCATTTACATCTGACTGCCTCAACAGCGACACATCAACACCTACTTTGCTTTATCATTACTGTAGCCCCGTCCAGTAGCAATGAGTAGTGAGATGGCAAGTAGAGAGCTGGTTAGTCGAGAGTAGAGAGTCAATCATCAACAGTGGGCGATCACTGTCGCTTTTTTTTTTTTTTTGCTAAACTTTACTAACATTATAAGTGAACCTCTAGGAACATTCAAATAATAAAAAAGGCATGTCATGACCCTTTAAATAAATGTAAGATAATGCTGAATTCAAACTTTGACAATAATAACAATGATAGATTTGAAATAAAAAAAAAAGCTGATAAAAGAACATGACAAGATATGGATGAGGCATTAAACACTTCATACCAACTAACATGTGTACCATGCATTATGATATGAAGGCTTTATTTCTGACAATAAAAGCATACATCAAATCCCTAATGGCAAAGTGATGTGACAAAGACGTCCATCAAACGCATAATTACATAGTGAAACAATTGAAAAACAGTGCATACTTGTGCAAAATACGTCCTGTTTGAACGGCCCCTACAGTATGTGTGATTATAGATAATGTGATGCATGAATGAATTCTATACCCGTCCTTGCTCATTGCATTTGGTGAGCATGACAAGAGTGTGCACGTTTTTCTCCCAGATCATCCTCCAGAAATCATTCACGGTGCAGGGCAGTGGGCCTTGTGCTGCAATAAACTCCTTCTTGGAAGAGTAACCCTGTAAATATCACAGAATTAGCATGACATCTGTGAAAAAGAGCTAAATGTGACATATTTTTCTAGATTCTTACCGGCATGTAGCTGGCATTAACATAGTCATCAAATGGGCTGCCAAGCACAGAGAGCTTAACACGGGATAAATCATCTGTCAAGAAGACATGAACCATATTCAGTTTACAAATGTGGGCTAAATGACTAGATGTAAAGTGTTCTGTAACTTTATAAAGAGAAAAATTTGGGTTCTTACATGGCAGCACATTGTTATAACGATTCTTGGCTTTGTTTTCAGGGGCCAGAGCAACACCCTTTGACTGATTTATCCCAACATGCCTTAGATCCTATAAACACACACACAAACACACACACACACACACACACACGTAAATTGAAATAGATCAGTACATCTTACCATTGTGTTCATTGGTCTGTCTCTTTCACGACATTTGATTTTATTACAATGACTCTATGCTATATCATGAATAATCATCTGTAGTCTGCTATAAACTGTTACCTCTCATTTTATATGGAGTATGTTTATCAGCCACAGGATTACTTAAATACAAATAAAAAAGCCAAATGTATAATCACCTCATAATCTTCAGCAAATCCACAGAAGGAATCAGCTCTTTGCCTCATATAGTAAGCCTCATAATCTTCCACCTTGATTGGATCACTCCTGTGACACCATTAAATAAGAGACGATAGAAAATATGTGTTTAAACCATACAACAACCATAGAACACTGTATTTAAAGATGACATTTAACTTTCTGAATACGCGTGAATTTGTTCACTTCCTTGTTCGTGTCATCTGATTTCCTGGTCTCTCATGTGATCTTGTCTTGTCTTTCCCCTGTTCATGTGTCTTGTTTTCATTGGATCAGTGTTTGAGTGTCTTGTTTATTAGTCTTATATTTTCATTGGTTCATATTTTAGTAATCTTGTTATCTTATTAGTTGTCATTGTCATGTTTTTTCCCATGTCCTTGTATATAAGCCCTCATGTTTGCCATTGTCTGGCGTAATGTTGTTTAAGTCAAGTCACGCCAAGTAATTTATGTTTGTTTTGTCAAGTCAAGTCACGTCAAGTTGTTTATGTTTGTTTTGTTCACATTGTAAATAAACTGCACTTGGGTTCTTCACTACATTGCCGACGTCTGCCAGTCATTGCCAACAACGTTACAGTAACTGTGTTTGTACAGACGGGTCACTCAAAACAAACAGGAATTTTCAGAGCGCTACAGAGACACGGATATATATATATATATATATATATATATATATATATACACACACACACACACACACACACACACACACACACATACATACACATACATATATAAGATAAACCAATCAGCCACAACATTAAGACCACCTGCCTAATATTGTGTAGGTCCCCCCTCGTGCCACCAAATCAGTGCCAACCCACATCAATAGCAATAGCATTCTGAGCTGATATTCTTCTCACCAGTTATACGGAGAGATTGAGTTACCGTAGACAGATCGAACCAGTCTGTTCATTCTCTGTTGACCTCTCTCATCAACAAGGGATTTCCAACTGCAGAACTGTCGCTCACTGGTTGCTTTTGGTTTATGGCACAATTCTGAGTAAATTCTAGAGACTGTTGTGTGTGAAAATCACAGAAAATCACAGAGATCAGCAGTTACAGAAATACTCAAAACAGCCCGTATGGCACCAACAATCATGCCACGGTCCAAATCGCTGAGATCAAATTTTTTTCCCATTTTGACGGTCTGAACATAAACTTAAGCTCCTGACCCATATCAGCATGATTTATGCACTGCACTGCTGCCACATGACTGGCTGATTAGATAATCGCATGGATGATTTTTGGTGCCAAACAGGCTGATTTGTGTATTTCTGTAACTGCTGATCTCCTGGGATTTTCACACACAACAGTCTCTAGAAACGGTCAGACTGGTTTGAACTGACAAAGTCTACAGTAACTCAGAAAACCACACTACAATTGTTGGCACTTTTTTGGTGGCACAAGGGGGACCTACACAATATAAGGCAGGTGGTTTTAATCTTGTGGCTGATCGGTGTAATATGCAGTCATAGTATTCAGTAAAATTATTAATATAAAATGAGACTGAACTGACAGAAAAGTCACGAAAGTATGGTTACTTACACTTTGTTTCTGTAAAAAAAAAAAAAAAAAAAAAACATCATTTGGAATTATTAAAGGGATATGTGAATGGATTTCACATAATTTTCTAGGATGCATTATGCTATTTTAGAGTATAGAGTATACTCACCTAATGGTGTGGATGGGAATACTAGTTGAATTATCTTTTCCTTGCTTTCTGTTAAATGGAAAGAATAATGTAATTATTATGAAGCATAATGTAGCTACTAGGATACTAACAGAATATCTAATTGCTGCTGCTCATAAACATTCAAAAGAACCATCTGGGTAACACTTTATTATAGGGATCAGAAATTAGACCGTAATTAATTACTAATAATTGGACTTGTAAGTAACAAGTTAGTCTTGTTTTGATTTATAATGTATTGATTAGGTCTTCGTTCGTTGATTTCTTACCCTTGCCTAATAGCATCTTTACATATGTTTTTTCTAACAATTAACTTAAATTAGGTAAAAACAAAAAAATACCAATAACCAATAAGGTGCAAAATATATTCTTTATAGGTTCTCATTACACTATGTGAATGTGCAGCTTATACATATAAAATAAATATGCAAGGCAGAGACTTTTGATGCTTAGTGTAAATAACAACAAAATGCACTAAGGGAAAATAGTGTTAGACGCTATTTGCACTACTAATTAAATACTACCATACAGTAGGGGCATCACTGCAGCATGCGTTTAATTTACTGAGTCCCACAAACACTCTACACCAACCCCTAAACCTAAACCTGCTTTGTTGAAATACTTCACGCATTCTACATGTATTTCATACTTATAAGCCAAACATTCACACAGAGTACTGAAAACCTATATAAGATGTATTTTGCATCATACTAGCTATTAATGTGTTTTGTTTTAAGCTAAGAAATGTATCGTTATGACAAAAGCAAATATAAAGGGACTATAAAACAAGAATAAGATAACTAGTCACTTATAAGAGTAATTATTAGTCATGAATTACTGTATAATTTCTGATTCCCAAACTAAAGAGTTATGACAAATGGAAATCTATTAATACATATCTTCACACTTCAAAGTTTATACAGTTTATTAAGACTATTTAATCATTCCAACATCTCTAAATCAAACATTATCTCTAACACCAATTGTAAATCAAATGATTAACAAAATCCAAACATCAGTAATAATGTGGAAGATCTGTAATGTCTCACCGTCTACACACCACAACCCCGATGATGATGACAATGAGAATAGCAGCAAAACCAACTCCTCCAGATGCCACTCCAATTACCACTGACACAGGGAGAAAGACCAGAAATGAACTACAGTTTAAAAACATAACTAAACATGAAATTTTATGGAACTGCTGTTTAAATTGTATCTGATGCACACAAATGTGGATTTTCCATTTTATACTCTTGATTTAAATTAATGCTTTTGAAATAAATAAACATGGAGAATACATTCTGTCACCCAAATTAATCAATGTCAACCTAGGTAAATGTAATAAAAAAATACTGTAAATACATAACATCAGCAATGATGTGTTATGATGTACTCAATATTCTGAATAATGAGAGAAGTCTTCCTGTCATTACCTGGGTTCTCTGGCAGAGTGATGGAGCTTTGATAAAACTGGGATATGGAGTAATATGATTTTGACACATCCACTAAACCATTCTCCACACTAATCTCCAGATGAGTGAAAGCAATGACAGCAAAACTGCAACAATGCCGAACATATGACAGTGTAATGCAGAAGATGTAACAACATTATTGTAACCAACAAAAATTGCAGATTATAGAGCTGTACAACAAAGCAGCATTAGAATACAGTACAGTAGTTTAGTTTGGTAATGGAAGTATGCATTAAACTGTTATAATGAGTTTTAGTGTATGCAGCATTGAGTTTTATGCAATGTAGTGGATGTATATTGACTTACCTGTAACTTCCTTTAGCATAAAGTTCTCCATTTGTGTAACCATTCCATATAGTCTGATCTCCAATGACAATAGTTTGTTCCTTCACATTTCTAAGCCCTGTGTCTTTGACAACAGCCAGATAGGTGGTGCATTGCTTTGCTTTCCAGTCCTTATAGGTTTTTAACTGATCAAACTGTGTGCTGCGTTTGCCTGAGTAATCTGTAGCATGCAAAAATCACATTAAAAGAATGTTCTGAGTTCAATACAAGTTAAGCTCATATCGACAGCATTTGTGGCATCATGCAGATTACAACAAAAAATTTAATTTTGACTTGTCCCTGTTTAAGAAAAATAAAAAGCAGCAGCAAAAATCATGGTTTCAGTAAGGTATTAACTGAATGGGCCAGTCCATAACCATTAAACTACACAATAGTCACATGACTTGATTTTAGAGTGATAAAATGTATAAAATCTAACCAATATTACAACTTTATTGTAATGATGACGAATTCACAGTAAAACCTGCAATCTGCAAAACATTGCAATGCCCGTAAATCAGAGATATTATCACACTAAACGTCATGGTTACTGTTGTAACCTCCGTTCCCCGAGGGAGGGAACAAGACTTTGTGTCGAATGAAGTGACACAAGGGGTCTTCCTTGGATGCCGAATCGTACCTCTGAACTTGAGAAAAGGCCAATGTCAAGTTCGCAGACAGAATTTGCTGGCCCCGCCACAGATATACGGGTATAAAGGGAAGCGGGGCAGTGAATGCCAGTCATGATTTTGCACTGAGGAGCCGAAAATGAAGCACGCCCATTTACAGTGCTAGGTCTAGTGCTGTGGCAGGTGGGACACAAAGTCTCGTTCCCTCCTTCGGGGAACGGAGGTTACGACAGTAACCATGACGTTCCCCTTCTGTCACTCACTCGACGTTGTGTCCATAAAAAAGCGTCACGCACCGACCGTGTTACTTGACTGTCGAAACAGGTGCACAGCAGGCCATTGCGTGCTAGAGGCGCCTGTACCGGCTGCATGTAGCCATCCCCAACGCCCCCAACTCTTTTTTTTTTTTTGCATACAAACCGTTTCCTGCACCCCTGAGGGGGGAAAAGGTGTTACATGCCTAGCATGGGAGCAAGCCCAGCAGTCACGGCCTTCTCTCTCACTATGTCTCTCATGTAGGACGTAAAAAATCTTAAGTCGGGAAGGGCTAGGGAGGAGAAACATCCAGGCAGGGATGCTCAGTGGCTGACCTGGGACAGAGGGCGCACTGGATCAACTTGGTGAAGGGCACAAGGTGCAAGCGGAACACACGATCAGTTGTGCCGCATTACGAGTTCTACCGGCTCGGACCGGACAAAACACGGGACAAGACCGACTCAACCCTCAGATTGTAATGCCTGGCAAAGGTATTGGGTGTTGCCCAGCCCACTGCTCTGCAGATGTCTGCTAGGGAGGTGCCATGGCTCAGTGCCCACGAGGATGCCACACTTCTAGTAGAGTGTGCACAAACCCGCAAGGGGGCGGGCATGGCCTGGGTGCGACAGGCTAAGGCAATAGCATCAACGACCCAGTGGGCTAACCTCTGTTTGGAGATGGCATTCCTTTTCCAGCGTCCGCCAGAGCAGACAAAGCTGCTCAAAACATCTAAAGCTCTGTGTGCGGTCCAAATAGGTACACAAAGTACACACCGGACACAGCAATGAAAGGGCTGGGTTTGCCTCCTCCCGAGGGTCTCCAACCCTCATGATGGAGGCTAACGCGATCAGAAGAGCCGTCTTCAGGGAGAGGGCCTTGAGTTCGAATGAATCAAGAGGCTCGAAGGGGGGACTCTGAAGGCCCGGGAGGACCACTGAGAGATCCCAAGAGGGGAACAGGCTAGGCTGGGGAGTATTCAGTCTCCGGGTGCCTTTCAGGAACCTGATAATCAAGTCGTGCTTACCAAGGGACTTGCCATCTACTGCGTCGTGGTTGGCTACGATAGCAGCTACATACACCTTCAAGGTGGAGGGGGACAGCCTCCCCTCCAGCCTCTCCTGCAGGAATAGAAGCACTGACAGAACTGCACATTTCTGTGGGTCTTTGGCTCGGGAAGAACACCAATTCACGAACAAGTGCCACTTCAGGGCGTAGAGTTGCCTGGTAGAGGGAGCTCTGGGTTGGTTGATCGTGTCTACGACAGCAGGTGGTAGATACACTAGATCAGTGATTCCCAAACCCCGGTCCCAGGACCGGTGCCGGTCCGTGGACCCGTTAGTACCGGGCCTTGAAATATTCCCAGAATATTTTTTTTATTGTTTATATAATATAATAATTGTCTTTTTTAAATGCTTTTTTAAGTGATATGAGTCTTAACATGTATGTTATTTAATCCAAAACAAACAATAAATAGATTAAAATGTGTTTCTTTGAGCGCCTTGCGATTGCTTAGCAACGCGTCATATCTGAACGGACTGCAAAAAAAGCGCGGTGCACCTGAAGTGACAGAGAAGTATGTGGAGAGATGAGCGGGCCTCAGCAAACTTCAATGGCTAATTTCATTGTGGACAGTTCTGGTAAAAGGAAAGGCGATGACCAACTCGAAAATAGCGAGAGAGAGAAAAAAAAAAAAAAGTCAAGCTTCAATCATAAATACGATACCTCATACATTAGGTATGGATTTACGACAACAGGCGATTCCGTGGCGCCAAATCCGTTGTGTGTTATTTGTGGTGAAAAACTCTGCAATGAAGCCGTCAAAACTTCAGCGGCACTTAAACACCAAACACCCAACTCTCAAAGACAAAACGGAGGAGTTTTTCGAAAGAAAGAAACGTGAGTTGGACGCTCAGCCGCAAGTTTTGATATCCTCAACATCAGTAAACCTAGCTGCAACTAAGGCGTCATATCTGGTTGCTCACCGAATAGCTAAAGCTAAAAAAAAAAACTTAACAATCGGAGAAGAGCTAATTTTGCCGGCTCTTTTTTTTTTTTTTTTTTTTTTTTTTTTAAGGTTAAAGCTTAATCTCTAATTTTATACTTTTAAAAATTATTGGCTGAAATCACTGTGTGTTTGCTATTGTATTCTGAAACTAGCTCTTATTTTCATACGATTAGCCTTTGTTGTCACATGTTGGTGAGTGAAAACACTAAGTTGCTCTTGAAGTGATTGTCTTTAGTGGTTCTGGAGAGATTTGACAGGTGAAATGGACTGGTATTTTCATACAATTTGCCATTACTGCCACCTGCTAGTGAGTGCTGTGTGAGTTGCTTTTGAAGTAGACCCAATTGTATGGGAGAAAAGGGAAACATTTTGTGAACCGGTCTGAAAGTTTAAAAAGATTGGTATATTCATACAAGTAGCCTTTGTTGCCACCTAGTTCATTATATGCAAATAAATGATTGGCTGTTACTGTTTTACACCGTGATATGTTCCAAATCCAAACGATGCATCTTAAAATTGAGGCATTAAAATTGACAACTGGTCCCTGGAATTTTTTTTATGAATATGCTGGTCCCTGGCACAAAAAAGGTTGGGAACCCCTGCACTAGATCTTCCACATCCTGTCCAGGGGCCAGACATGGAGGTTCCAGAGGTCTGGGAGCGGATGCCAGAGGGTGCCCCGTCCCTGAGAAAGAATTCCTCAGGGGAATTTTCCAGGGAGGGGCTGTCACGAGGAGTGTGAGATCTGAGAACCAGGTGCGGGTGGGCTTTTAGGGGGCCACCAGGATGACCTGTTCCTCGTCCTCCCTGATCTTGCACAGCACCGATGCAAGAAGGCTCACTGGGGGAAATGCGTACTTGCGCAGCCCCCGGGGCCAGCTGTGTGCCAGCGTGTCTGTCCTGAGAGGGGCTCCTGTCAGGGAGTACCAGACCGAGCAGTGGGCTTTGTATTGGGAGGCAAAGAGATCTATCTGTGCCTTGCCAAATCGGTCCCATATGAGCTGGACCACCAGGGGGTGGAGACTCCACTCTCAACTGGGCAAAACCTGTCGCGACAGCGTGTCCGCCGTCATGTTGCGGTTGCCAGGGATGTGGCTGTGAGTGCCGAGGTACCAGTCGTCAAGCCGCGAAGGCTGTTGGGAGGACGGGGGGGTTCGAGTCCAAGCCCACGCTCACGGTAGCTCGGGAAAGCATGTCAGCCATATGCACATCCACCTATGACTGGGTGGGCTGGCACGAAGGCGGCAGGCCAGTCGAGTCTTCCGCTTCAGACACCTGGACGCTCTCCGATGCAGCAGTGATGTCATCATCCAAGCCCAGCGTATCGCCTTCATCGCCAGCCGGTTCGTCCTCAATCCCATGGGAAGAAGGAGCGATGTGGGGGGCGGCTGAAGTGGCTTCACCTTCAGGGAGGAGAGCCGCGACAGCAACATTGCCATCCACGAATGCCGCCTCAGTGTGATCGCTACCCAGGCACACAAGACAGCGTCTGTAGCCGTCATTCTTGGAGAGAAATCGACCGCATCCAGGAACAACACAGGGGTGGAAAGGCATCTTGAAAAAGATGCGTCCTGAAAAGGACGTTCAACGCCGCTGTGTATTGCTCTTTTGTGAGTGGAAAACTCAGACTCTTTTAGAGGAAATATAACTCTTTTAGGAAGAGACACTCTTTTAAACCGAAAGAAAGCGCTGTTGAAGTGCCCAGTGTGCAGAGAGAGAGAGACGCCAGCTGGAAATGAGGCGTGTGGATCCAACAGCAATGCTTCTCGCTGGTAGAGGTGAGTGGAACAGGAGTGAAACTCAACTGCTTGCTGCACAACTGTTCGGCTCCGAAGAAAAATTCTGACTGGCATTCGCTGCCCCGCTTCCTTTTATACCCGTATGTCCGGGGCAGGGCATGCAAATTCTGTCTGCTAACTTGACATTGGCCTTTTCTCAGGTTTAGAGGTACAATTCGGCATCCAAGGAAGACCCCTTGCGTCACTTCATTCGACTTCAAGTCGAGTGAGTGACAGAAGGGGAAGCCATGTTAACATATAATGTTTATGTCTTGTGGCTATACTTTTGAAACAGTGTGTATATTAATGTTTACTGACTGGCCTCTTTCATTTCCACTATAAAAAAAATGTTAAAATGCAAACGAGGCTGGAGTCAAAATTATTTTTGTACATTATGTCACAAATGCTATGGATTGTGCTTAACGTGTGAATCTTAAATGCATTAAAAAAAAAACTTTTTATTGGAACAATGTTCTAAAGCTATAAATCAATGAATTCTAGAGAACAATAAAGTATCAGGTTTATCAGACATACCAATAATGTCAGAGACAATTACACCATAATATAGCACAGGGCCATTTGAGTCATTGAAGACTTCTGTCTGAAGAATGAAAGTAAACTTGTTGTATTGTTTTTCAGTCAATGTCACTGCTTTTTCTATTTTAGGTACAACAGGTCCTACAAACAAACAATAAAACAAGAAATATATGATGCGTACCTAGGTATAAAAACGCAAATAGATTTTCAAATATCAGAAATATAAAACAGTCACATATAAGTAATCTCATTACTTGTGATGCCAGTCATACAGTGGATCTCCTTCAGGGTGCTTTTCTTTCCACAGCCAAGAGTCCAGAGAGTGGCATTGTATTGAGTATTGTACTTTAGGTGTTCAAAGGTATAGTTGAATCCACTGGTGTTTACTGAAGAGTCAGAGGAGGATAGCTTGACTTCAAAACCCAGGTAATCACCAGAAGGAGGGCTCCATGAGAGGTTGAGCATTGGTGAAGTTAAATTAGGACCTAAACAGGTTAAATTCTCCACTGGATCTGCATCTATATGCAGCAAAACACACCACAGCAACATTTCTCATATCACTTTAACCATTTTACGACAAGAATAAAGCATTTTTATGAATGTATTCTTTTACAGGGATTTTGCAGGTTGTATGTAAGTTGAAGGGAACACAATATGCCATTGCATCGTTCTCTAAATGCAAATGCCTTGGGAGCTCAAGAACAGTCATTTATACTGTATACGGTCATAACATTTCAAGGTTAAAAATGCAACTTAACAGATTTCCATAAAATTTTAATCCATTTTACAAAAAGTAACACAATAAGTCTTGAATAACTCTGCCCCTAACCACCAAAATGTAACTAAACTAAATAACTTTTTCCTTCTGATCAGACCCATTGTATCAGTTATATTCTTCTATGACACTGCTGTTTTACTTGAATAGTGTTTAAACAACACCCAAAATATACCCTAAGCTTTGGAATAAAATATGTGTGATCACCATCAAATATGTAAAAACAAGATTTTTTTCAATTACATTTTGGTCATTAAATCTAAAATATGATTTTCTTTTGTTGAGGTGGTGGTGGCGTAGTGGCTAGAGCACAGGGCTGGTAATCAGAAGGACCCTGGTTCGAACCCCATGGCCACCACCATTGTGCCCTTCAGCAAGGCACTTAACTCCAGGTTGCTCCGGACCCTCTGATGGATTGCGATACAAATGCCAACTTGTACCCGATGCACACTTTTTTTTAAATCGATGCATCGCATCGTGACATTTTATGCCAATGCACCAATGCGAATCGTGAGTCTTACCATCCCTATCACACAGTGTTACTACTGCTTTATGACTGTATGTAGTTTGTGTATCAAATATAATTAGTTTCACATGTGTATTTACTGTATGTGTTTGTATTAGGACGTGTGTGTTGTACTAACCTGTGCAATTTTGCAGCCATACAGCAGCTCCCTCTGTGCTGTCAGAAGTGCTGCTCTGCACACTTATGTTATACGATGTTGAAGGCATCAGATCATGCACAGTGCAGTTATTCGAACTGGTTTTGTTCCTCTGAAGTTCTCTCATTGCACTGTACACACTCACTACATATTTCGGGACCCCTTCCACTCCCACCCACTCTACATGGATAACATTTGTTGTTGTGAAAACAACATGCAGGTTTTGGACAGGATCAGGCTCTGAAAACAGATGTGGGAGTTAGAAGTTTGAGGACTTTAATAATTTGAGGATAATTTCATCAAAATGGTCTGTCGATCTTAATTTGGACTCTTGAGGAATGATACTTCAAATACTGCAGACTCTGGTGCAAGTAGAGTTTCAAGAATGGACATGACCAGTGCATTATTCACCATTGTTGAGGAGTAACTTATTAAAATTAGCAACGCAACTAACTAAACTATATTTTTTAGTAGCATGATAGTTTCTCATCTATTTTCACAGTATTGCTACTTTTGCTGTAATGAGCTACATTTACTAAAGAGTAGTGGTGTGTGACACACCGTGTGTCATCACAAAACACTACATGTATCACATTGTGTTGCAATGCCACTATAGAGCCGAGGGAATAATCTAACACATACACAAACCATCTTCATATTAAAAGGAATCGGTTCTTTTGGACAGTTCATGTAAATTAATACTTGTAGTTAGATAATTGCTGTATTTCGTGTTACAGTATATAAAATAAAGTGTTTTCTATTGTAGTTTTAATTAGTTCTTACTTAATACAAATGTATATATACTTATGTATGTTGGCATGTATTTGGTGACAATGCTTTGTTTATTTGTCCTTCACATTACCATCAAAAAGAATTTGAATATGTTATAAAAACGAATTGCCTACAAAAACATACCTCAAAAAAGGTGTCTGCAGTAATATGCCAGCATAACCTGCATAAAGTACTAACTTTGTGAGTGTAATACCACCTTAGTTTTGATTGTGCAGAATTTTCTTTTTCTGGATACTCAGGGTTTGTGTTATTAAGTTAAAATCATAGCAATGATTTTCTTATAGTGTAAAACTTGGATTTCTTCATGTTGCATCTGTCTAGATGTGGCAAAAAATGACTAAATTGTCAACAGATTTCATTGACTAAAACTAGACTAAAATAATTAGGGTTTTCTTTGACTAAGATTAAAATGCCCAGACTTTTAGTCAACTAAAACTTGAAAAGGAAAAAAAAAACAGGATACGGTTGACTAAATATGATAAAAACATATAAATCATATAAAGATATTTGGACTGGTGCCAGCAAGTCTGTGTTTCTCACATCTGGCAAATCTTAACTACCATAAGAACAGTGAGGAATCTTGGAAAAGGCACAGTAAAACTCCCCTGTCTTCGTTGTTAATCAGATAAACACACACCTTAAACTCATCACATGACTGGCCATTTGCTGCAGGGCTCCAGACTGCGACTAATATGTAATAAATTAATTTATTGCAACTATAATTAAAAATCTAGTCGCCATTGGCAAAAGTCGGGTTGTGTGCATTCATATGCGTTTCATCAGATATCATCTTGTGAGTTATTGAATACATGTATAGAGTGCCAGTTGGTCTCATGCTACTTTTTAACCATTATGTTTCTGAAGAGCTCGCTAAATACACCAAAAAAAAAAACAACAACACGAGAGTCTAAAAAATTACTCTTTTGAACCGGATCTTTTTCATGAATCACCCAAAAAGAACTGAGGGTTTAAATTTAGGAGCTTTGGTTGGCAGATTGAATGAGATTCACATTCTCAGCGAATCAGCCGTAAGTGAGCTCACAACTGGGAGTGCAGACACTTAAAAATAAGAGAATTTTGGACTTCTTTATAATTAAATGTCCAGTATTGTGTACCATTTTTTCTCCTGGTAATTACTGATTGGGATTGGAATAGCACAATTGTGACAAGGCAGGCGAGGAATGAGGATCTAAATGCAGCTTTAATTAAAAAAAAGATAAAAAGTACTCAGAATATAAAGAAACAAAAACAAAACAGAGAGAACCAAGCACAGAGCATCAAACAATACATGCAAAGACTGATAAAGAAACCTAAATATAAGTAAAAACCTTATATATAAACCTAAGATATCTACACTCACCTAAAGGATTATTAGGAACACCATACTAATACTGTGTTTGACCCCCTATCGCCTTCAGAACTGCCTTAATTCTACGTGGCATTGATTCAACAAGGTGCTGAAAGCATTCTTTAGAAATGTTGGCCCATATTGATAGGATAGCATCTTGCAGTTGATGGAGATTTGTGGGATGCACATCCAGGGCACGAAGCTCCCGTTCCACCACATCCCAAAGATGCTCTATTGGGTTGAGATCTGGTGACTGTGGGGGCCATTTTAGTACAGTGAACTCATTGTCATGTTCAAGAAACCAATTTGAAATGATTCGAGCTTTGTGACATGGTGCATTATCCTGCTGGAAGTAGCCATCAGAGGATGGGTACATGGTGGCCATAAAGGGATGGACATGGTCAGAAACAATGCTCAGGTAGGCCGTGGCATTTAAACGATGTCCAATTGGCACTACGGGGCCTAAAGTGTGCCAAGAAAACATCCCCCACACCATTACACCACCACCACCAGCCTGCACAGTGGTAACAAGGCATGATGGATCCATGTTCTCATTCTGTTTACGCCAAATTCTGACTCTACCATCTGAATGTCTCAACAGAAATCGAGACTCATCAGACCAGGCAACATTTTTCCAGTCTTCAACTGTCCAATTTTGGTGAGCTCTTGCAAATTGTAGCCTCTTTTTCCTATTTGTAGTGGAGATGAGTGGTACCCGGTGGGGTCTTCTGCTGTTGTAGCCCATCCGCCTCAAGGTTGTGCGTGTTGTGGCTTCACAAATGCTTTGCTGCATACCTCGGTTGTAACGAGTGGTTATTTCAGTCAAAGTTGCTCTTCTATCAGCTTGAATCAGTCGGCCCATTCTCCTCTGACCTCTAGCATCAACAAGGCATTTTCGCCCACAGGACTGCCGCATACTGGAAGTTTTTCCCCTTTTCACACCATTCTTTGTAAACCCTAGAAATGGTTGTGCATGAAAATCCCAGTAACTGAGCAGATTGTGAAATACTCAGACCGGCCCGTCTGGCACCAACAACCATGCCACGCTCAAAATTGCTTAAATCACCTTTCTTTCCCATTCTGACATTCAGTTTGGAGTTCAGGAGATTGTCTTGACCAGGACCACACCCCTAAATGCATTGAAGCAACTGCCATGTGATTGGTTGATTAGATAATTGCATTAATGAGAAATTGAACAGGTGTTCCTAATAATCCTTTAGGTGAGTATCCAGACAGACATACAGACATACAGACATAAATATATATATTGGTGTGTGTGTGTGTGTGTCTACATACAGTGCATCCGGAAAGTATTCACAGCGCTTCACTTTTTCCACATTTTGCTATGTTACAGCCTTATTCCAAAATGGATTAAATTCATTATTTTCCTCAAAATTCTACAAACAATACCCATAATGACAATGTGAAAGAAGTTTGTTTGAAATCTTTGCAAATTTCAAAAAAAAAAAAAAACGAGAAAAATAAATAAAAATCACAAATCGCATGTACTCAGCCGTTGCTAAATACTTTGTTGAAGCACCTTTGGCAACAATTACAGCCTCAAGTCTTTTGTGTATGATGCTACAAGCTTGGCACACATATTTTTGGGCAGTTTATCCCATTCTTCCTTGCAGGACCTCTCAAGCTCCATCAGGTTTGATGGGGAGCATCGGTGCACAGATACATTTCAATCGGGTTCAAGTCTGGGCTCTGGCTGGGCCACTCAAGGACATCCACAGAGTTGTCCCGTAGCCACTCCTTTGTTATCCTGGCTGTGTGCTTAGGGTCATTGTCCTGTAGGAAGATGAACCTTCGCCCCAGTCTGAGGTCCAGAGCGCTCTGGAGCAGGTTTTCATCAAGGATGTCTCTGTACATTGCTGCATTCATCTTTCCCTCGATCCTGACCAGTCTCCCAGTTCATTCCGCTGAAAAACATCCCCACAGCATGATGCTGCCACTACCATGCTTCACTGTAGGGATGTATTGGCCAGGTGATGAGCGGCGCCTGGTTTCCTCCAGACATGACGCTTGCATTCAGGCCAAAGAGTTCAATATTTGTTTCATCAGACCAGAGAATTTTGTTTCTCATGGTCTGAGAGTACTCCAGGTGGGCTGTCATGTGCCTTTTACTGAGGAGTGGCTTCCATCTGGCCACTCTACCATACAGGCCTGATTGGAGAAGTGCTGTAGAGAAGGTTGTTCTTCTGGAAGTTTCTCCTCTCTCCACAGAGAAACGCTGGAGCTCTGTCAGAGTGACCATTGGGTTCTTGGTCACCTCCCTGACTAAGGCCCTTCTCCCCAGATCACTCAGTTTGGCCGGGCAGCCAACTCTAGGAAGAGTCCTGGTGGTTCCAAACTTCTTCCATTTACGGATGATGGAGGCCACTGTGCTCATCGGGACCTTCAATGCTGCAGAAATGTTTCTGTACCTTTCCCCAGATCTGTGCCTTGATACAATCCTGTCTCGGAGGCCTACAGACAATTCCTTGGACTTCATGGCTTGGTTTGTGCTCTGACATGCACTGTTAACTGTGGGGCCTTATATAAACAGGTGTGTGTGCCTTTCCAAATCATGTCCAATCAACTGAATTTACCACAGGTGGACTCAAGTCAAGTTGTAGAAACATCTCAAGGATGATCAGTGGAAACAGGATGTACCTAAGCTCAATTTTGAGTGTCATGGCAAAGGCTGTGAATACTTATGTACATGTGATTTTTTTCGCTTTTTATTTTTAATACATTTGCAAAGATTTCAAACAAACTTCTTTCACATTGTCATTATGGGGTATTCTTTGTAGAATTTTGAGGAAAATAATAAATGTAATCAATTTTGTAATAAGGCTGTAACATAGCAAAATGTGGAAAAAGTGAAGCGCTGTGAATACTTTCCGGATGCACTGTATATGTGTGTGTGTGTTTAAATGTATATGTATGTTTATACACTTATGACAATTGAGAGACTTGTTCACAACTATTACATCAGGTGAAAACATTAATTGATGCTCAAGAAGATACCAAACTGCTATATGCATTCTATACTTTATATATTTATCTATAATGTAGATTGTGAAGAGCAGTATAAAATAAAATTATTTTATCCCTTATATTTTTTATAAATTGTGAAAGCGATGTGAACATATATGAGATAAAATGGAATGCAAACTTATCTTCTCAACTATATATTGTATACTGTTTATTAAACCTCAGATTAATGGGTTATCAACGGTCTTCCTTTTCTTCTGCTTTCCATCTAATTTCTGAACTGCAATCTAAATTGAGCAATTCTGTGATTTGATGACTAAAAACCTTAATGTTTAATTTTAGGAGCAAATGGCTCCTTATTCATTTTTTAGTCTGGAGTCCTGATTTGCTGGGGGATTACTCTTCTATGAAACCCATGGAAATCCATTGTTCTTCAATATAACCAACTCTCTACACTTAAAATTATTGTACTAATCATGAGGCGTGTTCCTGGCTCACCAGCTCACATGAAGCTTAAATTCATGAACATTTGACATGGACTTTGGTCTTTCTTATTTCACTACGATCCATATACACAGTCATTTGTAGGTTTATACAAAAAATATGGGCAAATGCATTCTATGCAAATAATAACCCCGACAAGCTTTTCTCATAACGTGTAATGTATTATCCATGTTGTAAAACCAATGAATTAACCATTATGATTTGAATCAGGTATTTTCATGTTTTGTAACTACTGTAGCAGGTTGAATATTCATGAAAGTATGTCATATTTACTACTGTTGAGTTTCATTTGACATGTCTCGAATGCTACTGATGGTTATTTTCTAATATTCCTTAGCGTAATTATGATATTAAAGTTCATGATTAAACTTTCCCATATTTTGAGCGGGAAACTTTCACATACAAATGCTCATAAATCACCTTCAGAAGGAGGGACAGAGTGAACACATGGTATATGAAAAGTCGCCTCTGATTGGCTTATAGCCTCTTAGGGGTGTGAACAAACCAAAGGGGTTAAAAGACCAGCCTGAAAAACCTTCTCTGCTCTATGGACCGTGTAACCTTCTAAACTTTGACCTCTCTCCTGGTAAGTCCCAAGTTCTCCCTTAAGGGAGTCCTCACCTTCGAGTCTCTGCCTGGTCATTCCATCACCTATCCATTGAACCAAACAAAGTCCACCTGGAACTGAACCAAATAACTTTAAAGAACTCCTCACGCCAAACAATGCAAGTCCAGACCTCCAGACTTTCACTGAAATCTGGTGCTTTCTTTAATATAATTTGAGTAACCCGATCTCAAATCACAGCGTACTAAATTACATTTTCAGGGTTTGTTCAAGGCAAAATTTATCGACTCCATAAAGTAAATTTTTCACTCATCTTCTGTCAAAACTCACTTACCAACCCGTGTATGTGTTTGTTTAGTTTTACATTGTAGATTAGTTAATAAATTCTTGTTTGTATTCAAAGAGATGTTGACTGTGTATTTGATTGAATCATATTGGCCCCTTGAAATCTGTTGATCCTAATTGCTACTTGCCCATAAACAGTTTTTCGATCTATTTGTGATATCATTTTCAATGCCCATGAAAGTAGTATTACTGTAAGAATTAATCTTATGTTTTGATCAACTCTTCACTGGCCGAAGACTCTGATCGGACATAAACATTCATTCTTTTAATATTCCACAAATCAATTGTTAATTCCCCTTTTGAGCTAAATTCCTTGAATATATATTGTGAGCAGATACAACGAGCCTGTCATATTAACAAATTTAATGGTGGATAATTTTTGTCAGATTTCTAATCTGCTAATTTGCATATAGTGTATTTCCTTACATTATGTTGGTGGTCGAACACGGCCAAGATTCTTAAACTAATTATTAACATATAACACAGTATACAAAGAACTCCAGAAAACAAGAGTTGTGGAAAATCAGATATGATCTAGGTGCTTTATAAAGCTTTATGTCATTGACATTCTATTCAAAATCAAAGATGATGCTAGTGTGAATAAGGTATATACTACTGTCTAAAAACTGCTAAACTTACCGGTGGTTACATGGTTTATGAACACTGATCCACTCTGGAAACCCATTGGCCCGACAGTAGCTACAGAAACATTATAGGATGTTCCAGATCGCAAGTTGTCCAAAATGTAAGTGTTATTAGGAGTGAGAAAATTATTTGTGTTAGAGCCAAGCGAGTAGTTCAAGCTGTAGTTGAAGCTTCCAACTGTCATGTTCTGAGCTTTAGCCCATTCCAACGACAATGAATGAGTGCTCTTGAACAACATCAAAATCTCTCCTGGTTTGTTTGGATCTGAAACACACACAATCACTACATATAAACACTTTTGTCTGCCGTTTGAAAAAGTCTATGCGTGATTTTACAGCTCTACATGATAATAGTTTGGAGACGAATACTCACAAGTTGCCATGTCAACTGAACTTGATGTTTCGTGGAATGTTCCTTTGACGGTGGTGAGTGAGACTGTGAAGACGGTTGCTGCTTTTAGGTGAGTGAAGGTATGACTGCATTCAGTGATGTTGAGTTTGGTGGAGTTGCTCCATCCTGCACTGCTGATGTTTAGAATGTACATGTCCAGCCCACCAACAGGATGATCCCATGTCACCAGGAGTGAGTTATTAGATCCTTGATTATCTAGTCTTGGAACCACTATAGACGGCTCTTTGGAGAAAGAAAGAGAGAGAGAGTCAAGTGTCCTTTCAAGAACAGTAAAGAGTCATAAGGAGTGTGTGGAAATCAGCATGATACATACTTGTGAGCACAGAGATGTTCACTGATTCTCCCAAACTGCCATAGGCTACACTATACACAATGAAGAGATACAAAGTCCCAGGCTCCAGGTCTGCTATGGTGATGTTTTCGGAGGATGTAGACAGATATGTTATGTTGTCTGTGCAGTTGGATACCAAAATTTTGTATGAAAACCCACTGTGGTATTCAAGAGGACGGGTCCAGTTCAGCCTCACAGCAGAAACATTCAGATAATCAAAACACAGAGAGGGAACCGGAAACGGCTCTGCAACACAAACATGATACTGAATGCATAGCAGATGTGATGAGCTGCATGTAATTTTTAGTAGACCGATATGTTTTTTTTTGTAAATGGCAGATGCCAAAACCATCTAGAGAGGCTGATATAGTGCTGATGTAAAAAACATTTTAATAACAGTAGTAAGATGTATGCATAATTGCTGAATACAAATGAATACTTACTATACACAATATTTACTAAAAAAAAAAAAAAAAAAAAAGTCCAAAAGAATTCAAAAGATAACATAACATGACTAAAACTAGGTGGAATAACCACAAAAATTGGCCAAATACTGGCCTGCACAATATTGGTTTATCACTACTTGTATAGCATAGTGTAGCAAATATTGGGCAGTAAAATGGATGTATGAAGTAGTATGTTTTCATAAGCAGTGTGGTTACGTACTGCTGGAGGCTGTCATAATATGGGGACTAGATTTGGTGCCACATGCCGTCTGCGTGGTGATGCTGATATTATATCGACTAGCTGACTGCAGTGACAGCAGCTGTGCTGCGGTGGTACTTGCATTCTTCTGTTTACTTGTGCCATTGGGGAGTGTGAAAATGAGCAGGTAAGAGTAATCATACTGCTGAACATCCCACTGCTGCCAGCTCAGAAATATACTGTTCTCTGTGGATCCATTCACTATCACATCACTTACTGCAGTAGGATCTGAAAGATTGTTCAAATAAAAATACACAACTCATCTTCAGCAGTTTTCTGTAGGTAAGTTGAGATACAGGCCATATTGCATTTACGATCAACTTTTCCTTACTAACAGCAATTCAGATGAAACAAAAAAAATGACACAGATAAGCAATATAACAGTAAATTACACTGTTAAGGTCACCTTATGCAGGATCATTTTCTTTTTATTTGTTATGGTGTACCCATGAACAGTGCATGCATAAACCAAGTGCAGAATAGATTTTATGCTGCTTTAAAGGAATAGTTCTCCCAAAAATGAAAATGGTAATTTATTCACCATCATGCCATCCAAGAAGTGTATGACTTTTTTTGTTCTGCAGAACACAAAGATTTTTAGAAGAAAATCTCAACTCTGAAGCACCAAAAAGTGCATAATGGCAGCATAAAAGTAATCCGTACAACTCCAGTGGATAAATTAATATCTTCAAAAATTATATGATGGTGTGGGTGAGAAACAGATAAATATTTTAGTCCTTTTTACTACAAATCACCACTTTTGACCAGCCCCAACCAGTAGGTGGCTGAATGTTAAAGAGTGTAGTGGCTACACAGGGCTGCTATTCAGAAGGTCACTGGTTCGAACCCCACGGCCACCTGTGCCCTTGAGCAAGGCACTTAACTCCAGGCTGCTCCGGGGGGATTGTCGCTGTAATAAGGGCCCTGTAAGTCGCTTTGGATAAAAGTGTCTGCCAAATGCATAAATGTAAATGTAGATGTTTTTTTTAAAGTAAAAGTAACGTCCAAACCAGAGTGTGGAAGTGAAAGCGAAAAGTGTAGATTTAAAAGGACTTTCTGGACCTTCAATGTTCTGTCCACCAATTACTTGCATTATATGGACCTAAAGAGCTGAGATATTCTTCTAAAAATCTTCATTTGTGTTCTGCAGAAGAAAGTCATATAAATCTGGGATGGCATGAGAGTGAGTAAATGATCAGCAAAATTTTGTTTCTGGGTGAACTATACCTTAAAGTGTGGTTTATTAACTGGTTTGCCCATGGACAGTTGTCACCCACAGATCCAAGTTTCAGCAGAAAAGAATGAAATTGTACATATGTGTGCACATGAGTGCACATGAGTGCTCTATGCAATGTGGAATTAAAATGGGTCTAACTCTTTAGAATGTGAGATTTAACATGCAACACAACAAATTCAAGAGCTTAACTGTCCTCTTGTAGCTAAAAAAAATAGAATAATAAGACTCCAAACGATATAGTAATTAAAATTAAAGTTTTGCCATATTCTACTTAATTTCTTTTCCTCTCAAATCATGTGTAAATGTAAATAACTATTAAGTACTTGTTGCTTACTTGTACATGCAGTGATATATTTTGGAGTGCTTAAATATCCCAGTGCACCAACAGTCTTCACAGTGATGTTGTACTGGACACCTGCACTGAGGCTGGGCAAAATGCAGTAGTTTTGACTACAGTTGATTGAGTTTGATATTAGAGTGCTGTTGTTGTACTGCAGGAGGTAGTAGAGTGGCAATGAGCCCATGTTGTCTGGTCGAGCCCAGCTGATGTTCAAAGACGTTGTGTTCCGTGCTGTCACCAACAAATTACCAGGAGGAGTTGGCACTGAAACAACACCAATATAACACAGATGTGATACACGTGCAGTACTAGGCCTACAGCACCACGAGGCCATATAACCATAAATATTATATATAAAATTAGCCATTTTACATTCTTTTTTGTCTTATGTTTATGTCTATATGTTTAAAAACATATCAACAATTAACAATAAATCTTAATGACTAAGGTGTCCAACACAAAAGCTCAAAAGGCAAATAGTTTAGGCTGCTGCCCTAAAATAGAGGTCAACCGACATGTGTTTTTTTTAATGGTCGATGCCAATATCCAGAAAACAGGGTGGCCGATAGGCTGATACAATGCTGATATATAACACGATTTAATATAATAAACAACAAACATAAAATTGCAAAAAAAATAAATAAGTCTAAACTCTTATTTAGCACCATACTAACTTTGTAAAAAATAATCTAAAAAAATACTATTGTATTTTAAATGGTAGATTGCAGTTTCTTCTGATTTCTGTTTAGTCCTCAAATTTTTGTCATTTATTTGCATATGAAGAAATTGTTAATATGTATATTAAAAAGAATGACATAACAGAACACACAGTAGATGGCACACCATAGATGGCATGTCCAAGTTAGCAATCATATTTTCTCCAAAAATACTGAATCAAACCAATTGTACATACAGCGCATACTGAACAAGACATTTACTCTGTGCACGTGAAGCACTTATACATTGAAGTTGCACCAGAGACTCTTTAGCGGAGATGGGCCACTTCTATTAAAATTAATGGGAAAAATTATAATGCCCAACTGCAGCCAACGGTCAATGGATTTACAATAATGTGCAAAAGTCTTAGGCACATAAGATTTTTAACAAAAGCATTTTTCTTAAGATGGTTATTTATATCTTCAGCTTTAGTGTGTCGATAGGAAATATAAATTTTTGACTCCCAAACAAGCAAATAGAAAAGATTAGAATAGTAGAACAGGGAGCCCTGCAACAGATGTTATGACCCCCACAAAGCCCCCCACTGAACATCGTGCCAGTCTGAGATTACATAAAGAGACAGAAGCATTTGAGACAGCCTAAATAGATTGTGGCAAATTCTCCAAGAAGCATGGAACATCCTATCTGCCAACAACCAAGACAAACTGTGCCCAGGAGTACCTAGGATAATTATGCTGTTTTAAAGGCAAAGGTGGTCACATCGAATATAGATTTATTTATTTTTTATGTTTACTGGACTTTGTATGACATTAAATGTCAAACAAAGTGTATTATTTTAAGTGTCATTATTTTTGCATCCTCACTTTGCAACATTTTTCACAAGTGCCAAAAACTTTTGCATAGTACTGTAGATAGGAAGTCCTGTCTAGGATAGGAAGAAAAAGCTGGATTTTCATGATGTTCGAGAATTACATCCAGTTTTTCCTGCATAGAGAATTATAAGGCAGCCGCCTCCGTCAAATTTGTGCTGCCTCCGACTGTCGACGAAACTCAGGCAGGCAGTAACGTGCACAGACAGACCCCATGTGACCCCCGCCCTCTTTCGTTTTTCATTACGATTAGCTCATTATCGTTTTTGGAAGAAGACATGCTGTGAATTTATCTCAGAAGAAGAGTGTGAGCCGATACGGATAAAATTACTAACTATGCATAATCTTGATTTACTCAAAAATTCCAAAAATATTTATTTTGTTAATTATTCATGCTTGACATTATGACTACAATCATGTCAACTGTATCTGGGAAAAATTTTGTATTGTCATCTCAAAGCAAGTTATGGCCAAGGTAGCCTTTTTTTATCAAAAGTCCAAAAACCTCTCCAAACAACTGATCCAGGCATTTTATTGAACCTTAGAACTACTTGCATTTGTAAATACCACAATAAACCAGAAACATAATTACATAGAATAAGTAACAAGTAGTAAGATCCAGCACCGTTTCAGTTGTGCGCATGGTAAAACAACACCTGTCAATCTAAGCGATCAGTCCAATCAAAGCTGTAAAACAGTGTCTGATTGGTCTTTACACATCATTCCTTCCCACCATACCCACCCACATACCTGAGATCAGAGATGATCTATTATTGGTTTAAGAGGTTAATCAAGTTTGCTGTTTGTTAGCTATAAATGAACACATTAGCTGTTATGTTGCATTTAATTAATGTTGAACAGGTTAGCATTTTTAATTAAATATGCTATGAGTTGTTAATTGTTATTTTCTTCAATCATCTAATTATTAAACACCTAAAATATGTTGCTTGTAATTGTTTGCTTCAGACGGTGGAAGGCATGGGACAATTGTATGTGTGCACATGATCAGGATGGTACCACCTCTGCCTCAAGTTGAGCCAGGAAAAACCCTGATTATATCTACATAAAATGACAAGATATCTGCAAATTTGCAGGTGGTATATAATAGAAGTTTTATATATTTGCCTTTTATCATTAGAAAAGTGACAGGATGCTGAAGTTGTGTGAGGTTGGTTTATTACATCTGTTTAAACGATATATGCTCATATTTGCAGACGGTATATGATATTAGTTTGATATTTGCATTTTTATCATTAGACAAGGCAGTTAAAAGCTACAGGGAACTGTTGAGGAGAGAGAGGGAGAATGAAACAGAGAAGCATTTTAACATCATGAGCTCAAATAAGTCTGTCGCAACTCTGATATGCAGATTGTTTAAATGAGGCTGTGTTGCACAGCAGTTTATTATTGTAGTAACACGATGGCACATAACAAGAAACAAACTGTGACTGATTGTTTACATGTCTCAGTCGCTTCACATTCAAGCAGGCGTTTCTCATGCCCTCAAGAAACAAATGGCCTCGCCGGTATATCAGTCGACCACTACCCTATAATGCTCCAAACAGTTTCTGTATGCAAATCTGAGCAATTAGTTATAATTAGTTATACAAAGAGCACTGTGCAAAAGCAACCGAAGGAAACTTTTTTCTCAGGGTTTGTTCAAGGCAAGGTCTATTGACTCCATAAAGTTCATTTTCCACTCACCTTCTGTCAAAACGCACTTACAAACCAGTGTTTAGGTTTCAGTGTGAACACTTCACTGAAAAAACTTCAGCTTTTAGCTGATAATGTTCCCAAACACACATACACAAATTATGATCTAACCAGAGTGGATTTCTTCAGGTCGATTGCCTACTGTATATTGTTTCAATAAAACAGTTACAAGTTAAATGGTATGACAAAGCCCTGACATCAACATTATTGAAGTGTGTGGTATCACATGGCCAAGGAACAGTAGGAAAAAGGGAGGAGGAGTCCACATCAAAGATTAGCTTACATTAAATACATTTTTTCAATTGTTCTTTTCTTGTATCATGTCAAGTATGTTTCCTTAAAATTATTCTGTTTTATATTTGTTTTACAGTAAAGCAAAAACAGGCGTTCTACCCAGATGCATAGCTCTAAATAAATTTTATAAAATGACTGTCTTTCTTCCTTTTCCACTTACAAATGCCACTGCAAATAAACGAGTGTGTTTTATGTATTTAGTGCTTCTAATTGCATGTACATGAGACATTGTGTCAGGGTGTGTGAAGAATCTTACAGGTAGCATTGCTCACATTGTCGCTGTCCTGCTTTATGGGTCCACTGATGCTGGTAACAATGATCAAGTAAAGAGTTCCAGGCAGCAGATCTGAGAAGACCACAGATGTTTCATTTGTTTGGGTCTCTTTTACGGTTTTGTTCAGCTGGATTTTGACACTATAGAGACGCACATTGCCAGCAGGCGGTTTCCACTCCACTCTCATACTCGTGTTCGTTCCTACTGCAGAAATAGATGATGCTTTATCAAGCCCTGAAAACATGGAATTGGAGTGGAGGAGAAATAGGGTTACTGTTCAACATCACAATGGTATAGATAGTATCCTGTACACTTGTGTGCCATAACCTTTACCTTCCCAAGCATGGCCTGACTAGAGAACATGACATAGACAAATTTAGATGCTGTTGGTTCAGTAGTTATATATATATATATTTTTTTTTTTTTGTTTTTTTTTTTTGTTTTGTTTTAATATTTTTTCTGTGACACTTTAGCTTTTAGACAGTTTGCACAGCAAATCCTGTGTAGACAGTCTGTTTATAGTCCACCACTCTGCATTCTGTTTCTTCTGTCTGTTTCTAAGCTCAATAACGCATCTTATGTAAACAACCCTAAAAAACACTTCCGATCAGGATCGGGTGAAACAAAAACAAAAAAAGACTGACTTGTAGACTAGTCATTCAGTGAACCCACTGACAATTCAATTTGGAAAATATGCAGTTTTTCACAAATTTTGTCAGAATTGCAGACCATTGAGTTCCCGGTTACAGGATTGCTGATAGTCAAATGGTTATGCCATCAACGTTATTTAGAAAAACCCTTATTATGTGCAGTATAAAAGGAACAGCAATGTATAAGTTATGTGTGAAATGTAATACCTGTAAACACAGAGATGGATACTGGTTCAGATTTAAGGTCGTTTGCTTCAGTTTGCACAGTAAAAGTGTAGTTGTTCCCAGGGATCAGGTCAGGGACCTTTGCAGTCTCATTTCTACTGTGTAACCATTGAGTCCCGTTCACTCTCACGTAGCCATACATATACATATATGCAGATTTGTAGTTACTCGGACGAGACCAGGATAGAAGTATCTCAGTGGTGCCAAACGGAGAGGCAGTTAAATTACTAACTGGCATAGGCTCTGAAAGAGAGTTAAAGATAATTTTATTCTGCATGAGACTCACATGCTAATGAATACTGTGTGCCCATTAATGTATTAATGAATTAAGTATATCATATATTGTTCAGTATAAGAGGAGACTGGGGCTAGTTGACATGCATTTTATTCCAGTGGATATTTCTCAAGGTATGTTTATTTTGAAGGTGAATTTCTGCGAAGCCACATACATTAAATTCTTGGTTACAAAAAAAAAAAGCTGTGTTACACATTTTCACACATTTTTGTTCTTGCCCAGGGGGAAAAAATACAGTTCATTGAACAAACCTTTTGTGACAACTTTGTCACAATATATGGGGAAAGTTGTCACAATGGAACCTGCAATTAATCCAGTGGCTTATGTTTCATGTGAACATTGGGCAAGGCACATCCCCCACGTCAACCTCATCACAGCCACTAAAATAAAATCTACGCCTCTCATTAAATCTAACCCTGCTTTAAACAGTCTATTATAGGCTTTTTAGCTAAACAATTATGGAGCACTAAAATATTCATGAAACAACAAAAGTGAAAAAAGCAACATTCGCATTTATCAAAACATAGTTTTGGCCAAAAAAAATATTGTAATTACGATATTTTATACATTTATCACATTCAAGACATGTGACAACATGCCCAGACCTGATTATCATGACAAATACCTTTGTTCTAAGCCATATGTAACCTTAAGATAAAAATCTTCCTAAATAATGTAGTTGTAAACTTGTGTGTATGCCAGCATGGTTTGATTATTTACACAGAGCTATAACAAAAATATCATGAAAGTGAACATTTACGTTGGAGGATAGAATTCACAAAAAAGATTTAAAATTTAAATGATGTGTTACAAATCAACATATAAAACCTCTGCTACACACAAAAAAGTTAATGCAGTCTTATCGGTAATGAGATTTAGCCCTTGTGACATCTTCCCTGTGTGAAAGCCTGACCACAAATTTTGCACAAACTCCCTTATACAAACTTTACTTTTTTATTAATCAGAATCAGCTTTATTGCCAAGTATGCTTACACATACAAGGAATTTGTCTTTGTGACAGAAGCTTCCAGTGTACAACAATACAAAAACAGCAGCAAGACATAGATAATAAAAAAAGAAGAAAAAAAAAGAAGAAAAATAAATAATTATACATATACGTACATACACTCACCTTCATACATACCCACATACACACACACACATAGTGCAAATCTATTACAATCTGTTATATAAAAAACAAAAATATAGTATATTATTGTGGCAGCGGGGGCGTGGTCAAGCGCCCGTCCGGAGAGGGAAAGCGGTAAGGGCGCTTGCACCTGAGCTAAATTATGTCTAACACCTGTCTCTAATTCCAGTGAGCACGGGGAGAGCGGCATAAAAGAGCCACAGCACTGCCAGTTAGACAGAGAATGCCAGTCCAGTGTTGGCTATGAGAGCGAGCCCTTATAAAGATTGTTTTGTGTACACTGTTTCCCCAAATATCAATTAAAAGCTTAACTTTTTGAGTTACACCCCCGCCTCGGTGTCCACCCTCCTCGTCAGTCTTCTGAACCCGTTACACTGGTGCCGAAACCCGGGAACACTTCCAACGATGGAGAAGGGTCACCCCGTAGAGTCCTCCCAGCTGGCCGAAGTCCTCCAGTCCCTCGCTACCCTCCATCAGAGCCACCAACAATCTCTGCTTGAGCTCAGGCAGGACCAAGATCGGCGGTTCTTCGAGATCATGCGGGCTCAAGCAGAGGATCGCCGCGTCATCCGGAGCCTGCTCAGCCAGGAGGCCTCACCAGTCACAGCCGCGACCCCGGACGCCCGTGCCACGCTGCCGCCGCCCACGTTACAGAAGATGGGGGCGGCCGACGATGCAGAAGCCTTTATAGATTTGTTCGAGAGAACGGCGGGAATCTGGGGCTGGCCGCAAGACCAATGGGCAGCCCGCCTCATTCCTCTCTTGTCCGGGGAAGCCCAACTCGCGGCGCAACAACTGCCGACAACAAGCCTCCTGGCCTACGCCGATTTAAAGAAAGCCATCTTGCAGCGGGTAGGTCGGAGCCCCGAGGAAAACCGACAACGCTTCCGGGGCATGAAGCTAGAGAAGTCCGACCGCCCGTTTGCTTTTGCCCAGCGGCTCCGTGATGCCTGCCGGAGGTGGCTGTTAGTGGGGGACCGCGACGTCGAGGGTCTTGTCGATCAGGTGGTGCTGGAGCAGTTCATCCAACGCTTGCCCCAGAAAACGCCGGCGTGGGTCCAGTGCCACCACCCGGCGTCGCTGGAAGCTGCCGTCCAGTTGGCGGAGGACCATATCGCGGTGATCCCGAGGGCGGACGAGCTCGCTTTCTCTCTCTCTCTCTCTCTTCCCCCTTCCCCTGTGTTTACTTCCGCTCTTCCCCACTCCCCCCAACCCTCTTCCTCTGTTCTCTCTCCAGGTCCCGTTACTGCCCCACGCAGGCGAGGAGCCTGGCAGAGTTCAACATACCAGAGGACAGCCTCATCACATCCCCCCTCCATAACCTACAGCCGCTCTCCCCCTCAGGTGGGGGCATCCGTTGAAGCAGGTACGGGTGTGGTGCCTGGGCCGGCCTGTCGGAGGTCCGGGGACCCGAGCCACTTCCACGAGTGGTGTCCGTTGATGAAGGTGGGGGCGGTGGTCCGGGTCGCCGATCTCCCACACACTGCCCCCGATCGGGCTGGAGCGTACCGGGTTCCGGTAAGAATCCAGGGGGGTACACACCAAGCTTTGCTGGATACCGGTTGTAATCAGACCACCATCCATCAACGCTTGGTTCAACCTGAGGCTTTGGGCACGGCTAAGCGGGTAAGGGTGAGGTGTGTGCACGGGGATGTTCACAGCTATCTGATGGTGACTTTGCTGCTTAAATTTCGGGGAAAAAAGCACAAAGTGGAGGCAGCGGTTAGTTCCCGCCTCACCCATCCTCTGATTTTGGGGACCGATTGGCCTGCATTTAAGCATGTATTGGGGGGAACTGGGAAGGATGGGTCCTGCATTAGACTGGGGAGATGTGCGATGCTTTGGCAGGGGAGGCGGAGCCGGGGCCATCCTCGGCTGCTCTGAATCGGGATGACGAGGGAAGGGGAGGGTCTTCCGCCCCTCCCCTTCGCAGGGAATTCCCTGACGTAGATTTCCCTTTGGAGCAGTCACGGGATGAGACCCTTAAGCACGCGTTTGACCAGGTGAAGACGATTGATGGTCAGCGTCTCCAGCCAGACATCGCTCTCGCATACCCCTATTTTGCGATTATAAATGAGCGGTTGTACAGAGTGACGCAGGACACTCAAACAAAAGAAAGTATCACTCAATTGTTGATTCCACGCAGCCGCCGGGAAATGTTATTCCAGGCTGCTCATTATAATCCTATGGCTGGTCACCTAGGAGAAAGAAAAACACTTCTCCGTTTAATAGCCCGTTTTTATTGGCCGGGCATTTCCGGCGACGTCCGCAGGTGGTGTGTGGCGTGCCGTGAATGCCAGCTGGTAAACCCACCGGCCACCCCAAAAGCGCCATTGCGCCCTCTTCCGTTAATTGAGGTCCCCTTCGAAAGAATTGGAATGGACCTCGTCAGGCCATTAGAGCGGACAGCACGGGGACATCGTTTTGTGTTAGTCCTAGTGGATTACGCAACGCGATATCCAGAAGCAGTGCCTCTAAGCAACATCTCAGCACGCAGTGTTGCTGCGGCACTCTTCAAAATAATCTCCCGGGTGGGGATTCCAAAGGAAATCCTCACCGATCAAGGCACAACATTTATGTCACGCACACTTCGCGAACTTTACGATCTATTGGGCATTAAATCAATTCGCACTAGCGTGTACCATCCGCAGACAGATGGCCTAGTGGAACGATTTAACAAAACGCTCAAGAATATGATACGTAAATTCGTACACGAAGACGCTAGAAATTGGGATAAATGGCTTGACCCCCTGTTATTTGCAGTACGAGAGGTCCCGCAAGCCTCCACAGGTTTTTCCCCGTTTGAGCTGCTGTATGGGCGGCGCCCGTGCGGAGTGCTGGACGTCATCCGTGAAGCCTGGGAGGAAGGACCTTCGAGTAGTAAAAATGAAATTCAGTACGTTCTTGATCTTCGAGCAAAACTCCACACACTGGGGAAACTAACACAGGAGAATTTGCTCCAGGCTCAAGCACGCCAACGCCGGCTGTATGACAGGGGTACTCAGCTAAGGGAATTTGCACCGGGAGACAAAGTTCTTGTATTGCTCCCCACATCGAGCTCTAAATTACTCGCCAAGTGGCAAGGGCCCTTTGAGGTCACACGACGAGTGGGGGATCTCGATTATGAGGTTAAGCGAACCGATAGGGGGGGACGCGCGTCAAATATACCACCTCAATCTCCTTAAATTATGGAGGGAGGCGGTCCCTGTGTCGTTGGCTACGGTGGTTCCAGAGAGGGCGGAGCTCGGACCGGAGGTGAATCCAAAGCCTGATTACAATGCCCCTGTCATTTGCGGAGACCACCTCTCCCCGTACCAACGTTCAGAGGTTGCCAAGTTGCAAAAAGAGTTTGCAGACATGTTTTCTCCTCTACCGGGTCGTACGAACATCACATCGAGACCGAGCCAGGGGTGGTGTTCGTAGCCGCCCTTATCGCCTCCCCGAGCATAAGAAGAAAATTGTTCGGGACGAATTGGATGCGATGCTCGATATGGGGGTAATAGAAGAGTCCCACAGCGACTGGTCTAGCCCGGTCGTTCTTGTTCCCAAGAGTGATGGATCTGTCCGGTTCTGTGTGGACTATCGAAAAGTCAACGCGGTGTCTAAATTTGACGCGTACCCAATGCCTCGTGTTGATGAACTGCTCGATCAGTTAGGTACTGCTCGCTTTTATTCGACACTGGATTTGACAAAGGGTTATTGGCAGATCCCCTTGACACCAATTTCCCGTGAGAAAACCGCCTTCACCACGCCGTTCAGATTGCACCAATTTGTGACACTTCCGTTCGGTTTGTTTGGGGCTCCAGCCACGTTCCAGCGTCTGATGGACCGTATCCTCCGCCCGCATTCCGCTTACGCCGCTGCCTATTTGGATGATATCATTATCTATAGTAATGACTGGCAGCAGCATATACAACACCTGAGGGCGGTCTTGAAGTCGCTGCGGCGGGCGGGGCTCACAGCAAACCCCAAGAAGTGCGCGATTGGGCGTGTGGAGGTACGGTATCTGGGGTTCCACTTGGGTCATGGCCAGGTGCGTCCCCAAATTAACAAGACCGTGGCGATTGCGACTTGCCCTAGACCTAAGACCAAAAAGGGGGTGAGGCAGTTCCTGGGGCTGGCTGGCTATTATAGAAGATTTGTGCCCAATTATTCGGATGTCACCAGCCCGTTGACTGACCTCACTAAAAAGGGGGCTCCAGATCCGGTCCAATGGTCGGAGCAGTGCCAACAGGCATTTACACAAGTTAAAGCCGCACTCTGTGGAGGACCGCTCTTATATTCACCTAACTTCTCTCTCCCTTTCTTATTACAGACGGACGCTTCAGACAGAGGGCTGGGGGCTGTACTCTCGCAGGTGGTGGATGGGGAGGAGCACCCCGTGCTGTACATCAGCAGGAAGCTCTCCTTGAGAGAAACGAAGTACAGCACTGTAGAGAAGGAGTGTCTGGCCATCAAGTGGGCGGTCCTCATGCTCCGCTACTACCTGCTGGGGCGGGCCTTCACTCTCTGCTCGGATCACGCCCCACTGCAGTGGCTCCACCGCATGAAGGATACTAACGCCCGTATCACCCGTTGGTATCTGGCTCTCCAGCCTTTTAAGTTCGTGGTGGTCCACAGACCGGGGGTGCAGATGGCTGTCGCCGACTTCCTTTCCAGAAATGGGGGGGGGAGTGGTGGGCAGGCCGGATGACGCCCCGGCCTGAGTCGGGCGGTGGGGGTATGTGGCAGCGGGGGCGTGGTCAAGCGCCTGTCCAGAGAGGGAAAGCGGTAAGGGTGCTTGCACCTGAGCTAAATTATGTCTAACACCTGTCTCTAATTCCAGTGAGCACGGGGAGAGCGGCATAAAAGAGCCACAGCACTGCCAGTTAGACAGAGAATGCCAGTCCAGTGTTGGCTATGAGAGCGAGCCCTTATAAAGATTGTTTTGTGTACACTGTTTCCCCAAATATCAATTAAAAGCTTACCTTTTTGAGTTACACCCCCGCCTCTGTGTCCACCCTCCTCGTCAGTCTTCTGAACCCGTTACAATTATGTACAGAGCAATGTATGTAATGGCAGAAGTGGATATGTTGGATAATATAAATAGACTTAACTGTGTATTGCACATAATTATTGCTCAATGGGGCAATTTAATTGTTCATGAGATGGATAGCCTGAGGGAAAAAACTGTTCCTGTGTCTGACGGTTCTGGTGCTCAGAGCTCTGAAGCGGCGGCCAGAAGGCAACAGTTCAAAAAGGTAGTGGGCAGAGTGAGTGGGGTCCAGAGTGATTTTACCAACCTTTTTCCTCACTCTGGAAGTGTATAGTTATTGAAGGGGGGGCAGGGGGCAACCACTAATCCTCTCAGCAGTCCGGACTGTCCTCTGTAGTCTTCTGATGTCTGATTTCGTAGCTGCACCAAACCAGACAGTTATTGATGTGCAGAGGACAGACTCAATGACTGCTGTGTAGAACTGTTTCAGCAGCACCTGTGGCAGGTTGAACTTCCTCAGCTGGCGAAGGAAGTACAACCTCTGCTGGGCCTTTTTCACAATGGAGTCAATGTGTGTCTCCCACTTCAGGTCATGTGAGATGGTAGTGCCCAGAAACCTGAATGACTCCACTGCTGCCACAGTGCTGTTTAGAATGGTGAGGGGGGACAATGTTGGGGTGCTCCTCCAAAAGTCTACATTCATCTCCACCGTTTTGAGTGTGTTCAGCTCCAGGTTGTTTTGACTGCACCAGACAGCCAGTCGTTCAACCTCCTTTCTATAGGCAGAATCATCATCATCCCGGATGAGGCCGATGACAGTGGTGTCGTCTGCAAACTTCAGGAGCTTGACAGAGGGATCCTTGGTGGTGCAGACATTGGTGTAGAGCGAGAAGAGTAGTGGGGAGAGCCCACATCCCTGGGGGGCACCAGTGCTGATGGTACAGGTGGTGGAAGTGAATTTTCCCTGCCTCACAAGCTGCTGTCTGTCCGTCAGAAAGCTGGGAACAGGTAGTTGGTTTAACTTAGTCTGGAGAATGGCTGGGATGATTGTGTTGAAACCGAGCTGAAGTCCACAAAAAGGATCCTTGCGTATGTACCCGGTCTGTCCAGATGTTGCAGGACATGATGCAATCCCATGTTGACTGCATCATCCACAGACCTGTTTGCTCAATAAGCAAATTGAAGGGGATCTAGAAAGGGTCCAGTGATGTCCTTCAGGTGGGCCAACACCAGTCTCTCAAATGACTTCATGACCACAGATGTCAGGGCGACAGGTCTTTAGTCATTAAGACCTGTGATTTTAGGTTTCTTAGGGACAGGGATAATAATTGAGCGATTGAAGCAGCATGGGACTTCACGATTTGAAGATCTGTGTGAAGATGGGGGCCAGTTGGTTAGCACAGGAACGAAGGCACACTGGTGAGATGCCATCTGGGCCTGAAGCCTTCCTTGACCTTTGCTTCCGAAAGACACCGCACACATCGTCTTCACAGATCTTGAGTGCAGGTTGTGTAGCAGGAGGTGTTAATGTTTGTGTGAAGTGAAGGTCCGTGTGCGTGTGGGGTGTGTAGAACACATTCAGGTCGTCAGCCAGTCGTTGGTCCACCACAGGGTTGGGGGTAGGAGTCCTGTAATTAGTAAGTCACTCCACACTGATGCAGGGTCGTTAGCTGAAAACTCCCTTTTCCCATGTGAAAACAGATTTCTGTGAAGCACAGTGCAGCAGAGTTTGAGAAGTCCTTATTAGTACATGTGAGGAGATGTAGTTCGTCAGTTTTGTTGTGAAGAGAGCAGAGATTTGCTAGATGAATGCTCGGCAGTGCTGTTCGAACGCCGCGCTGATGGAGTTTAACCAGGGCACTGGCTCATTTCCCTCGCCTGCGTCTCGTAGCGCGTTCATTTCCGACTAAAATGTCCAGCAAAACGTACAAATATTCAAAACCGGGAAAAGATTATCTGGTATGTGCTGCCGAATGTTCAGCAGTTCGTCCCTTGTAAAACTGACTGGAAAAATATTACTAAACACAGGACAAACAAACAAAAACAACAAAAGGTGTGGAGAGCTCCACACCGAGGCGACCATCTGCGGTGCCATAGTTGACATCATTGTTTATTAAAACACATAAACAATGAATGACAGTACAAGGAAACATCAACACATGATGCAAACTCCCATAACAACCCTAAAAACCTCCTTAGGACAGAGAACTTTATCACATTATCATGTTTTTTCTGTATGGAAGTGGCTTCATATTTACATCTCCTTTTTCAACAGTCATTTTAGTTGTTGGTTTAGAGAAAGATGTATGTAGTGTTTAGACTCACTTGTATTACACTGTATGGACTTTGAGGTTCCAGAGATGTTGGCAGCTCCTATGTGTGTTCTGACGCTGCAAATATACTGAGACCCAGATTCCAGTTTAGTAATCTGATAATTGCTGGATGTGGTATTGAACATCTTTTCAGATGTGTTAATGTTGATGCTGTAGGACAACAGGCTGGAAGTTCCATTAGGGGGTAGCCAGGTCAGATTGACTGAACTGGTGCTGACAGCAGAAACCTCTAGATATTGCACAGCATTAGGAGCTGGTGGAAAAACAGCCACATGCAGACACACAGTATACAAAACACACCTTTTAAACATATACTGTAAACATAACTGTAGACATATTTTGCAGCGTACACTATCAGTAGCTTATGTTAAATATATGCTGTTTTAGGGGTGTATGTGTGCGTGTACGGAAACAAAAGAGTGACAGTGAGTGTGTTACCTGTATATGCAGTGAGGTTTACAAATGAGCTCCTGAAATCTTTCACTCCAATGGTGGCCACATCAATGTCATATTGACTGCCTGGTAATAAACTTGTGAGCGTATGATTTAAAGAAGTGGACTGACTCAAAATTTGGTTGAGCCCTGATTGGCTGGGTCTATACAACACTTCATATGTCACATTTAATTCTCCCATTGAGGGAGGTCTTGACCAAAACAATGAAATAGATACATTTGTCTGGCCAGTTACCATGAGTGCTTCGGGTGGGCTGGGCTCTGAGGAGAAATATCATACAACAAACATATACTATTAATGGAGGTGCTGATGTAATAAATGTAGAAAGATTGTGTTTTATCTTCTGGTGACGAAACAGAGTGTGAGGCTTTTCTGACTCACTAGTGGCAACCGACAATATGTTTGAAATGTTCCTCAGGATTCCACTGATAGAGGTGACTGTGAGGTTGTAAACTCGACCTGCTGTGAGGTTCATGATGTAGAAGTTTTTGGTAAAGGTGGTATGGTTCTGGATCTCATTCAGCTCAGCACTGAATATGTTCACCGCATATGAGTCCACATTACCTAGAGGAGCTTTCCAGCTCACATTCAGACTGTTATTGGAACTCAGCACTTCAATCTTCTCCACTTGTGCTGGACCTGTACACAGACAATACACCTTTATTAACATAAATGCAAGAACATATGACATCCATTGTAATCCATGCACACACCCTGGTTCAATTTACTCCACAAACAGAGACTGCTTGGGGCTGTTCACACAGGACACCTGTCTGCGCTGATATAAAAAATATATACTTTTTTAGTTCTATAGAAACTAGTCAGAGTAGAGCCATATGTAATTTATGACATTAATTAAAACAAGGCTGTGTGGTATTAAAGTACAGTCTGTACAATGGCAGCCCTGTTTAAAGCTGTATAAAGGTCCTAGATCACACCTAATTTTCACAAATCAGATTTTGTTTCACCATGTTTCATCAGCTGAACAATCAACACCACTGTAAACAACAGTACAAGCTATTGAAGAGACTGCAAGTCCATTCCTCACAGACTCGTTTTCATTGCTGTTAAAAATTAAACGTGGCGCTACTCTGTATAAGCTCCATGTAAAAAAATTTAAATGCACTTTAACCATTGCAACACATTTCACAGTTTTTTTAAAAGTCTCATGTTTTTTAGTAAGGGAGTACACATTAAGCATTTTCGTTCTGCAAGGATGATTCCTGTGTTAATGACACTTAAAGGAATGTTCCAGGTTCACTACAAGTTAAGCTCAATCGACAGCATTTGTGACATAATGCTGATTATCACAAAAAGATTATTTTGACTCTTTTCTTCAAACAAACAAAAAAATTAAGTAAAATTGAGGTTCCATTTACAATGGAAGTGAATGGGGCCAATTTTTTTGAGGGTTTAAAAGTAGAAATTTGAAGCTTATAATTTTATAAAAGCACTTCTGTTAAAATCATGTCTTATTTGAGCTGTAAGTTTGCTTAAATTGTAATTGTTGCAGTCGTTGTAGGATTTTAGGTTTTCGTAACATTTTATTATTTATTTATTTATTTCGAGCAATATAATATCACAAAACTATGCAATAAGACAACATATTTGTTTAAACAAAACTAGACAATAAAACAACATAAGACAATTTAAATTTCATGGCAACAATGATGTAAAATTGGCTATAACTTTACACTGAAAAGGTTAGTAAGTGATTTTATCTAACTAAAATCATGTTTACATGCATATTGTTTATGTCTTGTGGCTATACTTTTGAAAAAGTCAGTATTTTAACATTAACAAGAAAAGCAGGGACAAGTTGAAATACATTTTTCTGGTATTCAATATTGTGTTACAAATGCTGTTGATTGAGCTTAACTTCTATTGAACCCGGAACATTCCTTTAAACACTTTCTCTCTCTCTTCTGCATGCATAATTACTTGTGTTTTGGGATAGGTCAACGGCAACCCCTCAGTGAGGTTATCAAAAGGCCACTGAGGTGACATTGAACATGAACTTGGTACCAGGCATGAGTTGTGAGATTTGCATGGAGGTTTGATTAGTGGTGAACAGGAATGATGGGCTTACACTCAAGCTACTCTATAGTATGTGCTAATGCCATTTGGAAGAATCCATCTCAAAATCACTGAGCTCACAGTGACAGAGGACACAGACAGGTTTTTAAATGGGCTCAGGACCTGTGAGTGCAAGAGAGTGGACAAGGACAATGAAAGGTACATATATGATGACAACATTTTCATTTTTGGGTGAACTATCCCTTTAATGTATTTTCATTGTGTTCTTCTGCTGCATTGCACAGTAGATATTTTAGATTGATTGTGATTATTTGTGACATACACAGAGTAACAGTTTGATTGGCTATTGGTAACAGGCAGGTCCAGTTCAGGTACACTGGGGTGGAGTTGACTTGTGTGATAGTCAGATTGCTGGAAGTGTCTACTATGCAAGGAGTAGAGAAATACTGTGAGAGTGCAAGTGACTGAGAGAATGAGAAAAGTACGAGAGTGATACTATGAATGTGAAGTTTAAAAGATAATATCCTGTCTCTGCAACTTCCAGGACAACAGTGCACTTGTTGCTCAAAGGCACTGAAAGCAATCTTCAACCTCTAAATGTGATTAAATGGTAGAAATAGAAAGGACTTACTGGTGGTGTAGTTATCACAGCACAGATATGAGCAGTTGATTCTGAGGAAGTATTTGTTTCCAGGTTGCAGTCCAGTCACCGTAATGCTGGACAAATTGTTTGTTACACTGGCATTTTGCACAATGCAGGAACCATTTCCTACAAGGATTGTGATGTCTGTAGTTGTGGACTTTGACTTATATTGGCATGATGTACCTAAATATAGACACAAAACAAGTGTAGACAAATATCATATCAAAAAGGGATTTAAGCTTAAAACTATAAATCTTGTTAAATGTGTACAAATACATAAAAAAAAAACACTTTGGTTCTTGATCAGTAAGGGGACTTTAGAAATAATTGTACTTACACTCAGACTGCACATGAGGGATCTGGGGAATAAAACAACATTGCAACATGGTTATATAGCATATTTCTCTTCCATTTTGTATACACAGTATTTCAAAGTGACTTGCATTATATACTTGTTAGCCATGATTCAGTATGACTGTATTGTTCCAACTCCGTTTGAAAATTATGTGCCATGGTTAGAAAGCAGGCCCTTAAGACAGACACACACACACACACACACACACACACACACACACACACACACACACACACACACACACACAAAACTGTTTTTACCCTATTGGGGAGTACATTACCCTGTTTATTTCACATTTACTTAACAATTAAATAAATGGACATCAGAGATGGACAACAGAGTGATCCAAGAGACATAACTAGCACTGTAATGTAGGTCAACAGTGAGCCTGTGTGCATGCACACCAATGCTGGTTACTCCCCAAAATCAGCTTATTAAAAAAAAAAAAAATCTAACAAAGCAAGAAAACTGCATTTACAATAGATTTGAAACAATTGTGTTATTCTCTGCTTTTGACATGAAAGCACGAAGGAGCATGCGCACAACACGTACACATTGGATAAACTGTTAAGAACGGCCAGGCCCCTTTGAGATCATCTCTCCCCGGTAGCTCACAGAATCCAGATCTCAAAGTCAAACCAGACAACACTGTACAAGTGGGTCCATTCAAACCGGATCAAACCCTTTGAACAGTCTGCACTCCAAAGGGGGGTGGACCCACCACAATAGTGTCCACCGTAGTTAAGTGTAGCATGCTTTACTCACAACATTAGCATGCACTAACACTTAATACCACTCACACAAACACAAGGTAATGAAACTCCTGTTCCAACAAGAACAATTACAGGGTCTGGGCAAAACACTGCCGGGTACCATACTCACTGTAAACATGCATTCTGCTATTCTGAATAACACTTTGCATGCTCTGGATGCTTTGTCAGAAGATTAGAGATCCAATGCATGACCTTGTGAGGGAAATCAGCACTTCAGTTAACAGCCTGAGTGGTGGAAGGATACCATCCTACTTAGTTCTCCTTAACATGGCTGAACAAATCCTTAGATCTGCCACAACCACCACTGTGCAATCTTCTCAGATACATCTGGCATACAGCCCTGGCAGTGCAATCCCCGGTCAGATAACTCCACAGAACCTAGAGTTAGGATTTATCCGTAACTTACCCATTATAGAAGGAACAGAAACTAGGGTAGAAGGAGCTGGTAGTTGATGGCTTGTCAACGCACCAGCCACCAAAGTCCTACTGTCATATGACTGCCATGATACAGCCACTAAACAAAGGCTACCAAACTGTGTTCTTAACGGTTCCCCAAGGTGCCACCATGCACATTGAAGATATTGATCTCCATCATCTCAACGTCAACAAACACGACACAGACATGGAGATCATGGACACATTTAGAGGTCACATCCATGCTGAAGGGATGAAATTAGTAAAGTTCAGTCTCAAACCGACTGGCTTGGTCACTATATTTCCTAGTCATAAGCAAATCGTCATCGTACCAAGAACACCACATCAGTTTAATTGCTCTCGGGCTCCTCCTTTAGTGGTTGGAACGTCATGCCAGGTACTGCACACATCCAAACACTACACACTAGACTGGATGCAATGACACTCATTCCACAGCATTTCAAACACCTGTCATCCCAAGAACAGCCTTACTAACATTAACAATCTCTTCCAGTTTCCTTTTCATAATCATTGAAAACTCAGGGATAACAAAGGGTTGTTGCAATGTTTGATATGTTACCGATGCGAAATGCTATGTTGTAATAAAGTTATGTTAGTTAGCCTAGTTAGAATTCATCTGCCCAGATGTTGTCTACTATGACTGCCCATATGTCAAAAGTCTTTATGAACTGTTAATACTTCCAGGAACAAAGCTCTTGCGAACTCCAGACACATGGACTGAACAACTTTCAGGTTGATCTCAGGACTGAACTGTTCAACCTTCGAGTTGTTTCCAGGGACCTGTTCAACTGTTGGGTTGCTCTCAATGACTGTGGTCTGAACTTAAGACCAAAAGGGAGGATGTAGGGCCTTGCCCCACTCAAAATGGCAGCGGAGACAGCATGGCCCTTTGTTCTATGATCAAAGGTGAGACATAGAACTCAAGTTTCCCAGAGTCCTTCGCAGTTTACAGCTGGATGTGATTTCCTGCCCATGCACCCAGCCTCAAACATCATTGGTCAAAAGCGGCCTATGACCGATGACGTCATTTCGTCACAAAACTGGCAAACAGTGGTTAGTTCGCTCTCTCTGCATACAGTTGCACACGCCTGCGGTTAAAAGAGATGCAGATCTACACATACAAAGGAATTTCCCTCCTTCTGGACAAAGAGAGACCAAGTTTTTCTAACCTCACCATTTGGCCACGGTAGAGTAAGATTAACTTAGCTTTGTTCCAGTCGTGTAGTATACTTATTACAACCGGTTCATTTCATTTTCTCTGCGAGACAACCGTGAATTTAGAAAAAGGAAAAGGCGACCAGCTTCCCTTCTCAATCGTTTTCTATCAATGTTGACTACCTCCTGCATTTCTCTCCATCACCGGATCCGAGAAATAACGCAGAGACGCATCTTTTCGCTGACGAGCGTAAGACAAATGACCCACTCCAGATTGTTTTCTCCTGACCGCTCAACGCAACAGGAATTCAAATGGACAACCCTGCTGAAATCTCACAGGATTTCCCAAGGAATGCTTGATATCTGGGCAGATTTAGGTTAGAAAATGTGACTTTTCTTATAAAACTAAATCATATATTTGATGCTGAATGTTTGATGTTTTGGATACAATTGTATGTTTAACTACAATTGATGATTGCTGTTTTGATTTGTGAGATCGTCATTTTTGAGTGGAAGTGACCCACTCTGTCTCACACACACTGAAATTCAAGGAGCAAACAGCACCGCAGTTTATGCCCGACTCAGGCTGGTGTTTTCAAATTCTCCCGCTCATGACCACCCACACGTGGTATTAGCTCTGTTGCTCTGGATCTGATCTTTCTTCCCCTCCACATTATAATATATAAATAATCATTGGCTCTGCCCTTTACAATCCAATCCTCCATTTTGAAACTAGTTTCCATTTTGAATTCAGTTCACCATTTTGAACCAAGTTCTCAATGTTGAAACCGATCCTCCATTTTGAAACTAGCTCCCCACGTGGAGTTTAATCCGCCATTTTGTTTCCTTTGTTACCGAATCTAGACACACACCCACACACACATACATCCATACACTAGCATATAGCTCCACTATTTAGTTAGGATTTCCATTTGATCTTTTTGTGTTATATTCATATAGTATTTATCAGTGTTCATTTGTGTTTGATTATAATAAATCTTGCTATATTATAATAAATACTCCTGTTTGTTTGTTTGTTTGAATATTGTGTTGAAGCCAGCCTCTGCCACGTCAAGAACTCCCCTATTACTTCAGCATTGTTAAATTGTTGTTGTTAGAAACCAGTTGTAACCAGATTACTGTTGGATTTGTATGGCAATAATTTGACTAGCTTCTTCCCTTTTTGAGTATTTTGATTATGAATCAGAATACTTAACCTTCAGGGTAGAATTTTATGAGACTTGATCAGTCACTTACTATAATTTTTCTCTTGTCAAAGAGTGGTGCCCTGAGGATAGAATTTAATGAGTTAAATTCTATTATTTAATTTATTAATTAATAATGAATAAACATTAATTCTTAGTTATATATGATAGTAAAACTGATCCAAACAACCAGTGCACCCTACACAGGTATCCTTGTTCCTCGAATGGTCAAGAGTCAAATTTACTCGCAGCCCGCATAAAAAAATAAATATAAAACAAAATAACCATGACTTACTCCATCCACTTTATAAAGGACATCCTTTGTGTGGAAATGTATATATTTAGCGGTCATCCATAGTGTCTATTCTCAATCTGGCCGGGAATGTCGATGTAAAAGCGATCATCCGTCAAAAAATGCAAAAATTTCTTCAAGGAAAAGTGTTATTCCGCAAAACAAACTCCAGCCGCTAGGCAACGCAAGAAGAAACAAAAATGGTGCTCAGCTTCCTCCGAAAACAAAGACAATGTACGAGTCGATCCACTTATATGAGAAACACCCAATAGTTTACCCACCCATTGTTTGTATAAAAGATGTTGCTTGTTTGGGACACTTTGCGACCGTTCTTCGCATCTATTCTCAGTCTGGCCGTAAACATCAGTGCAAAAGCGATCTTCCATTGATGCACGAGTTCTTGCAACCCTTCAACCGATCACGTTTCTCTCTTGTCGAATTTGCAAAGTCCGGGAACAAGAAAATATTGTGATTCTTCCAAGAAAGCTTACCTTTGCTCCTCGCCTCGCACAATACAAGAGCTTAATCGGATGATCTCAAAAATTTGGCCAGAAATGATCAAGGCCTTTCTCCCTCAACCGATCTGCGAGTTCGCTCAATTTCCAGCTTATGGACTGTTATGTCGAGCAGACTCGGGAAGAGCTCTTCCAGGAATTTCACCATATCTCTGCCTTCTTCATGCTCATGAATTCCAACAATCTGAACGTTGTTTCTTTGGCTCCTATTTTCCAAATCTTCCAAATTTTCCCAATTTTTCCAAAATGCTATTTTGGTCACAGGCAGATTTTCGGATAATTCCCTTTACGATGACTGCAATCGAGCCATTTCTCAACATCTGCCACGCTTGCCACCAACTCAGAGAATCTTATTTCCATCACCGTAATCTATCGACATATTAAAGCGAGATTCTCCAAGTCAGAAACCTTTGTCAGCATCACCGACATGTTGGACAGTTGACACTGAATTTCCCCAGTCACACCATCCTAATTGAGTCCCCAGTCTGCAGGCCCATCAGAGCATTCATTTGAACATGCAAGTCTCTTTTAATGTCTACAGAGTCCAAGGATTTTAACTTTTTTGCCATGTTTACCTCAACGAGCAAATGTGTAGATGGGTGTATCGAATTTCACTAGATTATAGCATGAAAACAATTTTAAAATTAGAAAAGTGTGCAGAGCTGCCGTTCACACGTCTGCTTCTCAAATGGCATCTGCAAGACCCCGTAAATGTAGTATGTTAATGTGCAAGTGTTTCATTGGTTTCGTCCAAATTGGCCACTCATAAACTCAATCCTGGTCTCATAACAAAGCATGCCTTCATGGAATTATTGTAAATATGAGTTTCCTACTCAAATTTCACTTGAACGGCCCCTCAATTCGTAATTACGGTTAGGAAACTCTGAGATCTCAATAGACAATTATTAATACACATCTTAAAGGAATGTCCCGGGTTCAATACAACTTAAGCTCAATTGACAGCGTTTGTGGCATAATGTTGAGTGCCACAAATATTTATTATGTCTCGTCCCACCTTTTCTTTTAAAAAAGCAAAAATCTTGGTTACAGTGAGGTACTTACAATGGAAGTGAATGGGTACTAATTAAAATACTGGACTTTTTCAAAATTATAGCCACAAGACATAAACAATATGTGTGTTAACATGATTTAAGTGGGATAGAATCACTTAAACCTTTTTTTGTGTAAAGGCACAGACAATTTTACAACTTTGTTAACATGATGATGTAATGTCAACAAAACCTAAAATGACTGTAAAAATAAGTCAAAAAAGTGCCTCACAGTAACCCAGATTTTTGCATTTTTAAAGAAAAGGAGAGTTGAAATAAATGTTTATGTTAATCAACATTATATTACAAATGCTGTCAATAGAGCTTAACTAGTATTGAACATGGAACATTCTTTTAGAAATTGCAATTTCATAAGCTCAAGCAGTCCTGGAAGTTTCCACATAGTTTAACCCAAATCACTATTATTTCAAAAACTGAGAAGAGCATGAATCTTTTTTTCAAGTCGATAATTCTGCCATTGGAGAAGTTGGAAAAACATACATGTATAAGCTGGACAGATATACAGGCAGATGTAATTTCATTATTGTCCTAGATCGTGAGAGAAGTTTCTATTTCTTTGTTCTACCCTAAATCCTGTTCCCCTTTCCTTGTTCTGCTAAGAAAAACATTATGTCATTGGCCTTTTATCCAACTGATACCTACTACCTGATTGGTTGTTTGTTGGTCAGGAATATTATCAGTTTTATCAACTTCAGTGTGGTTAAATAATACTCTCTCTGTAATAAACACATTCAAAAAAGATGACTGTCTGTTCTTGTCAAAAATTAATTCCTCAGTGAACCATCCACAAATCAAAATTGACTCAACAATGCTTATCTATATCCTGGAAATAAAGCATTTTTAGAAGTTACTTAATCTGAAACGTTTGGACATGTTATTTTGTTGAGCATAATTGACTAGGAGGAGAGGCATATATAGTTCAAATCCGTCACATTCATGACATCAGTGTTAAAATAATGAGTCTCTTCTCACAGATTAATTTGAGATACTGAAACCTTCTTTACCAAAGTAACTGACAGAGCATGATTATTGGTTGCATCTACATTTCAAGGTGGATAATAAAAACTACAAGAATGGATCTTACTGATGCAAAGTGTAAACATCCACCCTACATCTAGCAGGGCTGTCTATTAAATTCAAAGTCCCAGGGCAAATTATTTGTGGTTTATCTAACTCGTTCTCATGGCAAGTCATAATGATATTACAAAATGGCAAAAATTGTAATAAGTGATGATGAGTGTTGTCTCATACAGAAAAATACGACTTTTTCTCCCATACGGAAAAATAAACAAACCATTGAACAATGTTATTATTATAATTTTTTTCTACATATAACTCCTTACCCAAACCTACCTATGAAGTCTAATCCCTTACCCAAACCCTAAACCTAACCATGATTTTAGGAAAGTAACTTTGTGTCCTGCAGAAGAAAGGAAAGGTTAATGATAAAAAGCAGTCATATTGCATAAATAAATATGGAATGAGTAACCAAATTTGTTCACAGAATTTTCCTATCTTAAAATAAAGTGTTGGATAGGAGCTAAGCTAAAATGTTTGTATCGATTTGAAATTCTGTTTGTTGAATGACTGGTCTGCATGGAAACAAATGTCAAACCTTTTACGATATCTTATTATTTTGCCATCTCTTATGACTTAATTTGAGTTGTCACTAGGGCTGCAAATATCGATTATTTTGATAATTGATTAATTGAACAATTATTAGAATGATTATTTGGTGATTATTGCAATGATTAATCATTAGCACTTAACCAATTATTCAGCTTGTGGCCCGACTTAAAAGGTTGTATTAAACGTGCTTACAAACAATAAAGAGGACAAAATCATCTTTTAAAAATACCTCTAAAAGACATTCACTGAAGTAAAGGGAAAAAATACTTTTTATAAGTTTAGAAAAAAAAATATTGTTATCAAGTGTTTTTGTCTTGTTTTCCATTTAAAATTGTCTAAAAATCCTTAAAACAAGATCAGTTTACGTGAGAAGCAACACATAAGATATTTAGACTTGCTTTAAGAGGATGTATCTTAAATATAAGTGTGTTTTGTATGCAAGTGTATTTTTATACTCATATTCAAGATTAAAGCAAGTTTAAATATCTTATATGCTGCTTCTCAGGTGAATGCATCTTTTTTAAAGGATTTTTTTATATTTAAAAATATTTGTATTTCTAATATTACATTCAACATTCTCAGATAAAAAATGTTTCTTCTGCAGTATAGTTGCTAAAGTTAGTTGTAAAAGTACATTGTTTTAGATATGTATAAGGGAAAACAAGCCAAAACAAAAACATATTTTGTTGCAGTGTATATTGGGGTGAAGACTTCCTCTCTCACATTTCTGTTCACTTCAGTCCATCTTTAACTCACAAAAAAATAAACTCTCTCTTATTAATAAAGCTGCGTATTGCCAATTTTCTTCAAGATAAGAAATGCAAAGTGACATATATACACGATTCAATAACACACGAGCCATCACGTTATAATCTAGCTGCATTAAGCGTGCGCGCCTGAGGGACGAGCGTCCCCGTGACAGAGTGTGGATCAGCCGGGTGCAGTTTCAATCTCTCCCCCCTCAGATCGGGACATTTGCGCAACTCATAAAGAGGCGCTGACCACACAGAGAAATGCCAGTTTCGGAGTTTGTAGTTATTTACATGACCTGCTTCCGTATTATTTGAACTTTAATAAAGCTAAAATGCATTAAATATATCTGCATTTATGATGAAACGTCGGGGTGTTTCCTTTAAAGAGCTCCGGCTCCACTTATTCCACAACGAGAGTGCCTCTGCATTTACTTATTTGGTATTTTTGTATAATTCACTTGTACTTTGTGATGTACATAACCTGAAGCTGTTAAAGTTTCGAGTGCATCTGGACTGTGATTTGTGTAATTCTTCCTCTCCTCAGTAAGGTGCAAACTGCAGTGCTGCTCTCTTTGTCTCATCATTAGAGTTTAATGTGATCTCATGTTACGTTAAATTAGATAAAATGACTTTGACAATGAACATTTTTGTCAACAGTTTTTTATTGTCGACGTTGTCGATAACGTCAACTAATCGTTTCAGCCCTAGTTGTCACAAGACTATGGCCCTGATTTACTAAGATCCCAAATATCAGGTGCTAATTTGCTTGTGCAATCTATAAAACTGCATATGCTTGTTGTGAGCATTTTGTCGTTGATTTACTAAGAAAAATAGTGCCAAAAATTACACGTACAAATATGTTGGACTTGGACGCACCCTCCAAAAGGAGGCTTCTGCGTGTGGTGTTTGCACCAAATGCAGCTCACTTCAGAATGGCTGTCACAAAATACCATTGTATTGTTTTTCAATATCACAATTATTAATATAAATATGTGTATATAGTATTGTGTTTTCATCATAAAATCCCTTCTATTTAACAAGTGTAAGAGTAGTTGATGACTCTTCTTTTGAAATGTTTCAGAACAAAGCGGAGCGAATTTATAATGCACAAGGAAGAAAATTATGTACAGTACACATCGCACCACTGATGTACAGTCAAACGAAATCTTAATTTCAAACTGCAATTATTTTGACCATGGCAAAGTTAAACTAACTAATTCGATTTACGCTGTGAATCATGCTGTAATTCTGTCAAAAAGAGACCTGAGATCAGAGAATATTTTGAACACTCATTAATAACAAATTAATGTGAAAATAAATTATTTCTCATGAAAAAGTTTTATTCTCTTATTTTAGAACTCAATATCCTAACTGATAACATACTGATTCATATATATATATATATCTGCCTTTCATTCGTATTAATTTGCTCTTGCAGTTTACATTTCTGAATTTACTTTCAGGCTGAAATCACATTGTGGATGCAATTTGATTAATTTGCATTAACCCCACCCTTAATTAAGCTCATTTGGAGGAACACTTCTAAACTGCATATTCATTTCAGGGAAACACGAAAAAAAAATTACAAGAGGTGCTATTTCGCACATCTGAAAAGAAGCAATCTTCAGAGGACTACGTCAGTAGATCAGCTCTGACTTTTTTTGAACATGCTATAAAGTTTGCACATATTTTTATACATGCAAACCTTTAGTAAATCAGTGCCTAGTGTATGTTAGGGCTGTCCTCTTACTGTAAATGCAATGGACCTGGCATAAAGAAAGTTATTGCCCTTGACGGTTCAGTCTGATGGATAAAGTTAAATTAAGCTAAGAATTTGGACCTTCCTTAAAAATAATAGAGATTTCCAGGAAAAAATCTTGGTCTGAACTCATTTGCATTTTTTTTTAATTCCAGGTAAAATACATGATTTAAACTCCATCATGGACACAACAACAGTTTCATTCACTGCAGTATTTTGGCTTTAGGACTTTTTGGATAAATATACATTTCTACACCTCCTTTATATCTATTTATACCTTTTATATTTCTGTTAATAATCGATTAATATTAAACATTTACGTAGAATCAACTGTAAATGGTATGCTAGTAAATAACTAACATAAATGTCTGTGTTTTGCTACATTGTCATTACTGAACAAGAGAATTCATCTCAATGCAGACTCTGTAGAGGCAACAACTTCTGAATGCATCACTATTGTTTAAAACATGCAAATATATTCAGGTTACTTCTCTGCTGAGTGTCATTGGAGCATCATACTTTTAATATACCCAATATGTTTACCTAATGAGTTTCAAAGCTATACTTATGATGCTTCATTCGGATTTAGTAGCCCAATACTTTTACTCACACACTCACATACTCTACAGTTTAGAGTCTATGGACTTTATTATCAGCAACCCTACAGATCAGCCCTTCCACTGCCCACAGGAAGGAGACCTTACCCAGAATGCAACTTCACTTCCTCTGACCCTATAACTTATAATGCACTGCTGCAGATATTACTCCAAAAAAGCACAAAGTTCAACAATATTAAGAAACACTATTGTTGAACCTTAATAAAAACCAATGCAGGTCTATTTCCTACTCACAAATCTCCTGTAAAGGATATCTAAAGAATACAGCCTAACACAACACAGCAACATCTAATTGCATTGCAAAATAATAACTTCCAAAGCTTTTAAAAGTACAATTCATATGTGCAGACCTGATATTTCTCAGGCCACAGGAAGGTGAATTAACATTCAAAGGTTTTTGTGGTTTGTGATACTTTTAACAACCATTAACCTAAGGCAAACTATGGATAATGTTATAGATGTAACAAAAGAAGAAAGTTTATTGACTTTGAATGCAATGATTTACATAAGAATTAATTCACACACATTTTGTTCTGCTAAAATTTGTACATAAATTGTGTATACGGAAAAACCACTAGAATGAGTTTTGGTGCCATCAAGAGTAGGCTGTCTGGATTATACATGGAAACAATTTTTTTTTTCAAAAGCAAGCACAAATCAAATGCTTCATGGGGAAGTTCAACACTGAAAAGCGGGATGTGATAGTCAATCTTTGTGGCCCAATCTGTTTCAGTGAATTTCCTACTGTCAAACTGACAGTGCTCTCTGAAAATGCCTGATGGGTGACAGGGATAATTTATAAAAACGAAACTCTTCAACTTCCCCAATTCAAATGTAGACAATTGCCATTTTTGCAACACACCCTGCTGTCAGCTCAAACACACAAACACTGTCAGGGAGATCTTTATAATTTCTCTCTGTGGAAGCAAGTAAATGTAATCATTGATGTAGTATTATTATGAGAGAGTTATTGTAATACAGTCTGCAGGGGTGTTTACATAGAATGTTGAAGAATTATGACAACTGAATTGTGAAAATTGTTTATAATGTGTTTGATTGTTCCTCTTCAAATTTGCATCAATACAGATTGTTAACTGCCGTCCTATTCTTATTAGTCTATAATCCTTTTACAGTTGTGTGAAGTGCATGCACAGTGGTTGACCCAATATTTACTCATTCCTTCTGGTCACCATATAGACAGAACCACAGTCTTTTGCTAACCATAATGAAAGACTCGCATAACACTTCTGAATAGGTGTAAAGTGTACGTGTGTGTGTGTGTATACACACATCAGAGAAAGAAGCATATTATTTGTTAATGTATAATACCATTTTCTAACATATTTTTTCCTTACATTTTCTAAAATGTATTCTACTCTAGTGTTTGTTTTTCAGAGAAGTGGCTATTGAATAACTGAAATATACCGAGTATGGATATGAAGAGTGAGATGTGTCATGCAGACAGTCAAAGATGGGACATGAAATGAGACAGACAGATATGGACATACAGACAGCTCCATGAATGACAGTGTACCGTTGAAATAAAACACCATCTTATAGTCTAAAGCCCAGTATTGTACACAGTAACCAATTGTATGTTGACAATGCAATGAATACTGAATTTATTATTGTAGATTATGTATAATTCATGCGAATGTATTGTGTTTTGCCTTGTCTTTTATAATATTAACTGTTTATTCATGATTTCATGAAACCTAAAATGTCCGTGAATGCACATTGTAATTCCAATAATTCCACATCCCATGATATACAATAAACCCTTTGAAAACTGTGAAAGAACAGACCCAAAATTGCATTGAACACAGTACTGTGTGTGTGTGTGTGTGTGTGTGTGTGTGTGTGTGTGTGTGTGTGTGTGTGTGTGTGTGTGTGTGTGTGTGTGTGTGTAATCTATTCCACCCCAGAATAGGTCAGGAGAGGGCATTAAACACTGGAAACATGCATTTTGGGGGGAAGGCAAAAAAACGATCCTTTCTCACAGATGACTGAATTTCCAAACATTAGAAATTAAGTGATTCTTTAAAGTAAATTGTGCAATAGTGGTCTGAACTAATGCTTCTGATCCTATTTATTTTCTCGAACAGTCACTAAGGTCTGTGTTCATAATTTGCTTGCATTTCCTGGATCTCTCAGCACTCTAGTCTTTATAATGTCAGTCTCGTGTTGTTGCTATTATAATGCTCTTGTAATTCACAATCAATAATCTGAAAAAGATCTGAATAACTGATTAAGTTATTAAACTGCTGCAAATATTTTAATACATGCAATCCATATACTGCACTATGGTGTGATTGAGTCTTCGTAACAATTCATCTCACAATATGATGTGATGTCAGACAATTTTATGTTTCATTCATGTCAATCTGTAGCCAAACTGAAATCGTCAAGTTGTCCTCAACACCACTGCATGTCAAAAATGAATTTAATGTATTATAAGTTATTATAAGTCAAATAAATTGAGTGAATAAAGTCAAACCATATTGTCACATAAATAGACCATAAACTAGATGTCTTCCGGAGATGTTTTTTGCTACTCCTGCTTTGGCATATTACTTCCAGTGGATCTAAATAACTGGCCATTTGTTACAGTTTCACATCACATTTTACTAATTTCTCTGAGAAAATCCATTTAACATCTAACCATTTTATCATACATGGACACAAGTATGTGTTGCTAAAAAAAAGGGTTTTCTTAATGCATTTTGTACCAGATAATCACACTATGACTGAGTGGGTCAAAATTTGTATTTTGAAGTTCAACTCACAATTCTGGATAGAAATATTTAAGCACTGACTGAATTGTATATAATTTACTTCACTGTAAAAAGTGGTAACCACCAATTGTTAAAAAAAAATTTTGTTGGGAGTAACTAATGTATTCAGGTTGGTTCAGTGATTATAAATGATACTTCTGACTTAAATAAAATCATTTAATTTACATTACCACATGAAGTCATTTTTAAGAAGGTTAATGTTTTTTTTTACAGTGTAATTTTACTTTACCTAAACCAGCCTAAGATGATTTTAGCTGTTTGTATGTTTTTCAGTGGGGATATATTAACAATACAAACATTAGGATAAATTCTACTACTTAATCCATGTTTGAGACCTGGGACATTTATTAAAAAAAATTAAATTTAAAAAAATTTAAAAAAAAAACACATGTCAGGTCAGGTCATTCACTCAAAGCCAAAATGGCTTAACGCATGAAAAACTCTGAAATCATCTGGTATCACAATAGATGGTTGCTGTGATTAGAATTGAGACAAGGAGCATTGGGGGTAAGGAGGTGGGAATCCAGAACAATTTATTTCTTTGTTACGCAGCTCTATGTCAGTTTTTTCCTTCTCTCCCCAACCGTCCACAGTGATTTAGTCTGCCTAGATGGGCCAGGCATTATTTTGAGACATTTATGCAAAATACTGTACTTTCCTGGTGGTGTTAATTGGCCACATATCAAGGATTAAAGGCAATTGGCATGAACATTTGCCCAAGAGGAGAGAACAGAAAGATTGCCTTGATATCAAGCATTGCAATCATCATTTATTTTTATTCCTTAAAATCACATTTCACTGTCCTAATCATCTAGGTTTGGATCAAACAGCCAATCATATTTCTTCACCACAAATTAAGGTTGCTGGTATATCTTTAACTCCCCACAGCTTCTGTTTTAGAGGTAACAGGTCTATACAATAAGAAAACATTCTTTTGAAACAATAGAAAGTGACTTTCACATAAAAGGTGGCACCACGTAATACTAGCACATTGACAGACGGTGAAATAAGAGTCATGATGTTGTCAAGTATTCGGATGGTGGAAAATAAGACAACTTAATCCATATGCTCGTAGCACTGCCATAAGAAAAATTATCCCACAAATCACTGCTGCCAGTATTCTCACTATCTATCCCCCTCTGTACCACACCAATGCAAACGGACTGACTGCGACAGGAGATGAACCTTAGAAATTTGCATAGATACTGGTTGCACTTCTGCTTCAACAGAACATCATGGAAATATATATATATATATATATATATATATATATATATATATATATACACAAAGAACTGTGCAAAAGTTTTAGGCACTGGTAAAAAAATTTGCATTTTACGGATGTCTTCAGTGCCATAAATAGTTTTCATTTATCAATTAATGTCATGCAAAGTCCAGTAAATATTAAAAAAAAAAAAAGCTAAATCTATATTTGGTGTGGGACCTTTGCCTTTAACAGCCCAAATTCTCCTAGGAACTCATGGACACAGTTTTTGGTTGTTGGCAGATAGGATGTTTCAAGCTTCTTGGAGAATTTGCCACAATTTTTCTATCTCTTCATTTAATCCCAGACTGACTGTGTTCAGTAGGGGGTCTGAGGGGGGCAAAGCCATGTGTTGCAGGGCTCCCTGTCCTTCTAATCTTTACTATTTGCAAAAGTATATTTCCTATTGATACACTAAAGCTGAAGATTCGCATAACTATTTTAAGATAAATGTTTTAGTGACTTTTGCACAGTACTGTGTGTGTGTGTGTGTGTGTGTGTGTGTGTGTGTGTGTATATCACAACTGAATATCTTGTGTTAAAATGTGGTCAAGTGACAGAAGTAAGCAACTTTTTTGTAACTTTCCCATGAACTAACGTGTGCTTTTGAGGCAGCTCAATACAGTGTGACATTTTGCCTGAAACATGCGTGTTACAAGAATCTGAAATAAAAGTAAACATCGCTGCAGGTAAAATTACACTTTAACGCAGTTCAGCGCAAACATAAGACCGTTTTAACTTATTTCAAAGTACTAACATACATTTAATATTTAACTATGTTAGCTAATATTAACTCATTTTTATCTTTCTAACTATGTTAAATATTAGTTGAAGAAAATTAGAAACGCTAAGCTTCAAAATCCAAAAGACAAACTAAATAACAACTATATTAGAGACATGAAACCGCGCTTAAAAACTTTCACACAACACTTAGACACTCACCAACACAAGCAGAGCAAGGAAGACACTTGCACGGAAGACACTGGCTCGAAGTAAATAATGCTGACCCATAATGGCAAAAAACTAAGCAAAAATGTCATTTCATATTTTGAGTTATATCTGAAATAGTTTTCCTGCTGTGATTATGAAAGATGATAATGATGCTGAATATTCCTGCTTCAGGTGCTGCTTGAACTTGCTCATTTGGCTCTTTGGTCTCACTGGGTGATGTGGGCGGAGCTAAACTATTAACCCCGCCCCCTGTTGTCTTTTCTGAGGCATACTTTAGGAGGCATTGCACTAATAGGTGGTATTTTTGTCCACTCATAAATGCTATGTCAGTGTATTTATGTGATGTTGCTTGCTCAGCCTGGTTTACTGTGGTTGCACTCAGGGGCGTAGATTCTGTGGGGGATGGGGGGTAACCTAACGTGTGCTTTTGAGGCAGCTCAAAACAATGTGACAATTTGCCTGAAAAACATGCCCTTTTTCCAGAACCTGAACTAAAAGAAAACATCACTGCAGGTCCAATTACACTTTAACGCAGTTCAGCGTATACATAAGACCATTTTAACTTATTTCAAAATTCTAACTATGTTAGCTAATATTAACTTATTTTTATCTTTTAAACTATGTTAAATATTAGTTGAAGAAAATTAGAAATGTTAAGCTTCAAAATCCAAAAGACAATCATGCCTAACAACTATATTAGAGACACGAAATCGTGCTTAAAAACTTTCCCACAACACTTTGATACTTACCAATACAAGCAGAGCAAGGAAGGCATTTGCACGGAAGACACTGGCTGGAAGTAAATAATGCTGACCCATAATGGCAAAAAAACATTTTAATACAATAATACAATAAAATACAGAGTAAATTAGGTGAGCTTCTAAATACATGGATTTTCTTGAAATATTTCTTCATAATATCTAAGGAATCTTAGGGTTTTTTTTATTCTTTATATAATAAAGAGATTTAAGAAGTGAAGGTTAATTCAATTTCAAAGTGGGGATAGAATGGAATACCGTTTGCATGTGTTTTCTTATGAATTAATGAATAGCAATATACTCCAGGGGTCTATTTTTATTATCATTATCATATAATAAAAAATAATGTCTTTTAAACTGAAAGAGTTTGTAACATTGGCAGAATCAAATATGTGAGAACCTAGGTCAGACCAAAATTGTTTGGAAATAGGGTCACCAAAAAACAAATGTACAAATGTCTCCTCTGCTTGTTTACAACAAGAACATGAGCTGTCAATGTCTAAATATTTAGAAATGTTAGAATTGACGGGGTATATTTTATGTTAAATTTTGAAATGTATCTCCTTTGCCTTATTGGAAATACAATGATGAATAATTAAAATAATAAAACTATTTTCTAGGTAAAAGCCTTTTCCAATCAATATCTTCTACCAAGGACCTCCAACTGAATTTTCCTTTTGGAGCAATTTTCTTTTTAAATTGACAAATTTGGCATACATTACTACATGGCATACATGGCATATATTTCTTGTCTAACAGATCAGTTCCTTCCAAGAGTAATGTAAATTGTATTGTAACTGTATTCCTTGAATTATATGGAGTGACTTTTAATAAGGTAAATTAACCCAGGTGAGATTGCTTTAACCACTGCACTAAACTCTTTTGGAGAAACAGGGAAATTGTGGTAAATCATAAATTGCTCATAAGTCAAAACATTTCCTGAGTCATCAAATACAGCTAATATTATTTTGGAACCATCTGGGGGGGAAAAGCATCTGGGGGGTGTTATTCCATAAAAGTGCTCTATGGGGTGAGAAACTATGGACATAGCACAGTTTCCAAGCAAGGAGACACTGCTGATGAAATTTGGACAAAGCAATAGGTAGCTTAGAAGGTAAATAATTTCAATTCAAATTAAAATAAAGGTTACCAATTTTATAAAAAAAAATATGGTTGGGAATGAAATACCAAATGGATTTGGGAGACATATTTTAAGCCAACATATTTTAAAGATATTTATCATGTCAGAAAAAAACAAAAAAAACAATACCTCCATCTGCAGTTGGAGAGCACTTCTTTTTTCATTTATGAGTTTTCTTTTTCCAAATGAAATCTAAAAACATACTATTAATTTCTTTAGCAATTTTATTCTCAACCTCAAAAAATAAAGATAGTGATGGATATACAAAATGAGAAAGACCTTCAGCATTTGACAGGAGGACGCTGTCATATAGGTACCGTTGTAGCCAGATATCGAGCAGCCTGAACGAGTAGGGGAAAAAAACAATTTCTATGAGCATTTTCCCGAGCTGGCAGTGGCAAATACCAATAAAGGTATGATTTTTCTTTCTTTTTTCTGAAATCACTAACCTTTATACATTTGTTTATAGTTTAAATATGTGCGCTGGTTAGCTACGGTTGGTAATCAGTGTTTCTTAGTTAGGTTAGCCTTTCTTGTTTCACAAAAGTTTTCACATTGTTCTGCCAACGGATAGGCACATAAAATAGCTCTTCTGATTGGCCAAAATAGTGCCCCTGCCCCGCCTCTACAGATGCAGAAATCACTTTTGCTTTACATTTTACATGGATCTGAGATGCAAAAGGGAGAGCAATGCGAAACTTGTCATTTGCAAGTGAAAAACAGTGTTTGAGACTTGTAGCAGTAGATTCAAGCAGATGTAGTTTTGTACTTGTGTTTGTGCTAGAAAAATATCAAAGAAAAAAAAATATTTGTGAGAAAATATTCTACAAGTGTGCAGCTCTCATTGGATGAATTCACATACTTATTTGCGGATGAGGAAAATTTGTCCGTGACTTTCTTTCACATTTTTTGAATGTGTTTTGCCCCATATTCACTGTAGCAAAAATGTGAACGTATGAGTTTCTTAATTTGTGACTCGTAGAATATGATTTGTGCACCTGCAATGAAGAATTTGAGAAGGTGTAACTGTTGTGTTTGTGGGAGAGAGAAAAAAAAAATTTTTAAAACATTTTTCTCTGTGACTTCCAATTTACTGATACACATGTGTGGCTAATCTCTACAACTACAAATTCCACTGTCACAGACGCTCAGTTGTTTTGCTCCAATAATACCTTCATATGTCCTCACTATTACAGTGAAACAAGTGTGTGCGCGCATGTAAGCATACATGTATTAATAACTTTTCCATACATTGTTACAGTCATGCACTTCAAAGAAAACACCGTTTGAGATATTAAATACAACAGCCAACAAATAAATGTAATTACAAACATTTATTGTATTTCTTTTTAAGCAAGTCATCTTTCCCTTGATATGTTACCACACTGAAACAATTGCTATTGAGTGTCTCATCGTGTTGCTTTGAGAATGATTGGTTAATCCGACTGTCATTCGGGAAACTGGCCAATGAGAATTGTTCGTGCCTCTCACCGGTCTTGTTTGAAAATATGTCCGTCCGTCCGTTTGTGTGTGCTGCTGCCGCCATCTCCAATGCTACTCACCACAGTCCACTGGATTATTTAACATTTTCCTGCTAAATTCTTATTTCAAGGAATTTGAGTTGTTGGAATGTCAACAGAGAACAAAAAAAAAAAAAAAAAATGTAATATGGTCACAGAGGAAGACAAAGACGGGAGCGGTTTGATCACGCAAGTTAAGCAAACATATATGGCGATATTATGTAAGAAAACATTTTCCTATGATTTTCTGTAACAACCTAATGCAACGTTATGTTTTGTTTTCATACCCTTAATTTATGTAGCCCAGTTTAAAATGGGGAAAACAGACGAAACGTGCGAAAGTTGTAAAATTTGACGGAGGGTAATTATGCCCATTAAGAGTTCCACCAATGGGTAACGACATATCCACTCATAAGTGCTATATCAGTGTATTTATGTGATGTTGCTTGCACAGCCTGGTTTACTGTAGGTTGCACTCATGGGTGCGGATTGTGTGGGAGAAGGGGTAACCTCCCCAAAAATCAAAACAGGCAATTACCCCCCCCCCCCCCTTGAGCCTTTTGAAAATACCAGTAAATTTTGCATTTGACATTTCCCTGAATGAAAAGATGTAACATTACCTGAAAAGTTAAAGAGTCGGAAGATTAACAGTTTGGGGGCCTGGATAGCTCAGCAAGTATAGATGCTGACTACCACACCCGGAGTCACAAGTTAAAATGTGGCGAGTTGTGCGTGGAGCCTTCACACGCACTACATTTCCACGGTAATGCGCAAAACAAGCCACTTGATAAGATGCACGGAGTCTCGGGAGCGACCTCTGTGGTCGTGGGCATGGACAGAGTCTCGGGAGCGACCTCTGTGGTCATGAACACAGGCTGAGACTCAGAGACGAAATCCCTTCTCCTCTGTGAAGACAAAGTTGGCGGTGCAGGCTCTGGGACAGACGAGGCTGGCAACGCCGGCTCTGGGACGGACAAGGCTTCTAGCTCGTCGGCCATGGGCGTTTGCTCGTCGTGCAGGAGCCGAATTGCTGGATCCATTACGGGCAGTCTAGTATTCTGTAACGCTGCTGGCAAGGACAAAGACGATGACAAAGGAGTGAAAAACCCAAGTGCAGTTTTATTAAATAAATGTGAAACCAAAACCCTAACTATAAATGAACCCTAACTAAACTAGACATACACAGGGACGATGCTTGGCATGGTTTAAACAAAGTTACACTTACAAACACATTCAATACTAGACAAAGGACAATGGTAAACATGAGGGCTTAAATACATGACATGGGGGAACAAACCAATGAACAAACAAAACACTAAACAAGGTAACAAGACAATTAAACTAAACCAATGACAAACTAGAACTGATAAAAACCTAATGAAACAATAAACCAATGAAAACAAGACACATGAACATGGAGGGAAAACAGGACATCATATGACTAGGGAATCAGGAACTAAACTTTTCAAAATAAAAGACATGGAATCAAAACACATCTAAACATGACAGTTTATGAAATACTGAGGGGCAGCAGTAGTAAACTCCCACACAGAATCACACTCCACTATCACACAAGACATCTGTTTAAACTTGCCTTGCTAACAATTTCACTATTAACTAGTTCTTTAAATCTTCATTGTAAAAATGTTCATTGTGTTTTGCCCACTGAGTGGTAGGAATGAGGATTTGAACTTTGTTCTGTTGTTGTGAAGGATGTCAACATATATTACTATACAGTATGAAACCTTATTTTACATCAAAGTTTCATAGTATAATGTTTGTTGACTTCAAGCCTAGCATTTTAGCCTTCCTGTTTGCCAATTAAGACTGTTGTGTTTCCGGCTTCTCAGCACTAGATGATGGAATGATTACTTTTCCATGGAATTCCAGTCATTTTGAGGTGTCATGACATTTTACATTCCTAAATTGGTCTATGGGTAGCAGTTAAGTGGGTCTTTGAATAGCCCAAGCATGGTTATTAGTGGCAATGTCATCAACCATCATTGTAGAGGCATTTCAAAAAGAAAAATTCATAACATCTCATTCCAAAGGCCCTACCAAACATCAGATCAGCTCAGATCACATTATAGAAGCTGTTTGTGCAGAAAAGCAGACAATCAAAAGGGTACACAAACTTTTTCACACAACTGTAACTTTCTGTAAATTTGCTCAAGCTGAACATTTTAGCAGCAGTCTTGATGATTCAGCCCCATAACAATGTTTCATTGTAAATGCTTCTTCTGGGCCTGTGTGCTCGGTTTTCTCTGCTTTGTGTTCCACTGTTCTGTGTTGCATAAGTTTTTTTTTTTTTTTGCTTTGCATGGGTTCTTAGTCCTGTTTACTGAACTATGCCGTCTCCTGGGTGACAGAAAGCAAGAAAGAAAGACTAGGTCAAATGCAATGACTAAACAGGAAGTGGTAATACACACAACTCTGGTGGATGAAACAGTGAAACTCTTATCTGCCTGCTCACAATAGAATCTATTTTTGTTTTAGATTGTACTGAACGTGGTGCAAAATACTATGTAAACCATCATTTTCTCTTTGTGATCCATGCTTGAAAAATTCATATAAAAATGCTGAAAAGCTGTGTGTGTAAACTTCTATGTATACATTCTTACAAATAGAAGTATCTGTTTCTTTTTACTATTTTATATTCAAGCAACAAAATAAAAGGACATATTCAAACAACTTGTGTGCAAGGCTGTGCGTGTGAAAGGGGGTGCACAATAAAGTATAGTATATTTGAAAACATGAATAATAATTCTGGTGTATTTAATATCTATAATATAGATATTTTTTTGATAAGTGCTTCAGATGCCACTGAACCTTTTTAACAGAACTTACACTATTGAACAGTAAACATTAGAAACAGAATATGGGAAAGGGAAAAAGAAAGGTGGGGGAAAATGAAGACACAGTAAGTCTGTCATCATAGGTTTAGGTTTGACTTCTATCTCTCTTTGATCAAAGCCATTCATGTTTTGTTTTTTTGAGTTTATCTCTCACTTTTTGAAGTCAAACTTATGGGTGTTGAAGTGTAATTGCCCCATTCAGATGAAGTGACGTTTTGTTTAATAAAAATGTATGTTAGTGCAGCCTTTGTTTAGCATCTGCTCTACTAGACTGATGTTGCTTCTACACCAATAGTGTAATGTTATATCGCCACTCTGGAATTGTGAAGTTCTTAGCATATGGACAGTGAAAATAATTGAACACAAAATTTACATTTCAACTGACCTAACATAACAATGTGAGCCAAAACAAAGTGCAATGGATATTCGCCACACATATACATTTGTTCACAGAGATGTACATTTAACCCATTGTTTTTACAACAATCTCCTTCCATCTCCAACAAATCACAAATTCAATGAGCCAAATACATTAATACATATGTATGTACAAATGGTCACTGGTGCTGATACAAAAAGTTTATTCAATAATAGCGACATTAAGGAGGGGGCCTGGGTAGCTCAGAGAGTCAAGACGCTGACTACCACACCTGGAGTCATGAGTTCAAATCCAGGGTGTGCTGAGTGACTCCAGCCATGTCTCATAAGCAACCAAATTGGCCCGGTTGCTAGGGAGGGTAGATTCACATGGGATAAACTCCTACTGGTCACTATAATGTGGTTCTCACTCACTGTGCGTGGATGCTGCACGCGCTATGTCTCCACAGTAACACGCTCAACAAGACACATGATAAAATGTGCAGATTGACGTCTCAGACGCAGAGGCAACTGAGAGTCACTACGCCACCAAAAGGACCTAGAGCGCATTGAGAATTGGGCATTCCAAATTGGGGAGAAAAAAAGATTGGTGACATTAAGGTGACTAATTTATTAATTAATTAACAAGTCAAAAATATTCAATCCAAAATAATATAAGATTAACTTAATTGGTTATCTAAGAGCATCAAGCAAAAAAAAAAAAAAAAAAAAAAAAATCAGCAGTGAGTTTCTTGAGTTAACATCACAACTTGAGTTCTTAATTAAGGTAAGTGAGATTTAATATGGGGTAATGAGAATGCTTAATCATAACCCAAAAGGTAATTTTTAAACAATTAGTTAAATAATCATGGCATCTTTAACAGTGGTGTGTGCACATTTTCTATTGGAATTTTTTTTTCTCCTTTCCCAGCTTAATGTACAGCGACAACTTGTGGAAAATGGGGGAAAATACCCCAGGGTTATGATGATCCCGCTACCTTAACATTTTCTTTTGGCCATAGATGGGATCAAACCTCATCTCAACACATTTTTTGAATGGATGTTCTCATCTTAATCTTGAAATTTCTTCTGAATTTCAACATTTGTTAAATTTACTCCAGCAGAACTGTTTTGAGTTCAAGTGATCTAATTTTGTGACTTTGGAAAATAGTAATCTATGACAATCTGTTATGTTTGATATTAAATATTTGTGTATACTTTTCTTAATGGGGGATGTGTGGACACACACAGTAATGTATTTAGATTTGTGGAGTAAAAATAGTGTTTTTATTTTTAATTGAAAAGGTAAAGTGAAAGGGTAAGATGACCTCCTCAAGGGCCAGAAGGTCCCTGGTGGCATGTTGTTGCTGGAGTTTTTGTTTAATTAAAAATGTATTTGAATTCATGAGGCTATTTTTAAATAATTTCATGCGTTCGAAATTACAAACATCTCTATTCATTATAATCAAAAGGCCAATTGAGAGGTATTCGCCACTCCATTGATATTGCTATGACTCCTTCAATTAAAAATGTCTAAATATGTACTGTATATATTAGGGCTGCCCCCTGATAGTGGACCAAACGTTAGTCGATGAGAAGAGTCTTGGTCGACCAAGTTTTGATTGGTCGGTTGGTCGCAGAAAAATAAAAATAAATACTCTGCCGGAAACACCGGTATTACCGCTGATTGGACACTAGGTGGTACGTTTAGCAAGGTTAGTGTTAAGCCTACACAATAAAGCAAGACACTTTGATTTCAAACTTTGAACTTTATTTTGTATTTATTTTAACTACAAATTAAAATAAAACTGGTCGGGTATTTCGTTGTCCATCGTGTGTGAATAAATTCGCTTTGCCCCCTCCTTCAATATCTATCTATCTCGCAATATCAAAATACATCGACAATGCCCGGGCTGAGGGATCAGTGAATATTCTTGCTTTAGTGATTTTGCATTTAAAATTAAATTACATTAATAAAATTTAATTAAACTAAAAACTTAAATCAAATTCATTTCTAAATTCAAACTGCACTCCAAACGAAACAAAAACGCAAATAAAATAATGAAGTGATAAAATAAATTATATATAAATATAAAAGTAACCAAATTTCCATTTACTGTCAGGCAAGTATCCATCTAAACATGCAGGTGGAAAATTACTTACACAAATGAAGACTTATTGTAATAAATGTAAAAATAATCATTATGATGATAATAATCACTGACATATAAATCACGGTTCGATTTGAACGTGTTTTTGTTTTATTTTATATTTTACTCGCAGACTGCAGAGTTGCATTCACAATGAACTGCTCTATGGAAATAAAGTGAACTTAACTCAAAGTACCTCCTGAGATGTCTGAGGGCATTTACAGCACTCACAGACCATACTGTTCTTGGAAATAATAATTCATACGACAGAAACAAAGAAAGAGTGAGAAACTTTTACATGTTTGTGTTCCGCTAGACTGCACGCCTCCGTAAACAGTATGTAATACATGTGCAAAGATTTATTTTCTGTCATGTGCTCTTAATAATATAATAAAGTGTTTCTTCAAGCGTGTTTGTGTCTACGGGCAAATTATTTGTAATATTAATTTGATAATAATATTAACCTAATAATAATTTTATACATTAATGGGAAAACAAATCAAATATCGTCTTGACATCGATCACTCTGACCATCGTCGATCCCAGAGATCATCGTCTGTTGGCAAAACCCTACTGTGCATTTCTCTCAATAAATTAACAAAATGTTTAGACAGTCTCCTTGTTAGTTTTTCTGACACATTTAGAATCATTACTGCTTTTGCCGGTGTCGCTGAGGCTCGCTTCATGCGTGCACTTGTATTTATTTTAAAGGCTCATTATTACGGTTTAGTACTTCTCTGTAATGTAGAACAGTGTTTGCAATGTTACTTATAACATTCTTTCTCAGCCCTGGAACGCAAACCATTTTCTGTTGCCCCCCAAAATATATGTATATTTAAGTAATTAAATTAAACATGCGACAAGTAGTGAATAGGAAAATCTTTAGTTGGGGGCAGCCCTATTCATAGGCCTGAACAGTATATGATTCATCCAAAAGGTTTAGCTTTCAGATTAATCACTTTGAATGGCATTATGCTATTTGATTTGTCTTTTAGTTTTTCAATATTTGAAATAAGTGATATAAATAGCATATTAATAGCATATAAATTAATATAAGATATGTTTTAAAAATTCTGTAAGAATCATATGACAGCTGGGGTAATTTTATAGGGACTTATTGCCCCAGGTAGAGGGTCATCCTTCCCCAGTAGTGTGTAAAATGGCCCCTTTTTATAATCTTTACTTGCATGCTTCTCTTAATTTCCTTTGAAAAGGTATTGGATCATCATCAACCTGCACTTGCTAAACTAACACGTTACAATTTAAAACTAAATGCACATTGTTCCCAAGAAGGCTTCTTCCTCTATAAGAAGTTTGATTTTCCCCAGTATAAGCACTTTGGCTCTGACTCTATTTGCTTCAGAATAAAACACTTTCCAAAACCACCATTCACAACATCCAAAGACAGATTTTGGCCCCGAGAATCACCACCATCTTTGAAAGCCCCAGACCTCCCAAAGTATGACACTACATAAAGAAAACTGTAATAGATGGCATTGATTATAAACAAATAAGAACCACTACAAAAGTACATCTAGACCAAACAGATATCTTAATTTCAGCTGCATTTAGCACAAATATAGCCAAGGGTGTTTGAACAGCTGTAATCATTCCAGCAATGATTACCTGTAGGGTAGGATGAAAAGGTCAAGGCATTTTGTGAAATGTACAAGTCACCTCCCCCCTCCAAAAAAAACCAAACTTTTTTGGGAACTAAAATACTAGTCCAGTTTAACTCAAAGCAGTTCACTGGAACAGCCTGGTAAATATTAGGTTCTCCAGAGTACCCATTCTCCATCCTAGTTAGGGAAGAGTAGGATTATAAAAGAGCACTAATGTAATCTAGACTTCAGATGCCAACACTGACATTTCATTAATAGGAAACACAATTAAACTGATCCCAAACCCAATCTCTTTTTAAAGTACGCTCACAATTTCACCATCATGACCACCAATCCAAGCGTGTGTGGAACCAGCCTGTAGAAAGTATTTTTCCATCTGATTATGTACAGAAGCGAGATTCCCATCAAGGTTGACATTTTCTCTAGAGACAGATTTTTGTATGTATTAAAAAAAGAAAACTCACACCTCTGCTTTGACCCAATTAACTTTTGAGGGAAGAACTTGTAGTATTGTCCTTTAAAAGGTTTCCATCCAAAAGGGACAAGCTGTCAAGTGCTAGACAACACAAAAACTTTTGTGGCTCATCCATGCCATGGTTGTATGCATTCAGAATATTTTTTATTTTTTAATTAAAAAGTTATACAAGCATAAACTTTTGGATCAAAAAGTTCTTGAAGCTCAAGACAAACAAATTCCATCCAATGTCTCCAAACTGAAGTGGTCGTGTATACTGTAAGGTGGGATGCAAATGTGTTTGCATTCAAAGGCAAAGAGCAAATTTATGATCTTTGAGTAAATCAACATATGAACTTTCTCACAATTAGCATCTCTTCCTGAAGCACCACACCCCACTGAGCGAAGATTGCAAATTCACACCTCATTGTTGCCCTTCCACATCTGTCCCATTCTCTCCCCTCTCCTCCTCATCCGTTCCCCTTCAGCTCAGAATCACCTCAAACTCACCTAAGATCTGTATGTAACAAAAGAACATATCTGATGTATACAAATAACGTAACTAGTGTACATGTTTGGTATCATTTAAAGTTTCTCAGTGCGCCTGGTAAACTGGTCTCATTTTCCCAGCCATAATGAAAAGCAAAAAGAAGTTATAAAATATGAGAAATGTTGTGTGCCCCTTAAAGGTGTGCCCTCCCCCAGATCCTCCATACAAACTACCTCCTGAATGTAGATATACAGGAACCCCCTCAATAGGGGACCAAAATCTAATTATAATGACAGCATATTTAATTATTTGGTTGTGGCGTGGGGACATGGTCGTTTGTCGGTCTGAGGGGGAGAGAGAGAGAGAGCGGTAAGGCTTGTCACATGGTTTGTAAACAACCCTAACTTGTTATAGTGATGCAGAGAGAGACATAAAGGGGCAGCTACGAACCACCACACCTGGGGTGGTCTCGATATGGTGTTGTAACACAGTTCATTTTCATGGGCAAGGAAGAGGCGAGAAACCGGCTTGACATATAACTTAAAGGTTTAATGGAAAACTCAAAAGACAAAGACATAAGATATCGGACATGTCCGTGAACGATCTCTCTCTCTCTTGCATCGCCGTCCGCGAGTGGCCTTTATCCCTCTTGATGGCTTAATTAGCCTAATACGTGACCGGGCGTGCGTAATCATGGGGGGGGTTTGGGGGGGTGGGGTCAGGCGCCTCCCGCGCGGTCTGCCGGCAGGTCATCCCCATCAACCTGGATGAGGGAGGGGGCAAGGGGAGGGAAACAACAACAAACAACAATTAAAAATGGGGGGGAGGGTTCCTGCACTGGGCAGTACCTCCCCTCCCACAAACACCATCATTTAAAAAAAGAGGGAAAAGGCCAACACAGAGCAGCAGCGAGAGAGAGAGGAGAGAGAGAGATTAATAAAAAAAAAAAAACTTATTCGCCGGTTCTCTGATATGCCGTAGCTCGTTCCTCAGCCACTCCTCCACCCTCTACCGAACGGCAGCCGCGCCTCTCCAGGCGGATCCGAGGCAGTCCTCAGCCCCTGGCGGACGGAACACCCGCGTTCTCGGGGAGCCGAAGGGGACTCCCCCGCCCCTGGCAGCGGTTCTCCCGCTCCAGGCGGTCGGTCGCGATCCCCTCCCCGCTCGCGGACGGTGGTCTTCCCTCAACCCCTCCGCATTTCAGCGGCTGGTAGGGGCATCCTCCGCCCCTGGCAGCGGCCCTGACCGCTCCAGGCGGTCGGCTATAGGAGCCCCTTCTCCCCTCGCGGTCGGCGGCCATTCCTCCGCGTCCAGGCGGCTGGGCTCCTCGTCCCAAGGCAGATAGCAGCGGCTGCTTCTTTGGGGGTAGTGGCGAGAACTCCGCTATGGCGTATCCCTCTTCCTTCCTGGGTTTCGGCACGAATGTAACACAATTCATTTTCATGGGCAAGGAAGAGGCGAGAAGCCGGCTTGACATATAACTTAAAGGTTTAATGGAAAACTCAAAAGACAAAGACATAAGATAACGGACATGTCCATGAACAGTCTCTCTCTCTCTTGCATCGCCATCCACGAGTGGCCTTTATCCCTCTTGACGGCTTAATTAGCCTAATAAGGGACCGGGCATGCGTAATCACGCCCCGGTCCCGCCCTCCACCGTGCCACAGGTGTTCTTTGAGGTTAGTACGACCTCAGATCAGATGAGACAACCCGCTGAATTTAAGCATAATTCTAAGCGGAGGAAAAGAAACTAACCAGGATTCCCCCAGTAGCGGCGAGCGAAGAGGGAAGAGCCCAGCGCCGAATCCCCACCCCGCCCGGGGCGCGGGAAATGTGACGTACGGAAAACCGCTATCTCCTGGCGCAGGCCGGGAGCCTTATTCCTTCTGATGGAGGCTTAGCCCAGGGACGGTGTGAGGCTGGTAACGGCCCCTGCCCCGCCGGGGTATGGTCTTCTTGGAGTCGGGTTGTTTGTGAATGCAGCCCAAAGCGGATGGTAAACTCCATCTAAGGCTAAATACCGGCACAAGACCGATAGTCGACAAATACCGTAAGGGAAAGGAGGAGGCAAGAACCAGCTTGACAATATAAATAAGGTTTTAATAATGAACTTAAAACAAAGGACAAAGACGCATGACGACGGACATGTCCGTACATTTTCACTCTCTCGTCACCACCGTCCTCCATCAGCCTTTATCCCTCTTGGAGGCTTGATTAGCCTGATACAGACCAGGTGTGTATCATCACGACCGCCCTGCCACATTGGGTATTTAAGGAGATGTGACACATTGTTCATGATTCTCTGTAGTCAGACGATCCCACACATTTACTGTGTGTAGGTTATATCAGATAATTGCAATTTCTTATGTTTTGATCAAATGTCTACATTTGACTTATTACTATCTAATTGGAGTTGACGAATTTATGACGTTACCTGGTAAATAAATTGTAAACGTTTGATTTTATTCAGACTGACTCTGAAATTGTTTTTCCCAAACAGATTAAATGATTCGTATGTTACCGCAAGTCTGCGTCAGATTAGTGACGACTAATATTTGGCATCAATTCAAGTGTATTTGGTTTGCAAAGACAAAAAGGGAATTTCCGTTTAGAACAGCAAATGCTGTTTGACCAATCTAAATTCGGGTGTGTCTTACCTCAGTTTTAATTTGATGTTTCTCCAGATAAGTGTACGCGGGAAACCACTCATGACCAATCCAAAGCTATTACAAGAGAAGTTATGTTGGTCAACTTACATCTGCAAAAGAAAACGTTAAGTTAAATTCAAGTGTATGCAATTCCATGGGGGCTATACTGAAGTATCTTTGATTGTGTAAATGTGAATGTGACCGATCTTGGGTAGCCTATATAGCAATTACCTTTGTTTGATGATCCGAAGCTGACCGGCTTGTGATCGTGAGACCCGCATAAAAGAGAAAAATATGTGAGGACCTCAAAGTGACTGTGAAATAATTAAGGCTTCTCAACAACTTCTTCTTTATTGCTTGCTGTTTCATCGCAAAGCTGCAACTGTTCCCTGTTTGAAGGATGTTCTATAGGAATGTGTTTCTTGTCGCTACTCTAACATGTATGTCACCCCCATATAAGGTTATGAACTATTTCATTGGTGGGGGTCCAGTGGAATGTGGTTTTTCTGGACCATATAACAATGTGCTGAACAATAAACGTGGAAGAAGTATTTGATAGCATTGGGTGTCTGTGTCATTTCTTTCTTCCCTCAGCTGAGCCGTATCGAGATGGGGATTGCAGATCAAGAAAATAAATTAAATACATTGGATGACAAAATTATCTAACAGTGACATAGTTTCCTAATCTGAACGGGTAAAATATAATTAGAGTTAAAAATAATAATCAAACATTCGCTCACTTTTAATGATGCTCAGATATCATTAAAACCTTTTTCATTTATGGAGTAAGATGAAATAACGAGGTAATACATAAGAGAAAATGTATTTAATTTAATCTTGTTGTGTTGCGTAACAGGAAAGACAGTAACGCGCAGAGACCTTCACCCGTATTATTGGAGACCGCCATTGAACCGATAAATGGACTTACAAAGTGGTGACTGCCCTTCCGTGATCTCGCAACCACAGGCGAGTGACGTTTTTCGAAGCGCGACATTCAGTTCCAACTATACACAGGACGTGAGGTTTGATCTTCTTCTCTATCTTCATCTGCTGTGGTAAGTCTATTCTTCTTTTGCCTATTAGAAGTGTTGAGGGAAAGCACAGACGCACCCCATATAGACACATTTTGTAGAACGGGTCGGAATACCCACTGTTAGACCGGAGACCGAAAAAATCCGGTGGTGCCAAATATATTAGACAAAACCATATGTACATCAGGGAAATGATAGTGGCAGGATACGAGAAAAGAAATCTCTTGATCTGCAAATTAATGATCTCCTTGGCCCAGTTGTTCAAAAGTAATCCACTTGGATTTTGGATAACGGATTGGATCAAATCTTGAAAATGGGTTTTTCAAAAGAAAAAACGGATTACATAATCGGATTAGATCACGTAATCCAATCTTGGTTTTGATCCGGATCAAACCTTTAGTTTGGGTTTTCCAGAACTGTTTTGTAGGATTTGGATCACTTTGATCCAAAACATCTGGATTAAACTGATCCCATCAGAAGGGTGGATTCAGCGTGGATTTCATGCCCAAAATGTAATGAAAACTTTAAAAATGTATGAAATAATACTATATTTGGATCATGCAGTATCTTACAAGATATCCTATTTATTCATAAGGTTTTAATTTTATTTGTTCATCCGTCAGGCTACAGTGATTAGGTAGGCTTTAACGTATTCAGCCTTTCAGTATAGGCCTACAGCAAAGTAGAAAGAGTTTGGCCTCATAAAATAATCCCCCAAACAGCTGTCAAAATTGACCAAAAACAATAAATTTTATTCTGTCACTAATTGATATATATATTCATCACAATCGAAAATATTTTTGTTTTTAGAATATTTATTAGTGATGCATGCAATGATTACAGAATAACCAAAAAAATGCAAAGAATGGCAATCACTGATTTTTGAAATCCAAAACAAATCCAAATCAGAAATAGTGTCTAACTATAGCGTCCATTGTTGCACGTCCTGTTTGCTCGTTCTGGCAGAATGCAGGAGGTTGGTTAGTGTCTCCAAGGGGCTCAGGTGCATCATTGTCAGCACAGAGAGGGACATTGCGCTTAGTTGCGATGTTGTGCAGGACAATACAGGCAAGGGTTATGTTGCATGCTTTCTGTGGTTCCGCTCTCAGGTAGTTAAGGCATGCAAAGCGCCTCTTAAGAACTCCATTTAAACGCTCAATTGCACATCTTGCTCTGCAATGAGCAGTGTTGAAGCGTGCCTGCGCCAGTGTATTTGCTGTTAGAAAAGGAGTCATCAGCCATGGTAGGAGTGGGTAGGCACTGTCTCCTAATATTATGCCATCCGGTCGGTTGGTTTGGAGGTCTCTATATGAAGCGCTCTCCCTCAGGATGTGTGCATCATGGACAGACCCAGGCCACTTGACAACGCAGTTGGTGATGATGAGGTCAGCATCACATACAAGTTGGACATTGATGCTGTGCCTCCCCTTTCTGTTTATAAACTCCCATTCATTCTCACGAGGTGCTTGTATATGCACATGTGTGCAGTCGATTGCTCCAATAGTATTGGGCATATTCCCCAAAAGAAAAAAGCTCCGCTTGGCCTGTGCAATCTGGTTGTCCTTTGGAAAAGAAACAAATTCATTGACCGGGCTGGCCAGTGTGATTGACACATCTCTCACCACATCACACACAGCTGATTTCACCACTCCCATATAGTCACCAACAACTTGATAGAAAGTCCCACATGCATAAAATCGGAGAGCAATGAGGATCTGGTCTTCCACAGACAGACCGTGACTCCTTTGGGTTCTGTGTTGAAGTTTTGGCCTGAGAAGGTTCACAAGGTACTCTATATCAGCCTTCCCAAAGCGAAACCGGACATACAGCTCCTCAGTGGTGTATTGCTCCAGTGGCTTGGTACGTTCAACATACACCCTTTGACGGTATCCTCTCCTGGCAAAGTGGTGGTGGCGGTGGACAACACCTACCATTTCACTGTCTCTCTGTGAATCCTCTGAGAAAGGCTGATTTATATGGCTGTGTAGTTGGTCTTTTCAAACACACCTATTACAACTGATTTGTTTTGGCTTGTGTTCAATTGAGGCAATTGGACCCAAGGCCTATAATTGATGAACAATGTTCACTATAGTAAAGCAATGGAACCATGGACTCAAGAAGCTGTAACTTCACTGCTGCTGAAACCAATACACTACTAGAGGGTGTTCGGTGCCATTATGGAACAATAGTGGGAAGTTTTAATTCTGCTAAGGATACCAACAAAAAGAAAAATGATGTTTGGATTTTAATCACAGAAAATGTGAATGCCATAGGGTCTGGCCAGAGGAGGACCACAGACCAAATCAAATTGCGGTGGAAGAATCTTAAGGCCAGGGCAACAAAGGACCATGCTGAAGCCAAAAACCCACAAACAGGCAACAAGCCATTTAAGAGGGGAGATTACACAGATGTGGTCCTCGACATCATTGGAGGTGAGAAGTCGCAAGCTCTCCATGGTATTCAAGGTGTTGTAGGGGATGGCGAGCCTTGGATTGAGGAGGAGGAGGAGAATCTGCCAGTTCCTCCTGAGGCTGATCCAGAGAGCGTATTCATATTGAATCTCAGCTCTGTTCCTGAGGAAGAAGCTGGATCCTCATTGGTTGAGCCAGTGGTAGTTGCCACAGGATCTCAGAGGAAAGGCTTGAAGCGCCCTTCATCAAACAAAGATGATGATTACAAGGCACTTCTGCAAAAAGAGACTGAAAGGGCAGAAGCACAGCTTCGTCTGGCAGAGGAACAACTGACTCTGACCAAACTGCAGCAAACCAAGGCCAGACTTGAGATCCGCCTCCAAAAGGCTACGCTCCGACAAGCTGGTCTCTCCACATCAGATGAGGAAGTCTGAAATTATTGTGGAGTATTTGACATTAAGTCTTTTTTTTTTAATTCAATACATCTATATTTGAAACTTGTTATAAATATCCTCAATGTACAGTGTTTGTTACTTGTTTTGTCTACTTGTTGCTCTTTACATATCTATAGTTCTACATTGTGATTTCCTATCCTGTTTAAGCACTGGTTATCCAGATGTGGTGATCCTGAAATGTTCCTATCCGGATCAGATTGATCCAATCCGATGTTGATTTGAAAAACTGGCTCAAAAGTAAGCTGGATTACGTGATCACGGATCGCAAAAAAAAGGATTACTAAATCCGGATCAATTTTATCCGGATTAAACCTTTTGAACAACCGGGCCCTTGTTCGCCCAAGCGACGAGAGATCTTAAACTGGAGGTCACCATCCAAAGTTTTATTCTGGTATTCAAGGGAGGTTTGCAACTGGAACTTTAATTATAAAATCAATGAACACCGTCGCTATTGTTTATGTACTTTGCTGCAACGAACTCGCGACATTTCAAAAGAATGAGCAGGTAGCAACTGTAAACAACTAAAAAGTAGCGATTGAGATATAAACATTGCAAGTCGATGTGTTTGCATATAAAAAGCAAGATTTTGGCAAAACAGAGTGATGTGAGAAAAAGAAAAGTAACAACAGAAATGTTACTAGTTATTAATCAGTAAAGAGTACTATGACAACCTATTTTTAAATTTGCAACTGTGCTAAACACCGTTTCTGCTGTGTTACAAGTAACCCTTAGATTAGAGGTTGTAAATGCTTCGGGCATTCCAGACTTTTCATCTTCTATAAATTAGAAATGACTGTAATCATGCTTTTCTTGAAATTGTTCTTTCAGTTTAAAGCTGAATGTGTTACTATGTCGGATATCTCTGATGTGCTATTAACCATATAGTTGCAGTAATTTTACACAATTAGCATTAACTTTCAGTAACTTTAATAAGACTGAAGAATTTCATTAGGCCATTAAAACTTAAGTACACTCTTTGCACATTGCATCACCACTGACTCTGCCCGGCCCTCTTTTCATATTCAAATATAGTCGCATGAGAATACACCTATCTTAACTCAAGAAAATTTGAAAATTGCATTCAATTTCAAATTGTAATCGCAAAAGCTCTGCAGCTTGAGCAGAAATTTGACCCATGTGAATATGTACCTGCAGTCATTGGGTGTTTACAGTAGCATGTCCATCAAAGGCTTTCAGCTGATGTGGTACACACAATGCACATGCTCATGCATCTGATACAGGGCCTAATCAAAGGCATGTATTCTTAAAAGAGCAGCGAGATCTCTCATTCCAGAAAACCTCCAGAGACCAGTAATAACATATAATATAGTTGTATTATAATGGCCAAGCATGGCCACAGACCGGGAAAGGTTATGCATGGCATTGCAGATGTATACTGGACATGTATATTTGTAATGACAATGCCAACCGAACAACCTTACCGGCAACACCAATTTAATTTAAATCTGATCAGGAGAACCATTCCACTGGGTAGACAATGAAAAATGTGTGTGTAAAGTGCAAAACATCAGGCAAAAAAATGAATAACCCTGACAGACCACAGAGATCATAGATGATAAATCGTGTGAATAGCACCCTTAAAAAATGCTAAGCAGAAAATACATCACCAGACATATGAACTTATTCTTTGACCACAGAGCTGTGTTGAGTGCATTAAAAATAAAACAAAGCTCAAAGTTCCCCAGCAGAACTGCGGCCTATATTGCTCACAATAGCAGACTGTGCAGACTCAGCTGTGAGAACAGCTAGACGTGCTACACATGTGAAACTGCTCTAAAATATCAGCAGTGATTCAGATCTCACCAAAGATGCTCAGTCTAATTTGATCTCCAAAATAAAATTTGCATTAGACATTGTACTGGTTCATGTTTTTTAAACAAAATGCTTATTCCCCCTGATTAAACAAACCATAGTGTGAGACTAAAAGCTGTCTGTAACAGTTTGGCTTTGACTATCAGAGTAAAATAAAGTACCACATGTCCAAATGCAAATTATATAAAGGTCAACATTAACTGTTTTCTCTCTCTGTATTTGTTCCCATTTCAGGTTGCAATCTCGTGAGGGACAGATTCCAAAAGGTTTCCGATACCCCTGCTTCAAGCCAGGACATCAATTTGGCCATGCTGGTGATTAGTGCAAAAGCAAATCTAACGGGCCATTCACAGCTCTACAAAAAACAAAAATAGATGTATGGCCTCCCAGTTTAGCACCGGAACCAAAATTGTGCAACACCAATTGCTCTAGAACAAGTTCCACCCATCTTCTAAAATACGGAGCACACACTTTTATCACAACACATCATTGAACAAAATAATGGCCTTAATTCTGAAAATACTAATCCACTCAAGATCTGGCCTGCCTCTCACATACACATAGCCTCTCACACATGGGACATTAAAAACCTGTTTCAATAAAACAGTCACTATTTACAACTTCCCTTTTAAATACTGCGTGGAGTGGAGGGGGGCGGGGCCGGGCTGGAATGTCGTACGCCCGGTCCCCAATCGGCCTGATGGGGCGCGCGAGGGATAAAGGCGGCCGGTGACGACGGTTCGAGAGAGAGAGCGATCAATCACGGACATTTCTGGTGTGTGTGTGTGTGTGTGTGTGTGTGTGTGTGTGTGTGTGTGTGTGTGTGTGCGCGTGTGTGCGTGTGTGCGTGCGCTTTTTGTTTAAGTTCTTTATTAAATTATTATTTATATTGACAAGCCGGTTCTCGCCTCCTCCTTCCCCATCTTAACGCCGCGTTACAGACTGTAATATACATGGGACATGTGCATGGATACAGTCACACGTCGATGATTTAATTGCTAATTGCAAGCAATCTTGCCACCCAAATTTCAACATGTCTACATATACAGTATATCAAACCAATTGATTGTTGTTGGAATGGTTGCAGACCAGAGGGCCCCTGGTTTTCAACACATCGGTAATAACGATATAAAAATAGAAGTTGACGATGTGAAATGCAGACACTTCTATCGATCCACTACACATTTTGAAAATAGGCATATATCATCGATTGTGACTTAGCCACCAAATCACACACACATTAGATAATTTTGAATTAGCACCGCTATTATTATATATGTCTGTAACTGTGATTCTACAATCATATAATTAATATTATAACTATATGTTTAATGATGCATGCCACTGGTGAAGATACTAGTTATACTGACTTTGTGATATGTTTCCTTTAATCTATTATCCACTGTAATAATGTACATTGATGATATATGTTCTAATTGCCTTGAACTCTGTGCCACCTTTCCTTTAATTCAGATCAAATATATCTAAATTCCACTACCACAAATCACAAAGGTAGAAAAAATAAAAAATAATTAATTAGACCCCTTTGCATTTTCAAAGACACACTTGAGACCTGGATTACCACTCGCACTTGTGACATTAATTCATTGTTTGTATTTTTATCATGTATTGATGCATTACTGAATCTTTTCTCATGTCAGTATAACAGTACGTTCTTCAGAGTTTCATCTTTACATGGTCATTTAAGAAGCTGTTCAGGTGCTTGCATTACCAGTGAGTTCTCACCTAGTTCTCACCTTCACCTAATTGAGGTCTGCCCAGAAGACCACCACTGGAGGTCGCAGAGAATTCTTCAAAGAGTCAGATCATCATTAAAGGGAAGGTGCAACCAGAAGCAGATGTTTCTCCAGGATGGAATGACATGTCCACTGAACAAGCGACAAAAGCCTTGATGGACTCTATGAACTGAAAACGTGCCAACCTCAACCAGACACAGCGTTGCGATTTCAGATGCCTTATCAGATCCTTACGGGCATCAACCAACGTGGCACTGGCTCTTAGCCCGTCACAACTGCACATACATCAGCGACTGAGATAAAAATAGAAACTAAGACACAATGACCCCACAGGGACTCTAATGGAATTGTCCCCGGGGGTCAAGCGGAGGAAACTGAATGGTGCATAGTGGTCATTCATCATTAATTAGTAACAAGAGAATGGGCTAAACACTGTTCTCCAACCCCCCAAAAAAGAGCAAACGATATAATGTCATAGCTGAAAGGTTTCTGCAGATTTGTTTATACAATGGCTTGTTGGCTACCTGCTGCATTCCTCAAGTAGAAAACTATGCAAAGAAGCAAAAAGGCTCTCATCATTGCCATAATACACATAAAAAGCAAGCAAGAAAGTTGAAATGTTAAACTACCTGCATTTAGATGATCAAAGTAGAGTGAAAAAAGACACCATAAACATGCTTGATGGAAAATTTATTGAATAGGTTGCCAAGTCAACCTTACCTGGTTGTTCAATCAGTCTTGAGAATTTCAGTAAAACTTACATGAAAGTGACCCACTTTAATATTCTAATGAGGATGCGTAATTGTTCACTTTTGGTTTATTGAAAAATCAGGAGTGATTTAATGAACTCGGTGTCTCCACCTGTGTAGTGTGATCACTTTGAATGTTGTGTTCTTTGATTGGAGCAATCTCAGCTGATCCTTCTTTTCCTTTGTTTTAGATCCTCTTGTATATCTTTGAAAAGTGTCATCCACGCTGGAATGGGGCTTAGTCAGCATGAATAACTCTTTGTCTTATTTAGTGGTCTTTCACACACATTTGTTTGTGCTTGGTTTGCATTGGAACTTCATATCTGTTGCAGCATTCCCCTTGTTCCCTCATTATTTCATTTTTTTGGTTTATTATTCCCGGCGCATCTTTATTCAATCATATGTGTGTTTGTCTTTTTATATATGTGATTGTTCATGGCTGTTTTGGCTTCTTATGGGTAAAATTGTGCTTTTACTACAAATATCTTGAAATTGGGTTCATTACTCGAAGCTTCTGTACACTGTTTAATATATTGCCATCTGCTGGTCAAGACCAGAAAGCGCACCCACTAAATGTGCAAAGACAACATTGTGTTCGCAATAAAAAGCAATAATAATAATAATAATAATATTATAAACAAAAAACAAAAAAATTAAAACTTTTTCAATGCTATATAATAATTTTTTGTACTGTTCATTGTTTTTAAAATAAACCATGTAAATATGAAAGACTGAAATGCTTCATATTTAAAATATGAAAATTATTTATATGTAACCCTTGTTCTGTGGCGTTTGCTCCACAGGCCCCCTACACTGAGTCTCATATAGGGTGTGTGATGACAAAGGAGAGGGGTCACAGGACATGGCTGTGTTTGAAGCAGGGCAGCTCTCTTTTATATTTGTCTCACTCTCTTTATCCACATTAGGCATTGGGCGAAGGGCAGGCAGTTTCCCAAAAGTAAAACATTCTGTTTTATTTCAAACTAACACACATAATGGCACATATAAATCTTGTTGCATAAAACAATTAATTGACATAGTGGTAGTGCGAGACTGTATCAAGGGGTTGTGTTATCAAATTAAAAATAGGATTCTCAAACACAAAAAATAAGCCAAATGAAGATTTATACTTACAGACAAAAATAAGCCCAGAAATGTTCTGTAAATCAGACTTTAAAACAGAATCAACACACAGAACACAAACATAATTCAGGTCTGTAGGTCTATAAAATGCAAGTGAATGGGTGGCAAATTTTGAAGCTCCAAAAATCTTCATGTGTGTTCTGTAGAAGAAAGTCATACACATCTGGGATGGCATGAGGGTGAGTAAATCTTGAGAGAATTTTAGTTTTTGGTGAACCATTCTATGTCCAATTTAATATGTCAATAATTATATTAAGTATAAGCAGAGACTATTTATTTATGAGAGATGGGCCACTTCTATTTAAATGAATAGGAGAAATTGGAACACTCAGACAAGGAGCTCTAGCACTGTAGAAAGGAAGACTCACCTTACTGGTAAAAGAGCCAATCACATTTTAGACATACATCACCTGTCAATCAAGTAGAGAATGTGTCACACATGTGCATTAGCTATACAAGCCAGATAAATTGCACCTTTTAACGTAATATGAGGTAAAGAAGCACAATTTTGTTAACCAGGGTTGTCAAATTTTACTGCTGATTTGAAATATGTCATTTAAATGTCATCTTGACAAGCAGTTTTTGAGATTTCGGTATTCCCCCATTCAAGTAGATAGGAACTTCACTGTCATGATTGGAAAAAGCCTCCCGGGAATGTTCCAAAGATGACCTACAGTCACTGATCTATATATATAACTTATCAACAATCCAGTTATATATATATATAGATCAGTGCCTACAGTGTACTTACTTGCTAGAGAGACTTTGGTCGTTTCCGTATTTTTTTTGCAGCGTAAATCTAGCAAAATTTTTATATGATAATTTTTTATAAAATATTGAGTGTAAGTTTATAACATTATGCTTTGTGTTATATTATGCTGGCATTATTTTTTTTTTAAAAAGTACTGTATTACCACAGCTACAAGGGAGTTTCGATAACAGCTGCTGAGTGAGTGGCAGTAGGCCTAAATTTGGCATCTTCTCCCATCTGACTGTCTTAATCCACTGCTCTCTATTTTTTTTTCCTGAAAACTCAGAATATTCATGAATATACATTAAATCATTATTATAATTGTTTTTTCTCCCATTCACCACTGTCGAAGTTTACCCTGCAATCGATAACTTCCGCGTGGTTTAGCCTACTTTTCGCTGGGGTGGAATAATAGGGTTCAAAACAGTGTTATGTCCATGCCATGAGTGTACCTTCATTTACTATTATTTTGAATGGCCATGTAAAATGAAGCAATGTGATAACAATTTTACCTGGTCGCAAAAAGTAATCTGTTAATTTACCTGATGAACTTTCACCTTTTGCTGAGCCTTTATTCTTCGCAGAGCTAATAAGCTTCTAAATCACTTGCGCCTTTATTAGCAACTGAGACATAAGTGCCAGCTTTACATGTCATATATTCTGCTTCCCACGGGTCTCGACCTTAACGAAAGCATGGGAATTTTTGGTGCAATTCTTCTGTAAATTTGCACTTTCGTTTGGGTATTGTTTCCACTCAGCTGTCATTTGCTGCTACTGTCAAGCAACCGTTTGATGCGAAGCACAGCAGCGCTTCGTGGAGAGATTGACAGGCAGGAATTTGGCCAATAGTTGCTGCAACCCTCTTATAATCGACCAATTGGTGTGCGAGAAGGCGGGACTTACAAAGAAGGCTTAAAGCAATGCAAATATGCGCGCACACGATGAAGTATTAAACCAGATGCACATCATAATGCAACTGCCCTCAACAGCAAAGACCTGCAAAGGGTGGTGCGAACTTCCAGACACATCATCGGAGGTGAGCTTCCCTCCCTCCAGGACATATATAACAGGCGGTGTGAAAAAAGCTCGGAGGATCATCAGAGACTCCAGCCACCCGAGTCATGATCTGCCTCACTGCTTCCATCAGGCAGGCGGTACCGCAGCATCAGGATCAGCACCAGTCGACTACATGACAGCTTCTTCCCCCAAGCAATCAGACTTTTGAACACATGATCTCTCACGATCAACAATCAGCACTGCACTTTAATAATCTTATATCTCATACTGGACTGTCCTAAATTATATTCTCTTTACAATACATCTACTGTATATATATTTTTATACAATTAAATTTAACATTTTTATTGTATGTGTATTCTGTATTATGTGTATGTGTATTGTACATTGTGTGTATTGTTTACTGTACATTGTATATTATTATTGTGTTGGGTAATTATGAGTACATTTGATATGTAAATTGTGTTGTGTAAATATGTTGTTATTGTAAATTGGTATATGTATCGTCACTGTCATGACTGCAATGTTGCTCGGAACTGCACACAAGACTTTCACCCACTGTTGCACTTGTGTACACAGTAGTGTGACAATAAAGTGATTTGATTTAGATTTTTTTAATTGAATCCTGGACATTTTCGCAAATTTAGAAATCCCGGCCGATGCTTTTTTCACATTAGCTGAATTAGCCTGAAAAATTGTAGGTTTTTAAAAGAGTGATCTGAGCTAAAGAAGCATTTGATACCATTACCAGACTTTACTACAGATTTACATGTTCTTTGATCGTAATCTTGGCCAATTGTTTTTATTATGGTCCTTTACCATCCAAGTAGACAGGAGCTGTACTTTTATGCTGCTTGTATCCATAGAAATGGCTGCCCAGGAGTGTTCCATAGATGGCCACCGAGTTGGCCGACTTGCCTTGAAAAAAAAAAAGGTACTTGTGTTTAAAGTGGTTTAAAAATATATACACACTGGTGGCCAAAAGTTTGGAATAATGTACAGATTTTGCTCTTATGGAAAGAAATTTGTACTTATTCACCAAAGTGGCATTCAATTGATCACAGTGTACAGTCAGGACATTAATAACGTGAAAAATTACAATTTCAATTTCAAATAGTAAAAATCCTCCATGTGCAGCAATGGGCAACTTTGCAGATACTTGACATTCTAGCTGTCAGTTTGTCCAGATACTCCTGTAGCACTTGTGGCTGTCTTGTCCGGCACTTCTCACACACCTTACTGTCTAGCTGATCCCACAAAAGCTGAATGGGGGTCAGATCCATAACACTCTTTCCCAATTATCTGTTGTCCAATGTCTGTGTTTCTTTGCCCACTCTAACCTTTTCTTTTTGTATTTCCTGTTTCAAAAGTGCCATTTTCTTTCAATTCTTCCCATAAGGCCTGCACCTCTTAGTCTTCTCTTTACTGTTGTACATGAAACTGGTGTTGAGCGGTACATTTTAAGTGCTTTAATTGTATTTTGCTGTGCTATTTTCCCACCGTCTGTGTTCGCTACTTCCCCGTCCTGATTTTATTTTTATCTATCAACATGATTGGCTAGAGAGAGTCTCGTGACTCCCGTCAAATCAAATTACATATAAAAAAAAATTAACGGCAGCTGCAGATCTGGCGTAATCTGTGGAGAATGCCTCAAGCAGTTTACAGCTGAACATCACGGATGCACCTAAAAGGGATGTTCACAGTGAAAAAGGTAAATTGCTTTATTGTGTCATGTGAGTTTAACTTGCTCAAGCCAGATATCAGCATTAATCCTGCCTCTAATTTGAAGAAACTTATCGAGGTAAATGTAATATTTCTGCTTACTAGATTCTCTGTGTCTATAGCCTGTAATCTATCACTGAGATTATTGGGCTGCTGTGAGAGATTAATTAAATGTTACCAATAGGGCTGTGCAATGAAATGATCTAGATCTGAAAAAAGAGATGTCCTCGATCAAACTTTTGAGTAGTTTTCTATATTTAGCCTATGTTGTACATCTAGAACAGGGGTGTTCATTACACCAATCGTAATAGCAAGAGCACCACTGGTTGGTTGATCTAGATGAAATATAAAAGATTTACTTTTTATTTCCTGACGTCTGTCACTGCATACTCTTTGATTGACAGGCGGCTAATGTTTGAGCAGTAATGCGGTTACGTGCCTAAATGATCAAATACACTTTATAATTCTGCCAATGCCCTTCTTGGTGAGGATTTAATGTAAACGCAGTCGTTTATGTCTTAAGTGAATTTAAATAGTGGGACAAAAGGTGTATTTGCTTCAAAATGTTGGACATGAAGTGAACATGTAACCGAATTGAGAACTGTCTAGTAGGCTCTGACATATAAAGGCTATTAATCAAACAACAATAACAATAACAAGGAAACGACAAAACAACTCACTACATTTGGCCGAATAACTTGAGTAGCTTTAAAAGTATTAATGTAATAGAATATTTTTTTTTTTTTATAATAATAATGTTTAAAAAAAATATTGTTAGTTTTTTATATAATACTGACCCCTAATGTAGAAAGTGTGTTAATTGGTATAATAAATGACCAGGAAAGTAGAGATGATAAAATAATTATTTTTAGCCTTTATAAAGATGGAAAAGTATCAACAGTTGCTGAGCAATACTTCGCCAGAACATTCCACCAATCACAAACTTCAGAAAATTGTGCATCATGCTTTAGAATGAGAACACAACTATTTCTATGGCTTAAAAGATACAATAACTAAATCAATGTGGAACATTGTATCTCAGAAGGAGGACAATGTGGCCCCCCATGTGCTACTTAAAAAATAATTCACACATTAAAAAATTATAATGAAAATTATCTTATCATTTACTCACCCTCATGCCATCTGTCTATGACTTTCTTTCTTCAGAAGAACACAAATGAAGATTTTTAGGAGAAAATTTCAGCTCTGTAGGTCCATTCAATGTAAGTGAAGGGGTGCCAAAATTGTGGCACTCCAAAAAGCACATAAAAGCAGCACAAAAGTAATACATACAACTCCAGTGGTTTAATCCATGATTTCAGAACTGATATTATAGGTGTGGGTGAGACACAGATCAATATTTAAGTCCATTTTTGCTAGAAATTCTTCTCTCTGCCCAGTAGGTGGTGATATGCATGAAGAATGTGAATCACTAAAAACACAAGAAGTGAAAGTTAAAGTGGAGATTTACTGAGCAGGGAGGAGAATTAATAGTAAAAAAGGAATTAAATATTGATTTGTTTCTCACCACATCTATCATATTGCTTCTGAAGACATGTATTAAATCACTGGATGCAGATGTCATACTTTTGCAGATACTACTTTTATAATGATTTCTGTGATTTGCTTCAATATTTTATCACCGATTCACTTTCATTGTATGGACCAAAAGAGCTGAGATATTCTTATAAAAATCTTAATTTGTGTTTTGCAGAAGAAAGTCATACAGATCCAGGATGGCATTGAATTTTCATATTTGGGTGAATTATTCCTTTTTAAGCGTGATGTAGCCCCTGTACCAAACAACTTTTCCCATGCCTGCTCTACCTCCTCTATTGTGCAGGACATGACGTGCCAAGTGATCCTGATTATTTAGCATTTTCTTTGCGTTCCTTGAATTGTTTGAACATGTTTTCTGCACAACAATAATGCTCTGTCGGCATTAAGGGAAATTTAGACCCTACACATAAACTGATTTTAATGTAATTGTTTCATACACTATGATTTAAAATGGTGATCAGTGTATTAAAAATAACATTTTAATCTTTTAATTTCTGTTATCAAGTATCCTTTTTATTTTTTGGAGTAAGATTCATGTAGTGTTTATCATAGGCCTTGTTCAGACTGCCACTAAAAATCAGATTTTTTGCATATATACAGATTGTATACAGATAAGTTTTTGATAGTCTGGACAGCAAAAAAAACTCATGAATTCTGTTTTTTTCAGATTCTACTTCAAACCACAATATTGATACTTTTCCATCTTTATTAAGGCTAAGCATAATTATTTTATCATCTCTACTTTCCTGGTAATTTATTATACCAATTAACACACTTTCTACATCAGGGGTCAGTATTATATAAAAAAAACTAACAATATTTTTTTTAAACATTATTAGGGAGGTGGTTTCAAATGTGATTGAAATCTGATTTGTTCAGATGCATCTCAGTCCAGACGCTCCGGCTGCTCAATTTGGATTTCAAATGGTCTTTTGCGTCACTCTTAACATGACACGCAACAATGACGTAAAAAATCGGTGACTGCAGCTCGGAATATCACGATTTTTCTTGTGCGATGGAGGAGTTCTGCACCACGACTGTAAAAGGCGCTTATATGGAGAGCGAGATAATGCACCTCCATTTTTCCAGCATCTGTCACTTGTTACCACATTGTTACCAAAACAACCCATGCAGATAGGTTGGTTATGTCTCAACGCGCAAATCTGATTTGATCACTTCCAATTAATGGTGCGGACAGTCTGGCTGAAAAGATCTGATTTGCCTGCAGTTTTAACATAGCCATAGATAAGTGATGTATTTTAAAATTTGGCATACAATGTTCATTATAATGGTGCACAGGTTTTGCAACTCAGTACTCAATACTCACTACTCATGAGTACTTTTAAATGAGCTACTCTTTTACTCTTACTTTAATAATTTTTTGGACAGATTTTACTCTACTCACATTAAATTTTTTGGGAAGTAACAGTACTTCTACTTGAGTATGTTTTTTCAGTACTCTTTTTCAGCCATTTTTTACCTAAAATTGACCTCAAGACATGCCAGTCCATTGCATACTCTGGCAACTCAAAACTAAATGTTAAACTTCTTTTCTAGTTCCAAAAATCTGGCATTGTTTAGCCCTACACCCTTCAACCCTCCAAAGCTCTCACTCTGGAGGGCAAATCCTCTGAAAGGATAAGGGAATAGGGATGACTCCTTTGAAATGGAACGCACTCAAAGTGTCCATCAGTTGAACCCCATGGAAATGACAATTTTTTTAGGGCCCTTTCGAAGCAACTATTATGAACCCTTCGGTTTGGAACGCAGGGTCAGTCTGCATTCCAAACGGGATAAATCACCCTCTGACTGGGCACTTTGTAGTGAGAACAATCATGATAGTCATGCTGTAAGATCACTTCAAACAGAATTTCCAATAAAAATGACAGATGGCATGTCTCAATCAGTTCCCTATGTTGTGAATCAGTATATCGTGAACACGAATTCGGGCACTGGTGGGTGTTCATCCACTGAACATTGGGACAATTATGATTCAATCACCTGCGACTCGATTACAAGTTTGCGCATTGAAGCACCGCTGTTATTAATCAGCACTATTGCTGTATAGATGACACTATCGTTCATTTTCATTGAATATATTCAAATGTACAGTGTTATTATAACAGATAAATGAAAAAGAAATAAAAATATAAAGAAGTGTATTTTAAACCTTCTATTATGAACTCTAATATTTAAAAGATTGATTTTATTTCATTATAATTATGGATGACAGACAACATCTCTTTTAAAGAAAAGATAAGGTTTTGACATCATATATTTTCACTTGTGCTTGTCTTCTAAAGACTTCAGAAGACATAACAACATTTCCAGAAAGGGAACATGAGCAACAATGCTCCCTGTTTTTTACAGTGCATTGTGGGATTTTTGAGGCAGTGAATGTTTCAGTGCCCTGGTGTGATTTTGCAAATGAGACAGCCCTAAAAGTGGCAGACTCACTGATCACTGACTACTGAACTAGGGAACTGATAGAGATACACCCTTAAGAAGTTCCTAATAATCCTATGTTTTGAGCCCCACAACTTTTGAACAATTGAAAATGACAATGTGCGAGTCTGATCATGAAACTGGTGTTCTATACATTAATTTGCAGAGTTGGAGTACATCCTTTTAAAAGTGTACTTACATGATTCATTTTTGTAGCTGGAAAGCAATATGATGATCTTTATCGTGCGTAAAGACATATAAAGCACGCAGAGAGCAGACAGCCTGCGTGAGCGAGAGATAGTGCTCTGCCGCAGCCACTCTCAACCAGGACTCATATATACTTAAACTGACACGCAGTAACAAATATACTGAATGTTTGATAGTCCTAACTGTAGAGAGCAGTACCTCACGCAGGCTTTTAATAAAATTTTGAAATCCCGGCCAGATGCAGTTTTCAGGCCCCCCCCAAAAAAGAGGAAAAGTATGTATGGTCACCCTATTTAAATATTCATCGGCAATGTAAGGATGTCAGTGGCACATTTTGCTCAACACAGGTGTAGAAGGCTCCACTTCTGACAATAATAAAAAAAGTCCTCTCGGCGGTGTCCCCGTCATTTTGCGCCCTAGGCAAACGCAGATGTCGCCTGTGCCATGAGATGGCCCTTGGTTTATAGATAAAGAAATTAATTAGATCAACACAAAGAAAGAGCATACTTGTTTCCTGCCTAAAAAGAAAACAAATCTGTTGCCTAGAAACAGCTTCACTTTAATGAGGGGCCAGAGACAGTTTAGCAGAGACAAACCACTTGTATTAAATTAATGGGTGAAATGAACCCTTTTCACACTTCAGGTTTTAGAGTACAGAAGTAAACAATTGCAGGGTAATCTTCAACATGAATGGGAGCAAATAGGAGACCACATCAAATATATTTTTTTCTGCACTTGCTCAAACAGAAAAATATCTTTCCAAATTAAAAACAAAATATGCTGTGGCATGGGGGTCATGTGTCGAACTGCAGGAGAGGGAGAGCGGTAAGGCTTGTCATCTGGGTCGTAATTATCTCTAACACCTGTCTCTCATTATAGAGATGGCAGAGGGAGACCTGAAAAGGCTCGCCAGAGCATCGGAGAGGGGAGAGAGTTACCAGCAAGCAGGGCCACCATCAGGATTTATGGACAGGGGGGGACAACATATTCTAAATTGGAGGTGCGACAGACTTTGTCTGTACGGAGTGCTTGTACATGCACATTGCCAACCTGAATATGAAAAAATATTATTCTAATAAAGAGCGTTTTCTTACTCTTAATGATTTTTGTTTTATTTATTTAAAAAAACAAACAAAAAAAACAGCAACCCCTACTTACTACGGCACTGCCCTCATCCACACCCACTCCAGCACCGTCCGCCACCTCCCACCCATCCTTGTGTTACTCACTCACTCACTGTTTAGGGATGCTAGTCTCTCCCTCAGTGGACCTGCTCTGCATGATGGGGATGATCGTCTCTCCCTCAGTTTCTGATAGAGGGTGATATCATAGGAAGAGTCTGACTATTTTCTTGCCGACTTCAGGCCTAAAAATGAGCTAATTGCAAGCTTTAGTAATTCCAGCAGGTTGCAATATTGTTGCCTTATAAGTAGGGATGGTATTGTTAGGATTTTATCAATACTATTACTCTGATCAGTTTGTTTTTTATCAATTAATAAATAAAAAGAGTGTTGTTTCTAGAGTAGCAACAGTAAGGTTTACAACAGCAAAGTCACTATATAAACTCAATATCTCACTGGAAACAAATCTAAAATGTCAATAAAATAATTGTATCCAATGGCTGTGAAAAAGCAGGAAATCAAGGGGCTGTGTTTGATGTCAATCAAACTGCGCACACGTGGGTCAAGTGCAGGTGGACCTGTCACCGTCTTTGCTGCCTACATAGCGCCGGGGAAAATCGCAATGTTTATTTTTTCATTTAAATAGACGTCATATAAAAAATTTGACTTCTCAGCATTGGGAATGTACAATTAACATAGCTACTCTTTGTCGGGATCTGATCACCCCTAGTGTGTGTGTGTGTGTGTGTGTGTGTGTGTGTATGGAGCGCAGCTCCAAAACAGAGTAAAGAGGCTGCAGTTGTGTGATTATAAATTTCACCAAATCATTAAAAAGAACCGTAATGTCAGAGCTTATCTATACCGCGGTTTTTAATAATTTAGCACCGGGGCCCATTTAATACTGGGTTTTGGTACCCATCCCTACTTATATATTTATATATTCTAGCTAGCTGCAGTTTTATTTGCTAGTCTACACTAGCTCCTAGCTTTTGCCACGTTCAGCTTCGCCTGTCATACCTAGTGCTTCATGCTTGGCAAGAAATTTGTCCATTGCCTCTCTGCTTATTTCTTTCACTCTTGCTCTCTGTTTGCTCGCATTTCTTTTTTGTGCCCCTGATTTTAGTCTTTGGTGAGGCATTTTGACTCACTAGTCAGTCCCCGCTTTGCACAATGCACGTTGTGTGTTCCACACATCTGATTGGCCAGGTGTTTTGACCGAACCATTTTCACAATAACAGCTGGGGATCGGGTATCAGAATCAGATGGCAAGTTGAAATGTGTTTTAATGATAAAAATGAATGTATTTATCATTTATCAATATGCATTCTATTTTCAGCGATTTAAGTCAGTAAGTAAATTGTTGTACTTGATCCCATTAAGGGTCAACTATAGACCTTTGCATGGGGACCCCCTGGGCCTTGGGCCCTGGGTCATCTGTACCCTTTGACCCCCCCTGACGGCGGGCCTGCCAGCAGGCCCAACACCACGATCAGAGAGTATTTTCATTTTTTTAGAAGAATATTGATTTGTTTTGATGGTGACCGTCAATTTCGTGAAGCTGAACATTAAAAGACTGACCTTGGACCTGCTTCGTTGTCTCCTGACTCGAAGCCCACGAACTAAGATCCTTTACATATGCATTACGAGGAAAATAGGAAAATGGCACATTTACGGTCACTCTCTCAGCAGCTGTATTATAAGCCTTACCACATTTGTGGTAACCAATTTAATTTAACCAATCCCAGAGTAATGTAATACAAAGCTTTATTTTATGCTAATTAAAAATTGTCATGAAACAAAAAGTTTGCCAAATTGACTGCTAAATAAGGTGAAAACATCATTACACTCTGTTAAAATGGACCATTGGAATGCTCAGCACACGTAGAAGTTCAGACTTAACCACCTTTTTCCTGAACGCGGAAGTGTTCCACGAATCTACGGTTTTCAAAATGGTCTCCAGTGTTTTCAATAGCATTGGCATATATTTTTAGTGGGTAATGTTTAAAGTATTACCTTTGTAAAAATTGTCAAACATGTGGCTGTATAATGCAGATACGTCAGAGTCAAATTAATTTTTTTATTGATAGTGCCTCAAATGACATTATACGACCTGACATGAAGCCTTGAAATGAAAGGCAACAACAGCACAAGTTCATTTTTACTCCAAGAAAAAAAATTATTTTGTATTTCTAGATCTGGATTACTCATTTTAGTAGTTTTTGCAGTGCATCTTGAGACCAGAAACAGAAAACAGTAAATTAGAATTCAGTTCAGAGTGGAACTCCAATAGATTGCCCTTTGAAGGTATCTGCGTTGTTCTGTCTTTTCTGAGCACTTAAGCAATAACTATTTACACTTTACAAATTGATTATTAATTCTATCTGACTCCAATTTTAAATTAATCTGACTCCAATTTATTTGACCTATAATCTAGATTAAAGCTCTAATTACTTTCTGATCATTCTTTTATTATAAAGATTTTATGTTATTAATTACTCGAAATCCTCTTTATTCATTGTCCTTTTGATCAATAAAATTCAAACAGAGTCTTTAAATGGCTTTCTCCTACCCGGCTATGTCCTGGGTGGTTTCTCCAATATTAAAGCTCCAGTAATTATATAAATGATTTAAGAGGTATACAGAATAAATAAAATTTATTTGCCAGGTAGCATTAAAAACACAAGTTACAAAATCAAAGCCAATTTCATGCATGATCAGAATAAATAAACATTCCTAAAAATAAGACAAGTAAAAGAAATATGCAATGGAAAAAACATGCAATGGCAAAGTATGGGAGAGCTGGCTACAAACTTCCTATATTAAAACTACACACATCAATTGTGTGAAATAATCAGACAACAGTCTCCATGAACAATGTGTCACATTTCCTTAAATACCCAAACCAGAGAATACATAAACAAAAGGGAATTGCAGGAGTGGTTAGGTTTGGAAGTCCTGGGGTCATACTTTATCTGCATACAGGAGGTAATTTAGATGAAAGATACAGGAAGCAAACACACACCCCAAGTAATGGCCAGAATATGTTTACATTGTTAAAACTGTATTACCAGATATTATCAGTTGTTGGGATGAGACCATAGTACCAGTCGCACCTTTTGAATGATACCAAACATGTATGATTAGAAAACCCTTTCCATTACGAAGCAGGATATGTCATTACTTAGTTTTATGTGACTCTAAAAATGACCTGAAGTGAGAGGGGAGCAGATGTAGGTGAGAATAGCATTTTATGGTCCTTGATCAGTAGGGCGTTTTTTTCATGTGGAGATGTTCTGTGAGCATTTTGACTTGGTTCTCGCACAGTTGCATAGTCATCCAGGTGCCAGCCTTACAGAATCATCATAGCATCAACCAGTGGTTGTTCAGGAAAACTAGATAGGTAAAAGAGCAAATCACCTTTTAGAAAGACTTCACCTGTCAGTTAACTCGAGCACGCGTTAGCCTGAAAATGGGAAGTTTTAAAGGGTGATCTGAGCTAAAGCAGCATTTGAAACCATTGTTGTCAGATTTTAAACTACTCCCAAGGACAGCTTTCAGCCCTGCAAGTCCCCAGCATCTTTTGAAAGGTGCTCCCAAATCTTGACAAAACTTTAAGAAACATTTCAAGATGAACAAGTTAAGGAACTGTACATAAATAATTGAGGTAAAATAGTGCCTATTGATTTGCATGCATGGAGTAAGATTTGTGCAAGCGAAAAAATTTCATGTGCACAGAACATTTTGTGAAGGTGTCAATCAAGTTGCAAGAGTATGAAACGAATATGAATGCTTTGCATAAATGCAACACATGTGTTGTTAATCTGGAAATCTGTAATTGTGTATTAACATGAAGTAAATTTGGTGTGTATTCTTCGGACTTGCTTATTATCGTGCTTGCACTTTTGGCACCGTTTTCATGCCCAAACATGGCAAACCTGAATTCAGCTATATGAAAGCAAAGGAAGGGTTTAAAGTGACATGTTTGTGGCATAAATAACTTCCATAAATAAGCCGATATACATCTTTACTTTTGTTGTGTTCACACTTTTGACATGAATTTCTCACTGGAAAAAGTTTGGCAAACACGGGGAAGGCGGGTCTACCTGCTTTAGTAACCAAAAAAAATAAAAAAATATTTGAACAGTCTACTCTGACAGACAGCTTCTTCATAATGCTCAACATTGTTCCTCTGGGTATCTCACCTCTCTTAAATATTAATACATGAACAATTTAATTATCATTGGAAAGGCATTTTGGTGAATAGATGGAATAAGCTGGCATCACAGAACTCCTGCTAGAAAACAAAATAAAGCAAGCCATATAACGCCAAACTGTTAACATAATTTTCTTGTATCATTCCTTTAGAATGAGTTCAATGATACCAGCAAGTTCCATCCATCTATCTATCCTGACAATGATAATAAAAATGAACTGTAACAAGAAACATTTGAATGCCAGATTGAGATCAACAAATGGTGTCAGCTCAACTTTACACTCACAATAAAAGAGCATGCATGTATTCATTTTAAGAGATATCCAGAGGAAAGACACTCAGCCAGATGAAGCGGTCCATTACGTTATTAAACCAATCAGGTCAGAGTAAACAGTTCAACGAAAAATTCATTTGATTCGTAACTAGAAGCAGGTAGACCTGCCTTCCCCCTCGCGCTTGCAAAACTCTTGAGAAATTCGTGGCAAAAGTGCGAGCACAACAAAAGGGGAGCAAAATAGCGGATTGTTTTCTGGAAAATATTAAATTTTCGGATCATTAAACTCTCTTTGCTTGCATATTGCTTATTTCAGTTTTTGTTTTTGGACATATTTAGGTGCAAACAGTGCCAAATATGCAAGCGTGAGGGGAAAAAAACAAATTTACTTTAATACGAAATTACAGACTCACAGAACACAAGAAATAGACTTGAGCAAAGCATTGCTAATATTTCTTACACTTGCAACTTGATTTACACCTTCACAAATCATGCACAATTTTAACTTCATAAACATCTATTTCTCACAAGGAAAATCAATAAATTGCATCCTTACCGGTAAAGTTTCTCCAAGCAGTTGTCTGGAACAGTCTGGTAATTGTTAGGTTCTCCAGGGCACCATTTGGTATAGACAAATTTGGACCCTACTTAGAGCACTACTGTAATCTAGACTTCACATGAAAACACTTTTTTTTTTAATTATTATTGTTTCCTATTAATGAAATGTTAAAGTACGCATACAATTTCATCATCATGGCCACCAATCCAAGCGTGTGTGGAACAAGCCAGCAGAACGTCTTTTTCCAGAACTGACTTTTCCTGACTATGTACAGAAGCGAGATTCCCATCAAGGTTTTGACAGTTTCTCTAGAGACAGATTTTTCCATGTCAATCTAAAATCCAGTAGAACACACACAAACACACAACAGTTGGCATTGGACCCTCATTGTATCTGTTGCAGCATTCCCCTTGCTCCCTCATTATTATAATTTTTGTTTGTTTATTATTCCTGGTGCATTTTTATCAAATATGTGTTTGTATTTTTTTATATATGTAATTGTTCATAAGCTTTTTTGAGGCATGGGGCTTTCATTAAATGTATTGAAATTGGGTTCATTACTCGAAGCTTCTGTACACTGTTTAATATATTGCCATCTGCTGGTCAAGACCAGAAAGCGCACCCACTAAATGTTTAACATATGCTGACAACATTGTGATTGGAATTTCGAAAGAAAGTCAGACAGAAAAGAAAAAAAGAAAGAAAGGAGGAAATAATTATCTTAGGTCAAACAAAATTGTAGAAACTTAATCAAGCAAACATGAAAGATAGAAAGAAAGAAAGAAAGAAAGAAAGAAAGAAAGAAAGAAAGAAAGAAAGAAAGAAAGAAAGAAAGAAAGAAAGAAAGAAAGAAAGAAAGAAAGAGCCTGTTGTTACTTCAGAAGCGGTAATACGATTAAAATATCTCCAAATGTCAAATTCAGAAGATTCAAAGATAAAAATAAAATGACAGTCACTCATTTCCACTGATAGATCCGTGCTCATTTCTAGTGCTTTTTCATTTGCTAAAGGAAGTGACGCAGTTGTTAATGTGAGCGCTGAAGGGACTGGAGGAGATAGGAGAGGACACTAAAGCGCACTGTGATCTCCAGCATCTCTCTTCCCCATTTTACCTTCAAGCGAATCCACACACCATCAACATATACTACCTCACACGTAAACACCTTTCCAAAAATCATACAAAAGGAATCTCACGAAACAAAAATAATACACGGAAAGACAGAAAAGGAGAGAAAGAGACCCTCCTCATTGCGATTGCCAGTAAAGAGAGGCGGGCTCATATGTAAAGCCGCTGTCGAGCTCTGCAGCGTCTCGCGCTGCCTCTGCGCGCGTCGCCGCGAGCGCTGTGATGTGAATATTAATGATGTTGCGCGAATCTCCGCGCTCATTTTCACCGCTTTCACCAATCTGAGAGGTAAGAGCGCATCTGTATTTTTCAAATACTGTGCATTTAGCACTATTATCCGTCGGTGTCGTTTTCACCGTAGCTCGCGTCCTGTGGGATGCTGAGGCGCCTTACATTGACGCAGTGTTATTCTCAATGAATAGGCGAAACGAGTCAACGAGCGAGACGTTTCACTAAGGTGCTCGTACTCATATGATATGTTTACTCAGTCTTCCGTTCTTAAAAATATACCTCACCACCTCATAAGTAAAGGTATGCTGGTGTTTGTTGTACATAATGACTGAATGGCATCTGGGCTGATGTGTTTGTTCAGAGGTGGAGGCGGATCCACATACTAAAGATATAGCCTACCTGCATAGTAAATGGATCGTCTTCATGTTTATTGTAAAAAAGCAAATTTACTTAATCATTAGGTTTTGGAGGGGATCATTTCTGTAAGGAGGGGAGGGGGGGATTTGCAATTTTGTTTTATCTTTAAATGGCTCAGCGTTCAACAAGTGTAGGATAGCTAGCCTGTCATACTCTTGCTTTGTGCCTGCTATTCTCCAGATGGACCTCCATTCTGTGTGTAACCGAGTGCTTGCCAATATGTGTGCATTGGAAGGGGGTAGTGTTGGGGAGTAACGGACTACATGTAACAGGATTACGTATTTAAAATACAAAATATAAGTAACTGTATTCCACTACAGTTACAATGTAAATGTTAATTACAATACAGTTACATTCAGAAAGTATTTTGATTACCGAAAAGATTACTTTGCATTTTATTGTCATTTTTTCTTTTAATATTTAGTCCTTTCAGATGGAAAACATTTATGATATAAATGATGCGATCCAAAGTGCATTTGAACATTGGTGAAACACTTTCTTATGATGTGTTACATTCATACGAGCAGACAGAGAAGTACGTTTGGAGCAGAAGAAATATAAATAAACTGTCAGCTTTATGCTAAGCTAAAATGCTATTTCTAGTCATTTTACATGAACATGTTACCAGGCACGATCATATTTTATATCAAGAAAAGTCAGTTTAGATCAAGACCTTTTGATATTAGGCAAAATTCATATTCTTGATAATAATTTTTGTATTGTTTTCCTGTAAAAATATCAAAGAATTTGAAAATATCAGTTTGATTTATTTGTTTTAGAAACAACACTACATAAGATATTTAGGTTTTTCAGAGAATGTATTTTTAACATGTGTATTTAATCTTATTGTACTGGCAGAGTTTTTATAGTCAAAACAAGTGAAAAAATCTACCAGCACTGAAGATGTAATCAAAAGTATTTAGAATAGGTTACTAACCTTTAGTAATCTAACTGAACATGTTACAAATTACATTGTACAGCATATATTCTGTAATCTGTAGTGGAATACATGTCAAAAGTAATCCTCCCAACCCTGGAAGGGGAGCATATGCAGTGAGACACCATAAGGCTATTATATTTTCATTTTTTTCAGTGTTTGTTTGAATGATTCATATTTTAGGCCCAGGTAATGAATGTTAGTGCACTAATTATTTTTAGAAAAGGGGATGTGTGCTCAGTCAGTGAGGCAATGTGATTTATAATACATGAGGAGAAGGTCTAAATTATATAAATTATTTCTCTCTCTTTCTCTCTCGCTCTCTCCCATCTGTGACACTGTCTTGGTCTTTCTTTTTTTAAATGTATGTAACCAGCTAATCACATCCACAATATTTTGCAGACAGAGGCGGAGGAGAGAGAGACAGAGAGAGTAGGTTCTTTGGAAACCATGACAGCTCTCATTCATGGAAATCCATACAAATGGCACAATATTGGGCCTAGTCTGCAGAACAAAAACACACAGATTTAACTCATCCAGCATAAAGCGTAATCCTCTCATGCAAGAAAGCACAATGAATCTCCAGCCTTTTAGTGTAGGGCTGCTATTAGCCAGGTAATCTCTCTCTCTCTCTGTTTCTCTCACTCACTCTCTCACATTGCTCTCTTTCATCAAAACTATTAACATGAAAATTTGGTAATACCATTAGCTAATCCATAATTGTAGAGAATTAAATATGATTTCTTTATTGATTTCAACTTCTTTATGTATATACAAAATGAAAAGAAATAAGGCTTTTGTTTCAAATGACTGCCATGCCAAATAAAATATTTATTGTACTTCATCACTGTCCATTGTTGTTGTTATGAACATGGTGACGAATTGACTTTTTTTTTTTTCTTTTTTTTTTTATTGTTCAGTATAGTGTGTAGGATGTAGAGTCTACCTTATTGTACAGCACATTGCTATAGCTATGCTGTTAAAGTGTGTGTATTTTTATGCAATGATTAGGGTTGGCTAACTGTGGATTATGGTTTTAAAGGAATAGTTAAAAAATAGCTAAAAAATGAAAACTCTCTCATCATTTACTCACCTTCCTGGCATCCCAGGTGTGTATGACTTTTTTTCTTCTGCAGAACCCAAATTAAGATTTATAGAAGAATATTTCAGCTCTGTCGGTCCATACAATGCAAGAGAATCGGTGCCAAAATTTTTAAGTTACAAAATCCACACCCATTTGTTTAAATCCAAGTGTTCAGACACAATATGATATATTTAAGTAATTTTTTTTATCATAAATTCTCCTCCCTGCCCAGTAGAGGGCGATATGCACAAATAATGTGTATCATTAAAAACAGAAGAAGGAGAAAGTGATGGAAAAAGGACTTATTATTGATCTGTTTCTCTCTCACACATATCATAACACTTCAGAAGATATGGATTTAAACACCAGAGCCATCTGGAGTACTTTTATGTTACCTTATGTGGATATTGGACCTTCAAAATTTTGGCACCCATTCACTTGCATTGTATGGACATACAGAGCAGAAATATTCTTCTAAAAATCTTTGTATGTGTTCAGCAGATTAAATAAAGACATGCACTTCTGGGATGGCATGAGGGTGAGTAAATGATGAGTCAATTAAAAAAAAAAGTATCACCTAGACCACTCTATCAACACTGCAAATCTTAATATACGGTATAAAAGCACACAAGAATTTCACCTACTGTTGCACTCGTGTACACAGTAGTGTGACAATAAAGTGATTTGATTTGATTTGATTTGATTTGATTTGATATATATATATATATATATATATATATATATATATATTTATGTATTTATTTTAAAAAAAAAATCCTTTTTCCAAACACCAAGGCAGGTGCTCATCCAAAATCATATAAATGTTGCAAGAGGCAGATGGGAACTGTGTTACTCCTTTTATATCACTATGGATTGTGTCTGCTGCGAGATCCCTTTGTATGTCTGTGTGTGTATGTGGGTGTTTGAGTTTGTATATATGCGTGTGTGTGTGGGGTGTTGGTTCTATATAAACCTTTTGCTGCTGAGTGTATTTGTTTCCATGGTAACCCCCATGCCAATGTAGATCACGTCATCACCAGACTAGACCTCTGCAGCTATTGTTTACTGATCAAAGAGGAGAAGACTATTCAGTCTGTTCAGATTTTAGAAATGTCCCCCACAGCTGAATTTCCTAATTTTCTTGTGTCCTTTTGTCTAGCTTTTATCTTACTTGGATTTTTCATATATTCTGCTATATTTTGACCACCTGTCATTTATCTGTAATAGACACATATGGAGGGCTATTTATTTGGTATCGCTCAGTAACTCCTACTGTTGGTTGACTTGGCATGCAGGGTCCTCGGCTTGTCTCGCCATCTGTACCCACTCCATACAGAGCTGCATGAGTAAGAGTTCTGATCTTCTGGTATATACAGTACAGTATAATTTAGATGCTAATGCAATATAAATACTATCTCTCCACCACTTTAAACTACTTATTTTACTTATTTTTCTCATTATTCTTCTCCATCATGCGACCACACTGCAGAACTACCCCTAGTGTGGTCCTGAGAGAGCTGTCTGTCACTGTCATGTGAGGCTATTGTTGATTCTTTATAAAGTAAGTTCTCTATTGTCTCTTTATTAAGCATATCTGTGCCTTCGTACTCACTGAGCAAATGGTGTAGTTGATACTGTGGTTTCATGTAAGGCATGAGTTTGTGTGTTGGATCTGTTTCCATGCATCCTAGGGCACAGGTGTTTTTCTGTCTGTCTAAACTAAAATTGAGCTCAGTTTAATTAAAAAATAAGCGCAATATTATTCTATGTAAATAATTTTGTCATTATCACTGACAAAAATACAGGTTGTAATTTTAAAGTCTAATGTTTTATATTTGTTAAAATGAAAAGATATGTGAGGATGAATGGGAATATTAATGCTTCATTATGATATAAATACTTATTGAAATCTTTGTTGAAAGTAGAAGATTTAAAAAAAAAAAAAGATATATGTCTCGTTTACTAATTGATGTTTTAGGCAACAGTGGATCGATGGCACATTTCATCCTCAGTTTCATTCAGATAATAGTGTCTGCACAATCTGTTCCTTCTCTGTTTTTTTCTATCGGACAGTTTCTGACCGGGAATTGAATGCTGATTGAGCAAGTGGTGTGAGATCATTATGCTTATGTTTGAAGAAAGACAATCGTGAAGGGTGTTTACTCTTGTGTGAACACGTTTGTGTGTGTGCGCATATATCATGCAACATAGTGATCTCTTCTGTATATAGCTCATTCTGATAATTCAAGAGCATCCAGCTGCAGCATGAATGAAGTACAGGAATAAATACATTAATAATATTCATCAGAGAGGAAAGAAAATAAGAGGGGGAAGGTGATAAAGATTGATGAACTGGGTCAGCATGATCTCATTAATATACTTAGCTATTTGTACGTTAATATTTTTAACATTTAAACGTACATGCCTGTACATTTGGATAGATACTAAAACATACAAAATGTACGCTTGAAAGGATCTAAAACATAAGCATTTTTACTTATTTACAGCTTTAGAAAAGTAAAATATTGTACATATATTTGAAAATCCATCAATTACAAATATATTTGTACATTTTTACTTTTTTATAGATATTTAACGTAACAAGCAGATTAATGCACAGTAGAAATCATTTTTGTTACAATATATTAATTTATTATTTATACATTTTACAGCCGCTAATCCCACACCTACTCCTAAACCTAACCATATCCATTTATTAAGCAAATAAAACACATAACAGGCAGATACATTTAATCACATCCTTTATTCTGAAAAATGGCAAAATTCAATACAAAAGTGCTTCCTGATGTCATACAATAGCATTGTGTGAGGTGGAGAGTACAGTTTAAATTATTAATCGCTGTAAATCGTCTCCTGATGCACTCCAGAACGGCGCTGAATTATCTCATTCAAACATATACATCGCAGAATATGGCATGTCGCAAATGGTCACGAGACACTTGAGAGCCGATGAGCATTCGACATCACTGCAATAAAACCGCTGGTCGTAATGTTTGCAATTTTTGATTTTGAAAACGAAACCGCTTACAGCGGGCACGGTGGCACTGTGTCAGATGGAAACGGATATCATTGAATAAAAGGTTTGAGTTTGTGTCTGTTCTTCACAGAAAGCAGTCTGAATATTTGGATTATAGCTAACAAATGTGTGGATTCATTTTATTATTATTTTTTGTTGTGTTTTTTTTTTAGCTTTTTGTTATATTCTGAAAACTCATTTTGTGTCCCATGGCAAACAAAAATAAAATTCAATGTTTAATAAATTATAAAATTATAAAAAATCTAATATTTTTGGTTAAAGTGATATAAGCCTTTAAAACTTTGTACAGCAGTAATCACACAAAACTGAATAAATATTCATATTATAATGTCAACTGCATGCACGTGAGTATGTGAGCGTGTAATTATCACTTTGTGGGGACCAAATGTCCCCATAAGGATAGTAAAACCCGAAATATTTGACTTTGTGGGGACATATTGTCGGTCCCATGAGGAAAACAGCTTATGAATCATACTAAATTATGTTTTTTGAAAATTAAAAAATGCAGAAAGTTTTCTGTGCGGGTTAGGTTTAGGGGTTGTGTTAGGGCATAGATTATAAAGTTTGTACAGTATAAAAATCATTATGGCTATGGAAAGTCCCCATAAAACTTGGAAATCCAACGCGTGTGTGTTTGTGTGGAGCTGGAGTATTGATCAGAAAGATCTTCTCCAGGACAGAGTGTTGACTCTGCATTAAAGGTGACACACACTGATCAGTCCGAATTGTTGCTTTTATACACTGTTCACATTAAATATCAATGACATTTATTTTAAGTGAAAACATTTAATATGTTTGTGTTGTGGTAAAACGAGATCCTTGGTTTGTGTTGTGGTTGTGTCATTTTGGCCAGTGTACTTGGTTAAAAAAAAATGGTTACCAAAGGTGCAAACAGGCCTATACATTTTTTGAAAAGTCTCTTTAAGGTATAAAGTAAATTCTTATAAATTGTTATATTAATTACATTTGTATGGATTTATATAAAATCTTAGTAGTGTTTGTAAAATTATATTTTCCACTCTTTAATTGGGTAATAGATTATTATTTTGAGATAATACTAATGAACAAGAGAAAGATATACAATAATTAGACATGTGATCATTACAAATTGTTAATATTTGAAAGTCAATTTATTATAAGGCTGCTGTAATATTTCACATTAAAATTGATCTTTTGTAAGAAAAATTCTTTTTTTAAACAACCTCTGAATGTAGCATATGTTTATTAGATTCAGTCTGACTCAAACAAAACTGCATTTTCTTAGCTGTATTTGGATTCTCTATATTTCTGGATCTTTTGTATGTGACAATGCTGAATATGTAATTAGAATTAGCCTCTTATTTCTCATTTCAGGCAACTGCAAAACTGAGCACAACATAACATATCTCTTATACTTGTGTAGTTTGTTTTAATGTAATAATTATTCCCCAGAGTAACTAAATTATATGGTTGGTTAATACAGTATACAGCTTTGGAAAAAATTAAAAGACAACTCCAAATGTTCAGTTTCTCTGGATTTACTATTTATAGGTATGTGTTTGTGTAAAATGTAAATTTTTATTTTATTCTACAAAGTACTGTCAACATTTCTCCCAAATTCTAAATAAAAGTGTCATTTAGAGCATGTATTTGCGGAAAATGACATCTGATTCAACAGAAAAGATGCAGTGTTTTGAGACCTCGAATAATGCAAAGAAAACAAGTTCATATTCATTTTTTAACAACACAATACAATGTTTTAACTTCGGAAGAGTTCAGAAATCAATATTTGGTGGAATAACCCTGATTTTCAATCACATTACTGTTGGGTGACATTATGCCACTCCTGGCACAAAAATTAAAGCAGGAATTCAACAGACACTGGAATGGAATGGCTTCCATACATGTAGAGATGCTGATTTTAGAAAAATTTGGAGTGGTCGCTTAATTTTGTCCAGAGCTGTATGGTCAACACCAGTGCATTAAATATTAAGCACAGTCTGGCATGAGCATTTTTCTGCAGTGAAAACAAGGAAAGGGGTATAAAATGTGATGATTTCATTATGCATGTAATATGGGTTCAGCACATGCATTAACGCAACTGAAATATTATTTTATGTTTAATCTAAATAAATCTAATCTAAAAATAATAAAAGGATGAACAGTAATAATGCAAAATCAGATGATAAATCTAATGAAATGTAAAAAAATATATATTCTGTAATCTTTGCTACTCAACCCTTTGCCTAATGCTAATCACAACGCTTGTGATAGCATTGCTAGAATTCTGTTAGAAATGTATATGGCATAACAACCTGTGTGATAATGCTCCACAGCACTGTCTCATTTGCATAGTCCACCTCTAAATGTGTAATTTCTCCAATAGCAATGACATTAATTATTAGAATGCATTTAACTGCAGAAGCCATAGTGTGTACTACTATGATTGTATTGGTGCCGTTTGTCCTTGCATTAAATTATTAGCTGTTTTGTGTTAAGCTGTAATTACATATAGTAGTTTTATTGTTTTCTTCTTTGGTAAAGATGGCTCTCTCTCTTTGTTTTAGCTATAGATAGGAAGTTTCAAGAGCAGCATGGCAGAAGCCCCTGTTGGTGAGGACACACCCAAAGAGCAGGATAGTGCCACCCCACTTACTCATGACCCCCTGCTGGGGCTTGGGTCTGGTCTGTGGGGGAGAGTACTGAAAGCAAGTGTTACAGCTGGAGCTTTCCTCCTGCTGTACACACTGTCTCAAATCACTGTGAGTTTCAGCACACTTTACTTCACATGTAATACGCCTTTGCTTCACTCTGTTTTGCATTTTTTATTTAATACTGTTTTTTTTATTACAAATTACTGTATATTATCCACAATAATTTGAGTGAAAGTGACTTTGTAGAATTACATTGTATTTAGTATGTCCCCCCTTGCTTAAATAGCATGCACTGGAGCTGACATGTACTTTTACAAACCTAATGATCCATGTTATCCTGCATGATTTGAGAATGTTCCAAAGAGCATCAAGTGTGCATCGATGGAAGCAAGGAAATGTGACTTTTTGTATAAAGGCATTAACATGGTTTGAATAACGATCTAGAAATAGTGCAGAATTCTAGAACTTTCAGTTTATTTCCAAGTTTAAATCAGATTTTGAATCCCAGATTTTCAATGTGGACATTTCCACCCCATTGTAGCTAAATTTTATTCTCAAATAATGAGCAATTAGTAAATGTTCTAAGTAAACAAAACTTTTTAAGTTTGAATGTAAAGATGAATAATAATAAAAAAAACAGAAATATTATTTTAATGTAACATTCAAATAATGTTATGTTAAAACCATACCCCTCTAATTTGCCATGTGACTGGGCAATAAACCAGTTGTTGTGGTGTGTCTATAAAGTATGTCTGTATGTGCGTATGTCTTTGTGTGCAAATGTGTGCATGCATATAATTATAGAAAACTGTTCTAGCGCCTGCTGTGATTGACTCTGTAGTCAGTAACTGCACCATTCACCGTCCTGCCTGACAAACATTTAACAGCTGTGCAAGATTTATATATGCACATATTGACAAAACAGTATTCATTTATTAGTTTGAAATTAAACTTTAAGTCACGAAATACCTATTTAAATTTAGCAAATATACAAACTGTTTCACTCAAATTTTGAAATTCATCATCAATTTGGTTTTTTAAGACAAATGGAAAGAGAGGTTTGCATTAAACCTTTGTTTAATGAGTTGGGCACAGGTGCAAGACACAATGCAATAAAAATGGAAAACAAATTGGTAAGTATCCATACACTGCATTTCTTCTCCAAAATTACTTTAATCAATTTGTGACATTTCTGTAATTAGGTCATCAGGTAAAAGTAATTTTTGTATGGAAGCCGGATCCTGCCACATAATATAAAATAAAATAAAAGAGGTAACAATTGTGACTTTTTTTCTAGCGATTGTGAAATATAAAGTCACAATTTTGAGAAATAAACTTGCAATTGCAAGATATAAAGTCACAATTGCATGACATAAATTCTCAACTGTGATTAGATAAGAGTGATAAAAGACTTTATTTCTTGCAATTTCTACTTTATTACTCACAGATTCAACTTTATAATTCACAATTCTGAGATATAAAATCACCGTTTTTATCACGCAATTGCAAGATTATATAGGCTTTTTGCCTTTGCAGTGGCATTTCTTATCATTGTGTCATGTTCTCTCAATGCAACAATCTTACAAATATATAATTATCATAGTTAAGTTAAAGAGTACATAAGCATACTTTATGGGAATAAAACATTTGAATTAAAAATGTCAACTTATTTGTAGCTACAGAATAAATCTAGCAAACTCTCGGATGCGCTTTCATTGCCTGTTGTACATACGGTACTCTCTGAAAATTTCACCCACTGCACTAAAACACTGGCGGTGTCCAAGCATTCAATCAAGTGATATGCCTAATACATAGAAGTTATATATAAAAAAAACAGTGAAAATACATTTCACAACTCTGAAGGTTGTAGTAGACTGCCAGTGGATAGATAGAGTGACATATTTTCCCAAAATGTTACCACAGTGGGTGGAATTTTAAGAAGGTCCCATATGTACGCGCAAACTCGCAATTACACTATTGTGACTTTATATCTTGAATGAATAAAGTACAAATTTAGTGAAATAAACTCAATTCTGAGTTTATTTCACACAATTGCGAGTCATAAAGTCAAAATTACGACAAAGTCACAATTTTATCATGCAGCTGCGAGTTTATATCAAAGAATTGTGACTTTATATCTAGCAATTGCAAGTTTATTTCTCGAAAAATTGCGAATATCTCGCAATCCTGAGAAAAAAAGGAATAATTTTGAAATAAAAAGTCAGAAATACCTTTTATTTTTTTTATTAAGTGGCGGGATCCTGCTTCCATATTTTTCCACAAAAAAACACAAACACACAAAAAAATTCACATCCCTTGTTATTGTTATGTACTGGATAAGTATATGTGCTCTTTAATGACACTGTAGTATGTACTGCTTTTATTTTATTGTTATTGTTTACATGTGTAATATACTGTTTGCATAGTATGTACTATATACTGTTGCTTTTTGAAGGTAATAAATGTGGCAATAAATGTGTTTTATTGCTGTGTTCAGGGTTTGTGGGTCCTTTACATGCTGAATGGATACAGGGCATTTCCAGCAGCACACAAAGTTTTGGATCTTCTTCAGTACCTTCTCTCCACCAGTGATGACTCTGATCAGCAGGTGACTGAGCTAGAGCTTCGATAACAACTTCTCTGATAGAAAAAGAATGAAAAAGATTGCAGTGAGAAAGAACAATATTTATACTCGCTGCCATGTCATTAAAAATCTTCTTGTCATGTTTTTAAATTGATAACAAAAATACTAAAATGCACTTGTCTACAGGTGGAGATTTGGAGTGTGGATTGTTTGTTGCCCCTCATAGCCACACTCTTCTTAGGCGTAGTCATCCTTGGTATTGGAGTGAGTATATTATGCTGAGCCACTGTATGCAATATCATCATGCACGTTAAACTGTGCAGTAAAGTATTGTACTATTTATACGGTGTAACAGCATCTGATGAACATTGTCTTTGTAAAAACAAATGAACAAACATGGACACTTGAGGATCCTTGGTGTAAAGCTGGAACTTTCTATTTATTTTCTCTCTTACTATCACAACAGACGCTGTTCTGTGTTAAAACCCTGGTGCCTGGCAACCCCCCTTGTTTCCCTGAAGACCGGCGTCAGTCAATGAGCAGGCAACCCTCCTTTACATATTCAGAATGGACAGATGCTAAACAGGAGGATTTCTATGAGTTGGATGCTGTTCCTGAGACACCCGTGTTTGACTGCTTTATGGACATGAAGACTGAGTCAGAACCAGCCTCTCTCACGGTCAAACCTGTGGGCTTGCAAGAAAGGTAAAAATCAGACTATTTTTTATATCTCATATGTTAAATCTGAGCACATATTATGTTGTATTAAGTTATGGCTATGTCTGAAAGCTAAGACAGCTGTCTTGTTGCTTCACTTCCTAGTCAGTAAACTTTATGCATCCTCGTTTCCTCACTCCTCCGTCCTTAAGCCCGTTACCCCGAAACTGATCAAAGCCCGCCATCATGAAGGTTTTATCAATTCTCTAAATGCAGCATGAGGAGGCAAGGAGGGAGGATGGAGGAAGCTTGCCGAGGACGCTTGAGCGAGAAAGTACAACAGGTACATCCTATGCGGAAGAATTTTTGGTGGAAGTAGCTGACACACACATAAATTCTCCTCCCCATTCATATCTGACACAACAGTTTTAATTCATGTTTCACATTTGCAGTTTAAATTAACCATAATTGTCACATACTTTAACAGTGCATTTTGAATTATTAAATTTATTATGAAAATATCAATTAAGTTTCAACAACATAACAGAAAGAGCTCCGAGGTACTGCAGCTGCGCAAAGACAGCACCTTGAAGCGACGCGTGAGTTAGCAGGACATTCGTTATACAAATCCATCTTGATTCGATTCTTCTGTCCTTGTTTCCTTTCCTCATTTCCTAAGAGGGAGGAGCTTATTAATAAACAAGGAAAGGAAGCAAGGAAAGGAAACAAGGATGCACAATTTTAGAAATGAGAAGCGCCCAATGAATGTCATGTCTAATCATCTGAAACACATTTATGTGAGCTTTAGAAATTACCAAGCTAACATGAAGTAACTAATAACTAAGAAAAGGAAAATAACTAAGAATGTTTATTTCTCAGTTAAAATGAAGTCATAATTTGGAAAAAAAAAATTAAATGGGACATTTAAAAACTAATTACTGGTTTCAACTCCATCAGATGCCAATTTTTTTTCTTTCAACCAACAACCAAATCACAGGCACAGGTTTTTGGGATATCAAAGACATCGAAGGCTGCATCTATGGTGACCAGATGAAGGCATTATTTGTAGACAGGATGTGTATATGTATCCTCAGTATACAGCCTGTGAAGACAGCATATATTTCGTATGCAGCCTATATCTCATAAATTGCTGTTGTTGTAGTTTATTTGCTTTTAGCATTTCATATGATGGGATTGTCAGTTTAGTGTTTAATAAATGTGTCAGTGTGCTAAATATTTTAATGAGAAAAGAATGTGCTGAAGTGGTGATTGTGGAAAAGCTGACCACTAATGTTGTCATTAAACTTTAAAAAAGCAATAGTTCAATATTTAATAGGCTAATTTAAATTAATCTTTTCACAGCAGAAAAATTCCCAGTTCATGTGTTCAGCAATTATTTTAAAAACAATATTACTGAGGGGCCTGGGTAGCTCAGAAAGTAAAGAATCTGACTACCACACCTGGAGTCAAGTTCGAATCCAGGGTGTGCTGAGTGACTCCAGTCAGGCTTCCTAAGCAACCAATTGGCCCAGTTGCTTTGGTGGGTAGAGTCACGTTGGGTTAACTTCCTCGTGGTCGCTATAATGTGGTTCTCACTCACAGTGGGGCACGTGGTGAGTTTGTGGATGCCTCAGAGAATAGCGTGAATTCTCCACATGAGCTAGGTATCTGTGGTAATGCACTCAACAAGCAACGTGATAACATGTGCAGTTTGACGGTCTCAGACGCGGAGGAAACTGAGATTCATCCTCCACCATATCCGGACTGAGGCGAGTCACTATGCCACCATGAGGACTTAAAGCACATTGGGAATTGGGCATTCCAAATTCTGTAGAAAAAGAACGAGTTAGTAACCTTTGTCACCCACACTTCATTTCAAATGGAATGGAAGTCTTTGATCCTTTGCTTTCATATGCCCCATGGTCACTTAAACTTTGCTGAAAATTGCAGGAGAGGTTCAAACGTGTCACTGACTCTGGACATGTGCACCCCTGGCACTACAGAGCCCTATGGGGCATTGCTGTCCCCCAGAGAGCAGAGCACACATGAATACCTGCAGAATGCATCCAACCTGCTTACACCTGAGGAGCTACACATGCGTGCTCTGGACGATGCTATACTGCAGGCTGAGTTCTATGTGAGTATCATTTACACTCACATGCATATACAGTATATGCACACACATGCATAATAAAACAGTAATGCACATGCATATGTACACAATAAAACCATAACCAAAGCATGACATCAGTACTCAACTTGTGATACTGCTGCAAACAGGAGACACCCATGAACTTTGTGGATCCAAAGGAATACAGCATTCCTGGTGTGGTGAGGAAGAATCGCTACAAAACCATACTACCAAGTGTGTATCAGATTTACGATATAATGTTTTGTGCAGAAGCTTCTTCAAAGGTTGCTCTTGAAATAATCAAATCTTTGTAATTTTTCTGAAAATTGTAGACACACATAGCAGAGTGTGCTTGAAAGCAAAAGAGGAGGGTGATTTTCTTAGCACCTACATCAACGCAAATTATTTGAAGGTGAGTGTGGGTCAACTCTAAATTATAAATGTCGCTTTGCTTGTTGATAGAGTATTTAAGTTATTTTATGATATGTCATCATTTATTAATAAAACAAATAACAAAGAATAGAAATAAGCCTAAAAATCTAAAGACAAAAAAACAAAGAACAGAATAAGCCTAAGGGTGGTTAATCGTTAGCTTCTGACTTTGTCAGCAAGACCTGACTTTTTCAGTTTTATAAGCAATCAGTGTATATACTGTTTCACTGTTGCAACGGTTCTGTACTTTTCCCACATTACCTTCATGTTCTTTACATAGAATTCTCATTCAAGGTAAAAGGAAATTCGTTCTTTCTCATACAGTTTAGCTAATACATATATAAGCCTTAAATTATAGTTAAGATTAGACAATTGTGATCTTTAAATTTTTAGTTGAGTCAAGCTTATTTATGACATAATTTTATGTTTATATTGAGAGCAAGAACTACCTAAAATGTTTAATATATATAATATATCAGATTTTGCAACATTTCCACGTCACATGAAAATAAAGTCTGTTTTTAATTTAATGTTTGGTTCATTGTTTGTTCTTAAACTGTTTTCAGGGCTATGGAGGGAGCGAGAAGGCATACATAGCCACACAGGGTCCTACTGTAAACACAGTGGGGGATTTCTGGAGGATGGTTTGGCAGGAGCACTGTCCCGTTATTGTCATGATCACCAACATTGAAGAGAAAAATGAGGTCTGGCTCTCTACACATATACTCAGCAAAAAAAAACTATGTCCGCTCACTTTCAACTGCTTTTATTTTCAGAAAACTTTACATATATAAATAGTTGTATGAACATAAAAAGATTCAAGAACTAAGACAGAAACTGAAGAAGTTTCACAGACATGGGACTAACAAAGGGGGGCTCAAAATCAAAAGTAACAGTCAGTATCTGGTGTGGCCACCAGCTGAATTAAGTACTGCAGTGTATCTCCTCCTCATTGACTGCACCAGATTTGTTCTTGCTGTGAGATCTTACCCCACTCTTTCACCAAGGCAATTGCAAAATTTTGGACATTTCTGGGGGGGAATGGCCCTAGCCCTCTCCCTCCAATCCAACAGGTCCCAGACGTGCTCAATGGTATTGAGATCCGGGTCCTTCACTGGCCGTTGCAGAACACTGACATTTCTGTCTTGCAGGATATCATGCAGAAAACAAGCAGTATGGCTGGTGGCATTGTCATGCTGGAGGGTCATGTCAGATTGAGCCTGCAGGAAGGGTACCACATGAGGGAGGAGGATGTCGTAGGGGGTTAACGCACAGCGTTGAGATTGCGTGCAATGACAACAAGCTCAGTCTGATGATGCTGTAACACACCGCCCCAGGACTGACCCTCCACCTCCAAATTGATCCCGCTCCAGAGTACAGGCCTCAGTGTAATGCTCATTCCGACGATTAACACGAGTCTGACCATCACCCCTGTTGAGACAAAAGTCTCTCTCACCCTATTGCGGACAGTCTGAGCACTGATGGAGGGATTAGGCGTTCCTGGTGTAACTCAGGTAGTTGTTGTTGCCATCCTGTACCTGTCCCGCAGGTGTGATATTCGGATATACCGATCCTGTGCAGGTGTTGTTACTCGTGGTCTGCCACTGTGATGATGATCTGCTGTCCTTCCAGTCTCCCTGTAGCGCTGTCTTAGGTGTCTCACAGTACGGACATTGCAACTTATTGCCCTGGCCACATCTGCAGTCCTCATGCCTCCATGCAGCATGCCTTTGGCACATTCACACAGATGAGCAGGGACCCTGGGCAACTTTCTTTTGGTGTTTTTCAGAGTCATTAGAAAGGTATTTTTAGTGTCCTAAGTTTTTATAACTGTGACCTTAATTGCCTACCGTCTGTAAGCTGTTCCACAGGTGCATGTTCATGAATTATTTATGGTTCATTGAACAGGCATGGAATTTTTTTACCCTTTAAAATAACCCTTAAAATTATCTTTAAAATACAGTGTCCTGAAAAAGAGACTTTTATTTTTTTTTTTAAAAGAGCCGTCGCTTTTTTAGTTAATTGTCTGTAGACCTCTTTCTGAGAGAGAGAGAGAGAGAGAGAGAGAGAGAGAGAGAGAGAGATGTAAATGTAAATTCTGGTTCTACCTATCAGACTCTTCCCCAGAAAATCACCATCACTGTGCATTTATACACAGAGCAGCACACTCAGAGAGTGACCCTTTATACTACTTAGTGGACAAGCACCAGCTAAATGTATCAATTTAATTCAGGCAGGCAAAATAAAAACAAATACAAAACACGACTCAAGAAGAATATATTCATCATTGACAAAGAAAACTCAAAGAAATAAACAAATGAACCTATTTCCAAAAAATTAAGATAGAATTGCCATCATATCTCACCAAAATTAAAGACTACCATCACAGGAAGCTTCTGACGGAGTATTGTGTGAGAGAGCAAAGTCTGGATGTAGAGACGGGTCAGCACAGACAGAGATTGAGACCCAGAGAGGACAGACTGTCACTGCACTCAAGGGGTCATAGAGGATGAACTTCACTTCCTTGCTGAGTGCAGGAAATATGAGAGCATTGGAAACAAATATTTTAAACTCATAGGACAGATACAGCCTGAATTCAGCATTGCCCTGCCTCTCTAGAGGGCAAGGCGGAGCAACAGTGAGAGAGAGAAAAATCGCCAGTTCCCAGACACGCCATCGCCTGGTCCTCGATCAATCCGCCACCCTCTGGCAGATGACAGCTGCTCTTCAGCGGGCGGACAGGAGCAAGTCCTCTGGCCCCTGGTGGATGGAACACCCCTACATATTCTGGCGGCCGGTAGCGAGCCCCTCCGCCCCTGGCAGTGGCTCCACAGTCAAAGTAATATTTAATTTAAACAAAAAGACAAATGCACACGGCAGCTGCATGTGGCTCTCTCTCTCTCCTGAACTGCCACATCCAGCTGCATTTATCCCTCTCATTGGCTGATTAGCTCGATTGGGGGCCGGGCATGTATAGTCACACCCCCCCCAAACCCCCCCCGCCCCCCCCCCCCCCCCCCCCGCGTCACTTACCTGTATGATTATTATTTTATAATTTGACTTTTTTTTATGTATGTAATACATGTTTTGTTTGTTTGTTTTTTTGTTTTTGTTAATGAATGCTTTGGCAACATTGAACATTGTATATGGTCATGCCAGTAAAGCTAATCTGAATTTAATTGAATTGAATAGAGAGAGAGAGAGAGAGAGAGAGAGAGAGAGAGAGAGAGAGAGAGTAAAAACCCAGACAATGATATAGAGCTCACTTCACTAATGATATAGCACTTTGCTTCTTGGACGCTTCATAAAATTATAACTAGGCATTTGCAGTACTCATAAAAACATTTAGTAAACAATGAAACCAAAGACTCACTCTGAATATGATTTAGGGATTTGTTTTTCTTTACTTCAAAGAAAAATGTTTAGGTCAATTTCCTGTAGTCATAAGAAATCATAAAGTTTCAACTGGAATGAGCTCTGCTGGTTGTCTGGATGAATGTGCAAAAGGTATAATGTACAGTAAGCCAGCCATTATCACACAAAAAGCCCCTTCAGGGTGATTCAAGACTCTGATCCTGATCACACTGTGTGGGTTTTTTTACAGATCAGCTGTCATTCTAAAAAAAAATTCTAACCGCATAATACTGCGATTGACCAATCAGAACCAAGTATACCAGAGTGCCGTGTAATAATAAAACTTATAAAATAATATTTGTGTGTGTCCCACAGAAATGCACAGAATACTGGCCAGAGGACAGTGTGACTTGTGAGGGTATCGAGATCACTGTCGAACAGGTTATTCAGACAGATGACTATAGTCTGAGGATTTTCACTGTGAAGGTTTGCTTTTTTATTTACAGTGTGTGTGTGTGTGTGTGTGTGTGTGTGTGTGTGTGTGTGTGTGTGTGTGTGTGTGTGTGTGCACGCATGTGTGCATGCGTGTGTGCGTGGAGGAAGAAAGTATTTTTTACGGGGAAGAATAGTTTAAGAGTCTGATGCTCCAAACAAGGAGTACATCGTGGAAGGTCATGTATTAATTTCATGTGATTCAGCTATGGAAAAGTTATGGAAGTACAGAAGGAAAGCTTAGCTTTAATAAATGTGTTTTTGGTCTTGGGAGGAAGTTTTGTGTTTTGAAAGTTGCAGTATGTTTTCAATGAACAATTAACTCTCTTATCCCAATAGATCATGGAAAATTTATTTCTCATGCTAAATAAAATGAAGTTACAAATGTAAGCATGGGAGGAGCTTATTCATCTAGGCCTACCAATCATTTTCCAAGAATATACAAGTGACTGCTCCCCTTGCACCGGTTATTATTATTACTCAGAGCTCCAGCACAGTCCTGTGCTTGAACCCCTCCATTATGGACAGCACACCAAATCTATTCATCTTAATGTGCTCCAGGACTATATGAACCAGTGAAATATGTTTGAATTGTACAGAATAAAACACATTATATTTATGCAAATAAAAAGTGTATTACTCAAATAGATAAAAATCAAATACGCTTCAGTCTGTGTGTGTTTATGTCTGTGTGAAAGAAATAGAGAAAGAGAAGGACTTGCTGAGTGGAATTTTTCTTTCTCTAAGTGTGTTTTCTAATGTTTCCTCTGGAGGCATTGCTGTCATGGCAACAAAAATTCCTAGCAATGCAGTGTTTCACATGATTGAAGGAAATGTAGTTAATCACAATATCTGTGTAAGATACCTTATAGAGATATCATAGAATATTTATATTTGTTTGTTAGTATGGGCATAAGTTTTGTGCATTAACATACAGGTCAATGTTTGTGTGTAGAGTGAGGGTGAGGAGCGTACTCTCAGACAGTACTGGTACACATCCTGGCCTGATCAAAAAACTCCAGATAAAGCCCCACCTCTGCTGGAATTGGTTCAGGAAGTAGAGGAAGCAAGAAAACAGGCTCCTCCCAACAGTGGCCCTGTCATTGTCCACTGCAGGTACTAACAAAATGAACTCTGAAAAAGGATAAAAAAAAAAAAAAAAACACTTTACATTCTACGTTCGTGTATTTACCAATAATATATACGCAGTGCATCCGGAAAGTATTTACAGCGCTTCACTTTTTCTACATTTTGTTATGTTACAGCCTTACTCCAACATGGATTATATTAATTATTTTCCTCAAAATTCTACAAACAATACCCATAATGACAACGTGAAAGAAGTTTGTTTGAAATCTTTGCAAATGTATTAAAAATAAAAAATTAAAATATTACATGTACATAAGGATTCACAGCCTTTGCCATGACACTCAAAATTGAGCTCAGGTGCATCCTGTTTCCACTGATCATCCTTGAGATGTTTCTACAACTTGACTTGAGTCCACCTGTGGTAAATTCAGTTGATTGGACATGATTTGGAAAGGCACACACCTGTCTATATAAGGTCCCACAGTTAACAGTGCATGTCAAAGCACAAACCAACCCATGAAGTCCAAGGAATTGTCTGTAGACCTCCGAGACAGGATTGTATCAAGGCACAGATCTGGGTAAGGATACAGAAACATTTCTGCAGCATTGAAGGTCCCAATGAGCACAGTGGCCTCCATCATCCATAAATGGAAAAAGTTTGGAACTACCAACTCTTCCTAGAGTTGGCCCCCCGTCCAAACTGAGCAATAGGGGGAGAAGGGACTTAGTCAGGGAGGTGACCAAGAACCCGATGGTCACTCTCACAGAGCTCCAGCATTTCACTGTGGAGAGAGGAGAACCTTCCAGAAGAACAACCATCTCTGCAGCACTCCACCAATCAGACCTGTATGGTTGAAAAGGCACCTGAAGGACTCTCAGACCATGAGAAACAAAATTCTCTGGTCTGATGAAACAAAGATGAAACTCTTTGGCCTGAATGGCAAGCATCATGTCTGGAGGAAACCAGGCACCACTCATCACCTGACCAATACCATCCCTACAGTGAAGTATGGTGGTGGCAGCATCATGCTGTGGGAATGTTTTTCAGTGGCAGGAACTGGGAGACTAGTCAGAATCGAGGGAAAGATGAATGCAGCAATGTGCAGGGACATCCTTGATGAAAACCTGCTCCAGAGCGCTCTGGACCTCAGACTGGGGTGAAGGTTCATCTTCCAACAGGACAACGACCCTAAGCACACAGCCAAGATAACAAAGGAGTGGCTACGGGACAACTCTGTGAATGTCCTTGAGTGGCCCAGCCAGAGCCCACACTTGAACCCGATTGAACATCTCTGGCGAGATCTGAAAATGGCTGTGCACCGACGCTCCCCATCCAACCTGATGGATCTTGAGAGGTCCTGCAAAGAAGAATGGGAGAAACTGCCCAAAAATAGGTGTGCCAAGCTTGTAGCATCATACACAAAAAGACTTGAGGCTGTAATTGGTGCCAAAGGTGCTTCAACAATATATTGAGCAAAGGCTGTGAATACTTATGTACATTTGATTTTTATTTTATTTTTTTCGTTTTTTATTTGTTATAAATTTGCAAAGATTTCTAACATACTTCTTTCACGTTGTCATTATGGGGTATTGTTTGTAGAATTTTGAGGAAAATAATGAATTTTATCAATTTTGGAATAAAGCTGTAACATACTTTTTTTTTTTTTGAAAAAGTGAAGCGCTGTGAATACTTTCCGGATGCACTGTACATCTATACATAGTTGCACTATAAAATATTAATACAGTATAATGTATTTGTGTATTCACTGAGTTCACCAAGTAAGTTCACTAGTACAGTATCTGTCATCACAAATTACTGGAATTTTAGGGTTTTTGTAACTAGGATGAATATATTCTTTTTAACATTTACCATACTTCTACAAATGTTTCTTCTAAATGTTTTGTCCAAATAATGCTTGTCCAGCTCAAAATGTATGTCTTGTTTTCTACTCTTAGTGCAGGGATAGGACGCACTGGCTGTTTCATTGCTACCTCCATCTTGTGCCAGCAACTAAGTAATGAAGGGGTGGTTGACATCCTGAAGACCACTAGCCAGCTACGCTTGGACAGGTACAAAGTATTTTCACTGTATTTACAAGTTTATTTTAACATGAGTGTCACTATGTTAAATGTTAACATGACCTCAACGGTATAGGGCTACCTAAAGTAATTTAGAATAATGGAAGATTGCAAGATCTGGTGTGGATGTATTAGGCTATTGTTAGTATATAAGTGTTACAAAAACAAATGCTACCTCTCTATATAATAGGTTTATTATGGACTTAAGGTGACAATGTTATTTTGTGGATGAGGGACATTTAAAATTGTTCTTAAGCTGTTGTTTTGCTGTTGTGTGTTTAGAGGTGGGATGATTCAGACAGCGGAGCAGTATCAGTTTGTTCATCATGTACTCAGCCTATACGAAAGACAGCTTCGGAAGACCTCAGAAGAGTAGAGCCTCTATGAGTGCACAACCTTCACACCACTCCTAACAGAGCCGATGACCTTCATCTGAACATATGCGGCAAGGACTGACGTTCAGTACTTCATGTTAGCAAACAACAGTAGTTTAGGTTGAACTATCTTTTACGAGCAGGCACAATATTAGATTTCATCTGTTCCTTATTTCCACCTGCCTGTTCTCCACTCTCCGTAGCCAAATCTCATGCCTAATCAAGACACCACTCAGTTATTAAACATACTTTTTTTCTGTTCATCACCATAACAGTTACATAAACTGGTAATTTATAAAATACACATTTACTGCCCTAATAAGATAATAATTCTCAGCAGACCATCAGTGCTCAAACACGACAATATTTGTTTGTGTGTATACTTCATATGAAGTGGTTTGGTATGAACACTATAACAAGCAGACACAGAGGCCTCCATTTGAGACTATGTAGATTTAACATTTAAGGACCTCTTCGATTTCTGAGCCTACAAATACAGCAATTTCCTTTTACTGCGAAGACATTTTTACAGGATTTATAACTTAATGTAACTAAGATTCGTTGTAAACTGTGTTTATATGTACAAATATCGGTTTCACATGTTGAAAGAGCAACGTCTTGGCAATCTAAAGTATGTCAGTATGTATGTGTGCGTGACCAAGTGTGTGTTAGTGCTACAGAAAGAGGGGCGAAAGAGAAAATGTTTACTATGTGTTATGATGATTATCAGACTCTGGATGTGTGGTTGGTCACAAGGGAGAACTGAACCTACTACGTTTAATACAAAATGGCCTTAATATGTGTCTTTCTGTTCTAACTGGGGTCCATGTGGATGTTTGTAGATGTTGTCGGGCAGATCTGATGGCAGTGTGGTGTTACAGCCTGTCATAGTCTCAATAAGTAAGATTGGGAGAAAGACCAATCTCAGTACAGAATGATTTACATTTTCCCTGAGCAAACCTTTGCCTTCTTGGTTTGTATGTTGTTGAATGCTACAGTATATCTTGTGAAAGGTTTTAGTTGGACTCTAAAAAGCATTGATGCTGCACCTCAAGGTTTTGTATGTATTAAAATGCCGAAACACTGTATTCAACTAATGTTCAATTTGTAAATCATAGCTCGTATCAATAGCAGAATTCATGACAACAGGACATATGTAGTTTGGATGTTTTTGCCCTGTACGTCTAGCTTACTGTGACTCATTATTACATTTATTTTATTTGCTTGTTTTACTCTGCTTACATTATCATTGTTTCTATGTGGGTCTGAGTATCTGATTAGTTAAGATGTATAATCAGTATTTGCCCGAGTTGGTAGCTCGTACAGCTTTGCTGAGTCTTGCAGTTTGCATGAGCAAGTACATTTAGAACTTCTTTTTAATTATGCACAAGAGAATTTTGAAATTATAAGCGGACGTCTGTGTGTGATTATGTGCAAAAGCTTCTCATATGGCAGCATCTCTGCTGTCAGAATAAGCATCTTCAATCAATGACCTCATATGATACAGCTGGAAGTACAACACTGGAAGTCAAATGCAAGTTATCCTTCAGCTTTCTTTAAAAAGAAAGTTACTGCTACTACCCTAATTGTCTCCAGTTGTCCTCTAACTAGTCATATGTCCTCAAAATGATGTTCACTTTCAGGCAGCTCTGTGCTGAAATTTGGAAGTTTAAAGAAGCTCCAAAACACTCCCTTTTTTACACAGGAGATTGTACTGGCTTTTTAATGTTGTTTGTTCAAGGCCTCAACATACTGTAGTTTGCGAGAAATGAGAATGTGCTTTAATTGCTGCTGTTATCATAGTCTTTTTATTATTGCAGAACTGCTTTTGTATTTTAGTTGGTATTGAGTGAATTAATTTCATTATTTGTTTTTTAATTAACTTACATTTTAGTCATATTTATTGAAAGAGTTTTGTCACTGTTTTGTGCTGTTGTTACACTGCCAAAGACTGTAGTGATGGGTCAATACCACAAAACCTGAAAAAATCTAAAACATCTAAACATTCTATATTTCCAAACTTTGAATAACGTAGCCAGTTTTAAAATTGTGGACATGTATGAAACCAGCATTTATATATTTTTATCCTGTTTTTAAAAATGAAGAATCTGGATCCCCACAGCAAACCTTGTTCTCTCGCTAACCTGTCATCCATAGTTCAGGATTTTTTTATTTATGATACACTGGTCTAGTATTATCTGATTTTGTTCTCTGCCTTTGCAGAGTGATTTTGATACTGCATCTTCATCATGCATTGATTAACATCATGTGTCAGAGGAATATTCTGGATTCAATACAAGTTAAACTCATTCGACACCATTTAGGGCATAATGTTGATTATCACATGATAATTATTTTGACTTGTCCATCCTTTTCTTTAAAAGAAAAGAGATTACAGTTAGGCACTTACCAGAGAAGTGAACGTGGCCAATTTTTGGAAGGCTTAAAGGCAGAAATGTGAAGCTTATAATTTTATAAAGATACTTGCATTAATTCCTCTGTTATAACTTTTTAATGTTTTGTTTGAGTTGTAAAGTGGTTCAAATTGTCGTTTACCTGGAGTACAGGGTTTACAGCGTTATGTTGTCATGGCAACGGAGTTGTAAAATTGGATAAAACTTTACACAGAAAAGGTTAGTAAGCGATTTTATCACACTAAAATCATGTAAACACTCATATTGTTTACGTCTTGTAGCCATACTTTTGAAACTGTCAGTACTTTAACATTTACAGATTGACCACTATTCACTTTCATTGTAGGCGCCTTTTTTTGCTTTTTTTTTTTTTAAGAAAAGGAGGAACGAGCCGAAATAATTTTTTTGTTTTAATCAACATTATGCCACAAATGCTGTCGATTGAGCTTAACTTGTATTGAACTTGAAATATTTCTTTAAAAATGAAAGTAAACAAAGTATGTACTCTTATGATTTGTAATAGTTTTGTTCTCATTATTTTAGTTATTATCCATCTGCATTTTGTGGAACTAGTTTCTCTGTTGGACGCCTGTGCTTTAAGCAAACCAGATACATTTTCCCCAGTTTTCCCCTCTTTCATCTTAGATTATAAGGGCACTGTTTTTGTTTAAAAATGTCCCCTAATGTAAAACTTATGCAAAACTTGTTTAGAGAGGTAAGTTAGAAAACAGTTTATTTAAAGTGGTCAATTTACATCTTTAAAGGAATGCACTAATAGAGGCACTATCGACAGCATTTCTGGCACAGAAAATAATTTTGACTTCCCTCAGCTAGGCAATAAACATTAAAATAGACACAGCTTCAAAAGTAATCTCAAGACAATCAAATCTTTCAGTTTATTTGCCATTTTCATATGATGCCAGTAAAGCTAACTTTCACATGGCAAACACAAGGATGCGAGGGACTGTTTACATGGAAAAATCTCCACTCCACGCTTCAACAAAATATTTCTGCTTTTAAACCTTCCGGGCCCAGTTTAGTTCCTTTATAAGTGTGTCACCATGACTGCAATTTTTGTTTCTTTTTTTTTTCATATTTATTGTCTGTGGAAATTAATATTATGCCACAAATAGTGTTGATAGTCAAACTTTAACCCTAAACATTCCTTTAAGGGAATGAATTGTTATTTTTAACCAAATCTCTGTGCATCTATTACATGCTGTTTCTCAACCTAATTTGCCATTGACTGGTTCTGTACAGCGTCTGCCAGGACAACCTTGCTGAGACTTTTTTCCAGAGTCACTTGTCAATTTCAGGCCAATACTGTTTTAGGTCATCAGCACTCAGAGTTTGTTCAAACTGAGTAAATTCTATTTAAACAAGACTTTTTACATTAGGTATAAACTAGTACTTTTGTAGTCTGAATCACTTGTGCCCACAAGTATAACGGAAATCAAATTTTATTTTGGATGTACTAATTTTTTCTTTGGGTAAAATGTTTAATCTTTATGCATTCAATGCATGCAGCAATCTTGATCAGGGTTAAATCAAAGTGTTTCATACAAATCTGTGTCGTTAGTGTTACCTGAAGAATAATTTTAATATTTGAATATTTTTATCACTGTTGTGGTTCATATATTGGTAGAGAAGGGCTAGAATTGCAGTTTAGGGGAGTTGTGCCCCTCCCCCCGCTCACTGCCCACTCACTCTCAGTTGGACCCACTTCCTTCAGAACACTCCATCTGTCAGGCCCGTCTGTGTTGCCAGAGAAGAGTAACAAACACATAGGCACAGCAAACAAGTATATCATTATATCATACAATCAAATAAGATCTTGGGCCAAAACATTAATTGTAATATATTTTCAAGAGAATCTGGAATGTGCTCTATTCATATTAAATATACTTTAATTGAATAATCATGAACTACTCACTACCAGCATAGTATGTCTTTATGCACTACTGTACAAAGCTAAAACAAGCACAAAGATGAAATACTGATTTTTGAATGTGAATGCAGAGGCCTGTGCCTCAGCTGTCTTAATATCTGACATTTCAATGCCACCCAGGTATTTGACCTTTTTCTCCTTCATTTAATTTTTGTTCAGAAACCATGCATAGAACAGTGTTTTAATATGTTATGCTTATTTATTGTCTTTTATTGTGATTTTATTTTAAATGTTTAGCACCCTTCAGTCTCAAAAAAGAAAAAAATGTTTTTGTTTAATTTGAATCCTATTCTGTAGTGAATTAGATGTAGTTTGGAAAATACAATTTGCCTCATTGCTTTCGTATTGTTCCTCTGCTTTTAAGATCCAAATAGAATGTAACATGACTAAGTTTACAATATCATGGCTTGTATTATTGGTATATGCTTTAATTTTTAAATAAAAATAACTTTCTGTTAATCAGGACTGTGGAGTGATTGGAGTTTATTAGACTTTAGCACATTGTCACCATGCCAATCAAAGATGCTTTACCAGATATTTGCCACAGTGATTGTTGTAAACAACATCAAACAATAATAATATTTAAAACTGACCCTGATTCAATGTATTATATATGAAGCAATGTATTTCCAGAAAGATAATTAAGGCAGCAATTCATTTCTCTGGAATGTTATAATTTTCCTCTCAATTCACGTTGTGTGGTTCAAAATCATTAGATAGTGAATAAGAACATACAGTGATTTGAAAAAGTATTTCCCCCCTTACTGATTTCTTGGACTCGGCTGCCGAGTATTCATCTGGCAAATGTCCACTCCCTTGCCAGCAAAACAGATGATCTGCTTCTGCTCACTCACAAATAAGGACTTTTCTAACTCAGCTGCTCTGTGTTTCACGGAAACCTGGGTGAATGAAGCCATCCTGGACAGCATGTTTCATCTGTCGTGATTTTAGCTGTTCAGAGTAGATCAAGGTGCGGATCATCGGAGAAAACGAGAGGTGGTGGAACATGCTTTTACATTAATGAAAGTTGCTGTACAGATTTAACAGTGTTGAAGATGATCCATCCATCCATCTTCAACCGCATAATCCGAAGTCGGGTTGCGGGGGAAGCAGCTCCAGCAGGGGGCCCCAAACTTCCCTATCCCGAGCCACATTAACCAGCTCTGACTGGGGGACCCCAAGATGTTCCCAGGCCAGTGTGGAGATGTAATCTCTCCACCTAGTCCTGGGTCTTCCCCGAGGCCTCCTCCCAGCTGGACGTGCCTGAAACACCTCCCTAGGGAGGCGCCCAGGGGGCATCCTTACCAGATGCCCAAACAACCTCAACTGACTCCTTCCTGCTGTCCAAATTTAGAAGCAATCTTCATAAACTGTAAGCCTTTCTATTCACCACAGGAATTTTCCTTGTTCATTCTGGTGAGTGTTTATATCCAGCCACAAGCATGCGTGAATGCAGCATTGGAACAGCTGGCTGATCACATCACAGACATGGAGCAACAACACCCGGACTCACATATTATTATTCTGTAAGATTTTATTAAAGCTAACCTCACACATGAACTGCCAAAATACAAACAACACATTGCATGCCCCACCAGAGATAGACATATACTGGATCACTGTTACACAATGCATATCACTCTGTCCCACGTGCATCTTTAGGACTCTCTGATCACTGTCATCTTCTCCCTACCTACAATCAGATACTAAAATCAGATAAACCAATGAAGCAGAGCTGTAAATACAAGTATGCTTTGACTGCACTGATTGAAAAACTGTTTTCAGCCAACGATCCTGCATTTGTGTGGAAAGGCCTGAAAAGCATCACCAAGAACAATACACCTCCCCCTCACTCTGTAGAGAGTCAACTAATGGCTGATGAAATGAATGTGTTTTACTGCAGGTTTGAAAAGCCACCACATCAGACAGAAGGAAACTACAACGGACAGTCAGGACTGCTGAGAGGATTATTGGTGCCCCCCTGCCCACCTTCCAAGATCTGTTTGTCTCCAGAGTGAAGAAACATGCAGGTTGAATCACTCTGGACCCCACACACCCTGCCCACTCCCTCTTTGAACTGTTGCCCTCTGGCCGGAGCTACAGAGCACTGAGCGCCAGGACATCCAGGCACAAGAAGTTTTTACCCTCAGGCCATTTTCCTCATGAACAATTAAACTGCCATAGTGCAATAATGTAAATACATATATCATGTACATATGTAAATTCACATATTTAATTCAATAGCTGTACATTCCCCTACCTTGCACATACATTACTACTTACACATGTACATACGCCATTCTGATATATGTCCTATTATTTGTCTATTTATACTCTTACCATGTTTTATATTCCGTGTATCACCGTAAAATTCTGTGTGCACTTGTTTCTCCGATCACCCAAAAAAATTCCTTGTGTACGTGAGAACACTTGGCCATAAAGCTCATTCTGATTCTGATTTAGTAACTAAGGGGCAAATACTTTTTTGCTTCAATAAATAACATTATCATTTAAAAACTGTATTATGTGTTTATTCAGATTGCCTTTGTTGTATGTTAGATTTTGTTTAAAATTTTTAAACAACTTAGTATGAGATATATACAAAAACTTAAATCAGGATGGGCCAAATACTTTTTCACAGCCCGGTATCTGCATAATTAGCACATCAGTGCAATCATTATTCTAAACATTCTAATACTGGAAAAGCGATCTTTGGAGATTTGAGTATAATCTTCTGAGCATGATTTTTCCTGATAGTGAAAAGGTGTAGAAAAGGGCAAGCTATATTACTACTTAATCATAAGGCAAAACGTCTGGTGATTTGAGGGGGGAATATTTCTGATTGAATAGCTCTCATTTGAATTTGGTTTTGTTCAAATAGTTTTGAATAACAGCAAGGTAAATTAAAGACCATAATTTTTTTGAGCATGAGGTGTTAATAACAGATGAGCACAACAATTACTCTGAACACTGAATATGATCATGAATACCTTGTTCGTTGTTCGAATTATATTAAATGTACGCTTAACTACACTGTTAATGCACTGTTTAATGTATATTGTCTCATTTAAACCCCATATGTTTTTTTATACCATACTGTCACATGCCTCTGAATAATGTTTTTTCTTGAATGGTTATTTGTCTGTAAACTATTTGTTATGTCAGGTGACATTGACAGAAATGGTTGGAGAAACAGTAATAGGCTAAATGTTATCCTGACAAATATGATGCAACAATAATGCGACTCTCAGCTCTCTGCTGCCATACTCGTTTATTTCTGTAATAGCATCTCCCAACCAGAAAGAGGGGCTAGGACCACATCACAGACCTTCTAATTATACCCATTAACAAGTTTCACAAATACTCAGATCCCATTTCAAATGCTAAGCAACACTGATGTTTTGACAGGCACTATATGATACACATTCCTTGTTTTATGTGACCATGATATGCATAATTTTTTTCTACCCAAAAACAGAAGCCAGTCAGTTGTAGAGAGAAACAGAATGTAAAAATCTGTTTAGCTGTCAGTCAAATGTATGCAGGTCCTCAATGATAATGGCGGGGCCTATTTATTTATTTTTACTTTATAATTTAATTTAATATTTTGGTGAAAGGCAAGTGGAATGTAAACATTTCTGTGGCAAACAGTCTTAAAAGTCTTCCATTACCGACACTAAAGAAAGCACAGAGATGTCCTTAGAGGACGCAAATAAACACTGAATACTATTTTCATTAACAACGTTCTGGCTCACCAAAAGTATTTTGTTATCAATTTTATTTGTTTTCATGTCTGTGACAAGTGCATGATTTACGGAAGCGTATTGCATTCACTTGAGAAAAAAATCTACTCTGTTTTTCTGAATTAACGACTTAATTATCTCAGAATTACGAGATAATTTTTCATGGAAAAAAAAGTTTTTGCTCTGTTTTTCTGAATTAACGACTTAATTATCTCAGAATTATGAGATAATTTTTCATTAAAAAAAATATTTTGTTCTGTTTTTCTGAATTAATGAGATCCCTCAAAATCCTGCCAGGAGCTCTATTTTAGCTGGATTGCATGGAAGTAAACATGTCCCGCTTTTCAAGTTTAATCCGGTTTTATTTTACTTTGGGTCTGAGACATTGGGAGATACTGCTGTCTTTAAGTAATATAAATGGTATTTTTATTAGTGCGTCAACTTTGCGCAGACACCTCAAGACTTTGCGCCTGTTCAGACGAAAAGAACATTCTGATCTGCTTGACATTGCTGTGTTTCTCCAGGTTCAGTTGAACCGATATGGTATGCTTCACGGATATAAGTAATACCATATCGTAATATAAAAATAGAGCTCCTGGCAGGATTTTGAGGGATCTCATTAATTCAGAAAAACAGAACAAAATATTTTGTTTAATGAAAAATTATCTCGTAATTCTGAGATAATTAAGTCGTTAATTCAGAAAAACAGAGCAAAAACTTTTTTTTTCATGAAAAATTATCTCGTAATTCTGAGAATAATTAAGTCGTTAATTCAGAAAAACAGAGCAAAAACTTTTTTCCATGAAAAATTATCTCGTAATTCTGAGATAATTAAGTCGTTAATTCAGAAAAACAGAGTAGATTTTTTTTTTCTCAAGTGAATGCAATACGCTTCCGTACTCCCCTGCCCAGAGATTTTCACGAGTCTTTAATCTAGTCTATCACAATTTTTAAACGATTTATCAGGAGTGGGGATTATGTATGATTGCTTGACTTCTAACTTCATATAGGATAACAATTTACACAAAGTTACAACACAAGAAGCTGAAAGAGTTCTTATGGTCTTATGGATGTTTTTTTATATACCCGAACAAAATCTTGAAATCTTTGATGCATTCCTTAAAAGAATATCCCTGGTTCAATACAAGTTAAGATCAATCGACAGCGTTTGTGGCGTAATGTTGATTCCCACAAAAAAAATATTTTGATTGGTCCCTTCTTTTCTAAATAGCGAAGCTATTAGCTTAACAACATTTAAGCGAGGTGGTAGCTTCGCTTGCTTTAAAATCAAGTAGCTTTTCAGTAGCAAAGCTATATTTTTGATTAGGTAGCTGCGTAGTTTTGACAAACGCTACAGCATACATCACACTTGTGTTTACCACAGACAGTTTTGAATCAGAAATAAAGATGCCAGACTCACAAATGTATCGCTCATCTGAGTCGGTTCTTTACAATGAATTTGTCACAAACGGTTTGAATCGTTTCGCGAGTCATTGTGAATGACTCAGAAAGCTCACACACTTGTTGCTGAATTGTTTGGTGCACACTCTCACTTGCCAAGATGCTCGCAGAACATTTTAAAATACGGAAATTAAAGATAACACTGGTTGCATTGGATCTACAATCAATGGAAACGAAAACCTGCAAATGCGTCCTATCATTTGCCAGTGATGAAGAAGGTCTTTATTAAGTTCAACACGCGTACAGCTTGAATCACTGCAAGTAAAGATTTTACCACCAAAGAGTATCAAAACATTTAGTAGCGCACATAAAAAAGTAGGCCTACCATGGCATTACCATGTGTTTTGGAATTTCACCATTACCTGGCAGCACCATGTTTATACAGTGGTTTACAAATAAGGTAATCATTTATTGAAGTACCATGGGAGTAATATGGTAGTCTTTGAAGCACCATGTAAATACATAATAGTACATAAATATGGTAATTGTATCACAAAGTACCATGCTATTACCATCTGATACCGTAAGAAATCAAATTGTTATTGCCCAGATGTGCTTAAACACACAATGAATTTGGCCTCTGATCAGAAGCCTCAGAAATACAACTATACATAATTACAGGATAAGATGAATAGTATATGTAGTTTTACAGGATGTGCAAAGGAAATTATGTTCAAATGTGTTTGTAGAGGTAGTAGTATAAATATTAAAAATAAAATGTAAAAATAGTGATTTTTCATTTTGAACACATGGGTTTGTACAGGTGGAATGCAAAAACATGAAGTTACATGTTTTCGCACCATACTGCATACCTGATACTGCTGTATTGCAATATACTGTACTATGTTGTACCATGACTTTGATAAACATTATGAGAATACGTATTTTAGATGCATTGTCTATGACAGTATGCTCTACGCATCTCTTTTTGTTAATGAATGATCATATGAAATCACATTAATTCACCTCTGTAAATTCGTGAAATTGAGCCGCAATACTGCTCAATGCAGTAGGTGGCGGAAATGTCCCTTATATTGAAAAAGAAGAATGACAATACTTCTGACCTTACAAGATTGAAAGTTCTCCACCTTGGAAATGGAAGCGTTATCGGTGGTCAGTGGAGAAGAAATATTTCATCTATCAAACGAAATTTTCTGCGTGGAAACTGTACAATTTATGATTTGAGGGTGGTTGATTCATTGCTTATCAATGTAAGAATAAGCTTAGGTGATCCAAAGAATACATGGAGCTTTTTGACAGTCTAAAAATATTACAGTCAGCTTGAGCCATCACATCAAGACATCAGCGAACTCTTTCCATCTCTGACCCATGCATTTATTATGAACAGGCAATGAAACTCATTTGTTATGAGCAGTATGAACAGCTGTTTCTTATGCAGGAGTTCAAATCCAAAGCCATGGCAAAGATGCTTGGATACTCAACAACATACCTTTACCACAAATTGCACAACCTAGGAATACGAATGAGGGACAGATTTACCCAAATCGATGATCATGTTCTTGAGCAACATGTACGAAGTCTTCATCAACGGTATCCAAAATTAGGTTATGAGGTATGTTTTGACTTTCACACTAATTTAAGTCTGGATAGTCAAAGTTGCCTGCAGATTTTTTAGGCTTGCATATACATTTTATGAATTGTAGTGAAAAAAAAGCTTTAAGTAGTGCAATGAAGTGCATAATGTGGGTAATTTTCCCAGACTTAAACATTTGCATGAATGTATATGATGTATTTGCACCTGTGTATGGTTTTGACTCTTTTAAACTGTTACAGATTTTTATTCACCTAGATAATCATACCATGAACAATTGCTCTGCATGCTGTTTTCACAAGTTCCGATTTTGCAACAGATGATGCAAGAATACTTGTCAGCTGAGGGAACACATGTGCAGAGGCAATGTGTGCATACTGTGTAATGCTTTTAGTAACATAACCTAGTAGCAGCAGCTCAGCGGTGGAGCTGTGCAGTTGTAAGTCAGACATACTTTGTCCCATTTCTGAACAATCTTTGTCACATCTATGGGCACATTTGTCTTATAAAGTAAGAGCTTAGAAGTTTTGCATGCACACTAACCCCCATTCATCCCATTTAAAAAGGCAAACAAAAAAATAAATAAAGCGTTTCTAGTTTTACAAAAGTTTTTATGTAATATCATGCAGCTTATATAATACACTAGAAATATCATTAGAGTGTTTTTAAAGTTCATGGCTTTTAAAGGTGCAATATGTAATATATTTATTGTACTAAAGCATAAAATTATCTTAAAATGTAATCAGAGATTTAGGAAACATGCTAAATTGAAATAATGGCTTCTCCGAAAACAATGCTACAGCCTGAATATTCTACTTTTCTATTCTCCGGGTCAGAATTTCTGTTTGTGTTTTGGCCTGTGTGATCCCGCCCACTGCCCATTTCCCAAAAGTATTTTAACACCCCAGGTTGCCAGATTTGAAACTAGTTAGTGGACAAACGCAGCATGTTGCAACCATGGAAGCCAGCAATACATCTACACCCATGGCCAAAGTTATTGGCAGTGACATACATTTTATGTTTCGCAAATTTGTCTGCTTCAGTTGTTGTGGTGTTGATTCACATTGTTTCTAGATTATTGTGCAGAGTGATCAGATGCATTTTATATAATTGTAAAAAGCTTAATTGGCCAGAAAAATGAACTATATCAACTATATGAAACGCTTATCATTGTTTTCCAGAATACCATAGAAACATGTGAAAAAAGAATCTACAAGTACTGAAGCAGCAAACTTTGCAAAACACAAAATTTATGTCACTGCCAATACTTTTGGCCACGGCTGTAGCTAACATTGAAAGAGTTATAAAAAAATTCACATGAGCTGGTTTACAATAAAAAAAAAATTACAAGCGTATGCATTAGCTGATCAACTTGCAGCGTGTGTCAAAATCGTTTTATGCCAGCTGAAAATGCCAGACGCTCTTCTGAAAACTTTTTTTTCAGAAGAATTTTTTCAGCTCAAATCAAATCAAATCAAATCACTTTATTGTCACACTACTGTGTACACGAGTGCAACAGTAGGTGAAATTCTTGTGTGCAGTTCCGAGCAACATTGCAGTAATGACAGTGACGAGACATAAACCACTTTACAATAACAACATATTTACACAAAACAATTTACATAACAAATGTACACATACTTACACAACAATTTACATAACAAATGTACACAATACACACAATGTAGAATACACATACACTAGATACAGGTATAAATATATATAAACACTAATTGAATTGGGAGAATATATTGACAGAGTGATGATTAATTAAGTGCAGTGCTGATTGATGATCGTGAGAGATCATGTGTTCAAAAGTCTTATTGCTTGTGGGAAGAAGCTGTCATGTAGTCGGCTGGTGCGGGTCCTGATGCTGCGATACCGCCTGCCTGATGGAAGCAGTGAAAGCAGCCCATGACTCGGGTGACTGGAGTCTCTGATGATCCTCCGAGCTTTATTCACACACCGTCTGTTATATATATCCTGGAGGGAGGGAAGCTCACCTCCGATGATGTTTCTGGCCGTTCGCACCACCCTTTGCAGGTCTTTGCGGTTGTGGGCGGTGCTATTGCCGTACCAGGCGGTGATGCAGCCAGTCAGGATGCTCTCTACAGTACTGGTGTAGAACCGTGTGAGGATGTGGTGGTTCATTCCAAACTTCCTCAGCCGTCTCAGGAAGAAGAGGCGCTGGTGAGCCTTCTTCACAACGGCCTCAGTGTGGACGGACCATGTGAGTTCCTCAGTAATGTGGACACCGAGGAACTTGAAGCTGCTGACTCTCTCCACCGGTGCTCCATTAATGGTGATGGGGCTGTGTTCTCTGTCTTTCTTCCTGAAGTCCACCACAAGCTCCTTGGTTTTACTGACGTTGAGGAAGAGGTTGTGCTCCTGACACCAGCGTGTCAGAGTGTGCACCTCCTCTCTGTAGGCCGTTTCATCATTGTCAGTGATCAGACCTACAACCGTCGTATCGTCAGCAAACTTAATGATGGCATTGGAGCTATGTGTTGCCACACAGTCATGTGTGTAAAGGGAATACAGGAGTGGGCTGAGAACACAGCCCTGCGGGGCTCCAGTGTTGAGGGTCAGTGATTTGGAGATGTTGCTGCCCATTCTAACCACCTGACGTCTGCCTGACAGGAAATCCAGGATCCAGCTGCACAGCGAGCTGTTTAAGCCCAGGGCCCGGAGTTTCTCATCAAGCTTGGAGGGCACTATGGTGTTGAATGCTGAGCTGTAGTCTACAAACAGCATTCTCACATATGTGTTCCTTTTTTCCAGGTGGGAAAGAGCAGTGTGTATTGTAGATGCAATGGCATCATCAGTGGAGCGGTTGTTACGGTAGGCAAACTGCAATGGGTCCAAAGAGGTGGGCAGAACAGAGCAGATGTGATCTCTGATCAACCTCTCAAAGCATTTGCTGATGATGGGGGTGAGGGCAACAGGACGCCAGTCATTTAAGCTGGTGATTTTTGATTGCTTCGGTACAGGCACAATAGTTGATGTTTTGAAGCATGTGGGGACTACAGACAGGGATAGGGACAAGTTGAAAATGTCCGTAAAAACACCAGCCAGTTGGTTCGCGCATGCTCTGATGACGCGGCCCGGAATGCCGTCTGGACCCGCGGCTTTACGGATGTTCACTCGTCGAAAGGATCGGGTTACATCCGCAACAGAGACGGAGAGTGAACCATCATCTGTAGTATCGGCCGCGAGTGCTCTCTCTGTGAGGGCGGTGTTGTTGTCCTCGAAACGAGCATAAAATGTATTAAGCTCGTCCGGGAGAGAGGCAGCGGTGTTCATGGCGGAGTTTTTATTCCGTTTATAGTCCGTGATGGTGTTAATTCCCTGCCACATACTTCTGGAGTCAGTGGTGTTAAACTGTTCTTCAATTTTGTGCCTGTACTGGCGTTTGGCTGCACGGATGGAGTTACGGAGGAGCTGAGATGCTTTGGTTGCTATGATACGGAATGTCTGCTGAAGTAATGTTGCAAGTACCTAATTTTGCAGATAGTTTGTGTTCTCAACAAGTACTGAATGTAAAAATGTTGGCACATGGAAGAGTATTTGCTTTGGATGAAGGGAAGGCTGAAGCATTATTTTTCATATTAATATTGTGGTAATCCGGGAATGTCAACTGCAACAGACATGAGTAATCTGAGACCAGCAAACTTCTCCTCCATTGTTGTTCAGTCAATGTACAAGTAGGATGTGATGGTTTGTCCTGCTCCTCGTCCACTGTGATTGGACGACTGGGTAAAAAGTGACAGTGACGATCGCTGCATTTTACCCAAAATTGAAAAAAAATTTAACTCTCAGCGACCAGAACAAAACACCAAGCGTGCAGTGCTGGCTTTTTTAAATATGCGGTGATCCCATTGCAAACAATAAAAAAAGGCATCAGGTAAAAACGCTTTGGACACACGGCCTAAGGCTCGTCGTTTGGCATTGTCAGTTTGCTCGTACCTGTTGCGTGTCCACAACCTGGCAAACCACGTGAGCTTCAAGTCTGGGGAGGAGAGGCGGGGGAAGGTAACTCTCTCAAATACTTTGAATTTGGACTGCAGTACCCATTTTAAATGCTTGATATCAATGTTGCATATTGCTCCTTTAAATAATCAAGTCTCTTTTAATTTAATTTATATAGCTCGATTTCAAATTTCAGTTTCAAAGCAGCTTTACAGAAAACTATGCTTTAGTGTCTATAATGTTTAATGTCTTTAAGTACTCATTGAGCAGTTTCATTGAAAAACTTAATTGAAAATCATTCTTATTTTGTCTTAGGCTCCCAGTGAACAAACCTAAGGCAACTGTGGCCAAAAACCCTAAACTCAATAAGATGCTAGTTTAAGGAGAAAAATAACCTTTGTTGAAACCAGGTTTAGCTGGAGGAGCCAGTTTCCCTCTGGTTAAACAGCATGAATAGAATGCCAATATCAGTTCGCTATGTGTAATTCATTTTGTGTATTATTTGAGTAAACTGAGTATATTTTGGTAATGTTGATTAAACTGAATGATTAATTAATAAGTGTCTACATCCCGAGTTGATCATTGAAGTGCATGTACAGCAGATGCAGTGTTGTTTGCTTTTTGGATGATGGCAGTAATTTCAAGTCTACTTAAGTTTAGTCCACTACGATGTAATTCACAGAGGTTTAACTGCTCCCAAGCCCAAATATAAGACATGGAATACGTCAATGACCGCTGTCTGAACCTTGGATTTAGGATGAACTTCACCAAAATGAACTGTCAAGATTCTTGCTGGACTGCAAGGCAACCCACTGACCTCTGCCTGCATTATCTTGGTCACAGGTTGGACTAGTGTCTTACAATGGAATACGTAGACAATAAGCCAGTGCCAAATAAAACTTTCACCAGCCTTATAACAAAAGACACTGCATCTATTTGCACTTCCACAATTCACAATTTACTTCGAAAACATTTAATCATTAATCTTACAGTTCATACAAAATCATACAAAAAGTTTAAACATTGCCCACAAACATTACTCAGTTTACTAATTTAAACCATGAATTGTATTACACATAGATAACTAAACTTGACATTATATCCACCATTTGTGCACCGTTTCGGACCGCAAAGCCATGCAGAGTGAGGACAGCTGAGAAGATCATCGGGGTCTCGCTTCCCTCCATCAAAGACATTTACACAAAACGCTGCATCCACAAAGCAAGCAGCATTGTGGACGACCCCACACACCCCTCACACAAACTCTTCACCCTCCTGCCGTCTGGCAAGAGGTACTGAAGCATTCGGGCCCTCATGGCCAGACTGTGTATCAGCTTTTCCCCTCAAGCCATCAGACTCCTCAATACTCAGAGACTGGACTGACACACACACACACACACACACACACACACACGTGTCCTGAGTTGCACTTTAGTTATTGTCACTTTATACCTGCCTGCTACCTCAATAACTGCTATGTGCATAGAACACTATCTCATAGTATGTTAGGTTTACATTTGCAATTTTTAGAAACCGTCATCTTTTTGCACTACTGTGTACTGGTCGGTGCTGCACTGTCTCTCACTGTGCCTATTGTCCTGTTAATTTTTTAATAATTTATTGTACTGTCCAGTACTTTGCACATGTTTGCACGTGCACTTTATATAGGTATTTTATTTAGTCTGTGTAGTCTCATGTGGTTCTGTGTTTGTCCTATGTTGTTTTATGTAGCACCATGGTCCTGGAGGAACGTTGTCTCGTTTCGCAGTGTACTGTACTAACTGTATATGGTTGAACGACAATAAAAACCACTTGACTTGACAGAGGGCGACTGGCTCCAAGGTTATATATCTCCATAAACCATAATCATCTAATTCCTTGCCACAGTTGCCTTTGGCTTGAGGGGACCTAAAGTCTTTTTTTTATAATCTAAAATCACATTACTTATTTAAACTGCAGACATTACAGCTTAATTTTCTATTACAACATGATGTTCTGTAAAGCTGCTTTAAAATGATGTATGTTTTGAAAAGCGGTATACTTTCATAAATAAAAATGACTTTTATTTAAGGAAATTTTAACTGAACCCTCAATTATAATATTATTTAATTATATTTACACAGATGGGGAATAGTGACACATGGAGGTATAGATGGACACTCACGGGTCATTCCTTACATGAGCACAAACCTTGACAACACTGCTTTGACAGTGTTGGCCTGTTTTGTTAGTGCAACTTTTCAGTATGGATTTCCATCCAGAGTGAGGTCTGACAGTGATGGTGAAAACATTCTGGTTGCTCTGCTTATGAATTTGATTTATGGTGTAAGCCCGTTTATCGGTCCAATGGCGGTCTCCAGTAATACGGGTGAAGGTCTCTGCGCGTTACTGTCTTTCCTTTAACGAAACACAACAAGATTATATGAAATACATTTTCTCTTATGTATTACCTCGTTATTTCATCTGACTCCATAAATGAAAAAGGTTTTAATGATATCTGAGCATCATCAAAAGTGGGCGAATGTTTGATTATTCTTTTTAACTCTTTAATTATATTTTACCTGCTCAGATTAGGAAACTATGTCACTTTGAGGTCCTCGTGTGTTTTTCTCTACACTGCGGGTCTCACGATCACAAGCGGCCAGTATTGGATCATCAAACAAAGGTAATTGCTATATACCTAAGATCGGTCACATTCACATTTACACAATCAAAGATACTTCAGTATAGCTCCCATGGAATTGCATACACTTGAATTTAACTTAATGTTTTCTTCAGTAGAGGTCACGGCCACTATTACAGATGTAAGTTGACCAACATAACTTCTCTTATAATAGTTTTGGATTGGCCATGTTGTGGTTTCCCGCGTACACTTATCTGGAGAAACATCAAATTAAAACAGAGGTAAGACACACCCGAATTTAGATTGGTCAAACAGCATTTGCTGTTCTAAACGGAAATTCCCTTTTTGTCTTTGCAAACCAAATACACTTGAATTGATGCCAAATATTAGTCGTCACTAATCTGACGCAGACTTGCAGTAACATACGAATCATTTAATCTGTTTGGGAAAAACTATTTCAGAGTCGGTCAGAATAAAATCAAACATTTACAATTTATTGACCAGGTAACATCATAAGTTCATCGATTCCAATTAGACAGTATAAGTCAAATTTAGACATTTTGTCAAAACATTAGAGATTCAAATTGCAATTATCTGATATAAATTACACACAGTAACTGTGTGGGATCGTCTGACTACAGAGAAGCACGAATGATGTGTCACATCTCCTTAAATGCCCAAATAATTCAATATGCTAACCAAATGGTGGTGTCTGTCATTATAATTAGATTTTGGTTTACCAGGCGCACTGAGACACTTTAAATGATAGCAAACATGTTAAAGTTACTTTTTTGTACACACTTCACATTGCATACGTTTTTAGTGAGCTTTAAGTGAGGAGGAGAAGGGGGGAGTAGGGGGAGATGAGACTGTAGAAGGAAGGAGTTAGCTGCACAGTTTGTTGGGTCTCGGATGTTGCTGTTACATTTGCAAGAGATAGTTCAAATGTTAATTCTCATGAGAGCCTTTTGTTTTGTCGAGGAATAGCCCAGACTCGCTGGCACCCGCATTACAATGGGGCTGCACAAAGGAAGATCACAGGAAGATCAGTACTCAACCAATGTATTAAGGGGCTCTGGAGAGATGTTTTTACCCAGGTAATTCAACACTTCTACCACTGGTTTTATTCCTTTGAGGAAGAGCAAATTCTGGATCCTGACAATGACATACACAGATATTCAGGCTACGAATAGAGAGGAATCATACCTATAACCAGATATGGATGGAAGGAATGGTACAGCAGGACACAACAGCCTTCAATAATGTTTTCAGCCAAGACCCTTGTTTCTCACAAGCTGGAAGCAATAGACAACACCAAGAGCACCAGTCCATGTTTTTGGAGAGATTGGCTTATAGATGTTGAAAGTATTTTTTAATTTTTTTTTCTCTCATTCCAAATAAATGTCTATCTTGAGAAATTAGTACTTCACACTAATTTTGACAAATTTTAATATAGTTTTTCTTGTGTTTGCAGAGGGAGAATTTGTTTTTTCTTCAAGTCAGAAATTCTTTAAAGTATTTGCCATTCTCCACGATTCAAGTTAATTTGTTGTTGCCTAACTACGGCTCTGTCAAGGTCAGGTCAAGTCAAGTCAAGTCAATTTTATTTGTATAGCGCCTTTCACAACACACATCGTTTCAAAGCAGCTTTACAGAAGTTCAGCATTAACAGACGATAAAAAATGTAATGTCTATAAAGTCGATAAATCATCATCCTTGTGCAGGGCTCCAAACTGCGACTAAAAATGGTCGCATTTATGACCAAATAAATTTATTTGCGAGTGTAATTTCTGTCAAGGTCGCCATTGGCGACAGTAAAAATTTACTCCCTTTGATTTTAAAATTTGCATTACATTTCCCGAGATACATTACAAAAGTTTATATCAAAAGAAATAGCAGGGAAAACGGAGTTCATTGCAGGAACTAACCATTTCAACAAAAAAAGAGACTGTGAGAAAACACGGTGACAGTAACGAGCATAAAAAATGCACGTGATCACATAATTGCGAAGAATGCTCCACAGACTACACTGTTAGCACGTGCAGTTTTTCTTGCATGTGAGCTGCGGGACGAAAAGGAATGGAAGGAGTTAAAAATGAAAATATTTGGCACCTGTTTTTCCCCCTATAGGAGCCAATGGCTCCTTAATTGATTTTTTTGTTTGGAGCCTTGTTGTGGAATTAGATAAGATATGATTCTTTATAGTGTTTAAAAATAATTAAATAATAATTGTATTAATAACCCCAGTGAGCAAGCCGAAGGCGACTGTGGCAAGGAACACAAAACTCCATAAGATGATGTTTAATGGAGAAAAATAACCTTGGGAGAAACCAGACTCACTGTGGGGGCCAGTTCCCCTCTGGCTAACATCATGAATAATGTAAATAAGAATTATTTATAGTTAAAAACATGATTTAAAAAATTATTAAACTTATTAAGTGCTAAGGGTCAGTATATAGACAGTGATTGTGTTTGAAATGCAAGATTAGTGACCAGTGTCTTTGAAGTCCATCCTTGATTAAATTCCAGAAGTTCACTAGATGCAATTGTCCTTGTTTGGCTGATGAAGGCTTTTGTTGGCAATAATTAGTCTATGTATCCCATTTCAAGATCGTAGTCCATGGTGATGGGGCATCTGAAGTCTCCGTGAGAGGCTGGATACAAACTGGAGCTGACGAACGCTATTTACCTCGGGACTGGCGTCCCGAGATAACAGCAGAAAAGCAGATGGGAAATAATTAGCATAGCTGATGTTCATAATATTAATGCATTATAACTGATTCAGCAGTATTATAAAAAGTAAGCATTATGTGAATGCTTGGTTAAAGAGATGTGTCTTTAATCTAGTTTTAAACTGGGACAGCGAGTCTGAGCCTCGAACAATATCAGGAAGGCTATTCCAGAGTTTAGGAGCTAAATGTGAGAACGCCCTCCCTCCATTAGTGGACTTAGATATCCTAGGTATGACCAGAAGCCTCGAATTTAGTGATCTTAAAGAGCGCGATTGATTGTATGGCGATAGAAGATCCGTCAAATACACCGGAGCTAAACCATTTAGGGCTTTATAGGTCAGTAGTAATACTTTGTAATTGATTCGGTACTTAATTGGTAGCCAGTGTAGAGATGTTAAAATCGGTGTTATATGATCATATTTTCTTGACCTAGTAAGAACTCTAGCGGCTGCATTTTGGACTAACTGTAGCTTGTTTATTGAGGATGCAGGGCAACCAGCTAATAAAGCATTACAGTAATCTAGTCTCGAGGTCATGAATGCATGAACTAACTTTTCTGCATCAGAAACAGATAGCATGTTACGTAGCTTAGCAATGTTTCTAAGGTGGAAAAAGGCTGTTCTCGTAACAGATGAAATATGATTTTCGAAAGTCAAGTTGCGGTCTAGTATAACACCCAGGTCTTTTACTGTAGTGGATAATGTAACAGGACATCCTTCTAAATTAAAGTTGTATTGTAAGGGATTTTGTGGGTAGTTTTTTGGACCAATAAGTAATACCTCCGTTTTATCGGAATTTAATAACAGGAAATTACGCGTCATCCAGCATTTTATATCTTTAAGACACTCTGTCAAGTTAGATAAGTTAGTGTTTTCATCTGGTCGTGATGAGATATATAATTGAGTGTCATCAGCATAACAGTGGAAATTAATTCCATGTTTTCTTATAATTTTACCAAGTGGCAGCATATATATTGAGAATAATATAGGGCCTAACACAGATCCTTGTGGCACTCCATAGTCTACTGACGTTATCTTCGATTTTTCCCCATTTAAACAGACAAAATGGTAACGGTCTAATAAGTACGATCTAAACCAGCTTAATGCCTGTCCCTGAACACCAGTGTAGTTTTGTAGTCGATCCAAGAGTATTTTATGATCTATAGTGTCGAACGCAGCGCTAAGATCGAGTAGAACTAATATTGAGATGCAGCCTTGGTCAGAAGCTAAAAGTAAATCATTTGTAATTTTAACTAGCGCAGTTTCTGTGCTATGATGCGGTCTGAATCCTGACTGAAATTTTTCATAGATATCATTTTCTTGCAAGAAAGAGCACAATTGAGCGGACACAACTTTTTCTAATATTTTAGACATAAATGGAAGATTTGAGATGGGTCTGTAATTTGCTAGGTTATTTGGATCTAATTGTGGTTTCTTAAAGAGAGGTTTTATAACTGCCAGCTTAAATATTCTTGGAACATGACCTAAAAATAAAGACGAGTTAATAATATTGAGAAGAGGCTCTTCCACTACAGGTAACACTTCTTTCAGTAGTTTAGTGGGTATTGGATCTAGTAAACATGTTGTTGTTTTAGATGCAATGATAAGTTTATTTAGCTCTTCCTGTCCTATAGTTGTAAAGCGGTGTAGTTGTTCTTGAGGGGCGATAATTGAGGGTGAGTCATAAGACACCATAAAAGATTGTACATTAACAGTTGTGTTTACAATTGTGTTTCTGATGTTTTCTATTTTCTCAGTGAAGAAATTCATAAAATCATTACTACTAAACTGTAACGGAATATTTTGCTCAGGTGATCTCTGTTTATTTGTTAGTCTAGCCACGGTGTTAAATAAGAACCTTGGATTATTTTGGTTATTTTCTATTAGTTTGCGGAGGTGCTCAGCCCTGGCTGTTTTTAGAGCCTTTTTGTAACGTGACATACTGTCTTTCCATGCGATTCTAAAGACCTCTAAATTAGTTTGTTTCCATTTACGCTCCAAGTTACGAGTTTCTCTCTTGATAGCATGCGTAGCACTGTTGTACCATGGTGCTCTAGTTTTTTCTCTAAACTTTTTTAATCGAATTGGTGCAACAATTTCTAATGTACCAGAGAAAATGGTGCTCAAACTGCTAGTCATTTCCTCTAGTTCATCTGTTTGTTTGGGTTCACTGAGCAGCTGAGATAGATCAGGTAGGCTATTTGAGAATCTATATATTGTGGTTGGAAGGATTGTTCTACTTGGTCGATAACGTGGCGCAATATGACAGATTTCAGTGGTACGTAGTATGCAAGTTACCATGTAATGATCAGTGACATCATCATTTTGCGGTATAATATCTATATCGGTTGGATTGGTTCCATATGATATAATTAAATCTAGCGTATGATTTAGGCGATGAGTGGGACCACTGACGTTTTGCGTGACCCCGAAGGAGTTTAACAAATCTGTAAACGCAGCCCCTAACGCATCATTTGTGTTATCTACGTGTATGTTAAAGTCTCCAACAATTATTGCTTTATCGACATTGACCAATAGATCTGATAGAAAGTCTGCAAACTCTTTTAGGAAATCAGCGTAAGGACCTGGAGGTCTATATACGGTAGCCAAGGCTAGAGATAATAGGGATTTTTTTCTTACATCTGAGAGTATAACATTTAGTACAAGTAATTCAAACGAATTAAACCTGTGACCTATTTTCTGAGTAACATTAAGAATATCTCTATAGATTGTTGCAACACCGCCGCCACGACCAATCAGACGGGGCTCATGCTTATAACAGTATCCTGGCGGAGTAGACTCATTTAGACCGAAATAATCATTTGGTTTAAGCCAGGTTTCAGTAAGGCAAAATACATCAAAACTATTATCTGAGACCATTTCATTTACAATAACCGCCTTAGGTGTGAGCGATCTAATGTTTAGAAGACCTAGCTTTAGAAATTGTTTTTGTTCACTGATATTGAGATTTTCTGGTTTAATTACAATTAGATTTTTCCTAGATCCTACAGTAGATGTATTGTTTGGCTTTACTAAACGAGGAATAGACACAGTTTCTATATAATGTTCTACATTGGTACTTATATCAATTAAGTTGGGACAGCAAATACTGTGATTTGGACTTTGACTTACTAGTCATATGGTGTGTAGCGTCTTGGAGATGTTGTCTGACAGAACAGCCGCTCCGACTCTGCTGGGGTGAAGGCCATCAGCACGGAAGAGCCTAGGTCGCTCCCAAAACAGATTCCAATTATTAACAAAGAGCAGTCTCTGTTCATTACACCATGACATTAACCATTCATTTAGAGCAAATAATCTACTGAACCTTTCTTGTCCTAGTCGGTACGTGGGAAGCGGTCCAGACACGACGATCGTTGTTTCTGGCGAAGTGCTGCGTACCGACTCGATCAGGCTCCTGTAGTCCTCCTTCAGTACCTCCGTCTTCCGCAGCCTGGTGTCGTTCGTTCCCACGTGCAGCACGACAGCTCCGACGCGCTCGTCACCATTCAGGATCTCGGGAACCTGCGTAGAGACATCAAGAACACGAGCACCAGGAAAGCAGTGAGTGCGCACCTTACCTTTGCCAGAGATAGCGTGGACATGATGAACGGTGGAATCTCCGATGATCACGGCGTCGTCGCGCTCCGACTCGCGAAGAGGTGAGAAGCGGTTCCGGGTGGAGATCTCGAAAGCCGGGAGGGGCGGGGAGGTCCTTGGTCTGGTCCTGGCTCGCGTCTTCCGCCGTGGAATCACCCAGGGTCCATGGTGATGTGTCGGTGCCGGAGTGAATGAAGCCAGGGAGGATCGCGTCCTGGTTGCTCGGGACCTGTGCAGAGAAACACACGGAGTAGACGAGGTCGGAGTCAAAAAATTATTAACCACTGACCTGTGAGCATCGGCGCGTGATGCTTCAAGCGCGGACCGCCGATCTCGCAGCTCGGCTTGTCTCTCTAGCAGGTCGTGGATCTGCCTCTCGACGGATTCGAGCTCCAACTGCACCGAATGTAGTTCAAAGGTGTCTTCACCTGCACACAGAGGCAGCGTTAGACACACATCCGCTATATTCGCCATTATAGCTTTCAGTTATACAGGTGTAAGTAAGACGATCGATAGGCGAGAGACCACGCGTGCAGTGCTAGCGGGCTAAGACTAGTCGCAGAAGTTCGGAAAGTTGGATATAAGTAGCGATATCAAAGAAATCTGATTGTTTTTTATAAAGAGTAGTATCGGAGATATGTTCACACGTTTGTAAAGTTTAAAATTTAGGTTTATGAACAAATGTGAAAGAAGAAAATCAAGGATTGGGGATCAATTCGACGGAGTTATCCCAGTAAGCTTTTGTGAAGGTTTACGCATGCGCGTAATAGTAATGCAAGGTCATCCTGATTAAACTCCAACTGATTTAGCTGGACTCCATATCACCCTAGTATGGTGCCCAGCTCTTCATTGTACACTGCAAACACTAAAGCTGTCATTACTGTAAAAATCAAGTTGTATTAATGTATAATGTTTTAAGACTTAAGTATTACTTGAAATGTCAAGTTTTGGACTCATAACTCAAGTTAATTTAACATATTTTTCATAAAAATCCATAGACTTAAGATTTGAAGTGTTAATAACTCAATTATGTTAACAGCAGCAAAAACAGGAATATGCTTTTAAAACACTCGTTAGGTTATTTAAAAAGTTAAATATCAATATAAATAAACTGTATGCTTTTTTTAAACTACGTAGCAATTGCTAAATATTGTGGGATTTCTTTTTTTTACATGTTTTCCCTTTTTTTTTCTTCTGAAATGCATGTTTTAAAGTTTAATTTAATTTCATAACCAAAATGGTATCTAAATCAAATGAAAACAGAACAATTTCTTTTCAACATTAATTTTTTTTTTTAATGAACTGCCTCTGTAAAGGTCCTCACAGCATAAGTCAGGACCAAATGTTGAGTTTTAGATTAGTTACATTTTTGGTTGTTAATGTATATATTAATAAAGTATTTGGAGAGTCAAATGATGCTAAGTGAGGAGCAGGCGTGTGAGCGACAAGCTCTCCGCACTTTGCTGCATGGTTTTAATTATTTTTGTTATAATCCGGTGAGATTTGATACACCTTGCTACATATTTGAAATTTGAAGTCAATATGTCAAAAAATTCTAAATCTTCCGGCTCTGGAGATATTAAAAGACACTTACATGCTCAAGCTGAAACCACTGACGGGCCTGCGGACCGGGACTCGATTTGAATGGTGCAGTGGGAGAAATTCAGCGTCAACTGTCCAACATGTTTGTGATGCTGATGAAAGTTGTTGCTGACTTAGAAGATCTCACTGCAATACATTGATCGATTGATGGAAATAATAGTCTCTGAGCTGGTTAAAAGAGTGGCAGATGTTGATAAGCGGATCGATTATCTGGAGATATAGGAGAGGGAATTATCTGATAATCCTCCAGCAACCAAAATTGATTTGGTACATGTTCTTGAAAATCTTGAGGATCTTGAGAATAGGATCTGCAGGAATAACATCGAATTGTTGGAATTCCTGAGCATGAGGAGGGCAGAGATGTGGTGAAATTCCCAGACCAGCTCTTCCCGAGTCTGTTCGACATAACAAGCCATAAGCTGGAAATCGAGCAAGCTCACAGGGTCCGGCTCGCAGATCGGCTGAGGGAGACAGACAAATATGATATTGTGTTTCTTCAAAAACTCATCTTTGCCTGCAGGAAGCTGGAAAATTTGGGAAGATATGGGGTGGACATGTTTTCTTTAGTGCTGGCTCAAGTAAAAGCAGGGGAGTCATTATATTGATAAATAAACATCTACAATTCAAATATCTCAAACAGATTCATGATAAATTGAGAAGAGTCATTATTGTTTTAGCTGAAATTCAGGGGCAAAGTCTGATTTTGGCTAATGTTTATACACCTAATGCTGATGATCAGGGCTTTTTTATAGATCTTGAAGGAAGGTGGCAAACCATTGGCACCCCTCAAAGTATAATATTGGAAGCAGACTTTAATGTATTGATGGACTCAGTCCTTGATCATAGTGAAGCAAAAGTGTGTAAGCTCCCTAGTGCAACATTGACGCTTCACAGGATGTGTAAAAAATCTTTTGAACCCATCTGGGAGGGATTTTTTTTCATCAGTCCATAAGATTTATTCTAGAATAGATTTTTTATATATACAGTATATATGTCCTTCATTTCATCTGTTGTTGATTGCTCAATTGGAAACATTTTAGTTTCAGATCACACCCTGGTGAGTTTAGAGGTGTTGCCATATATGGAGAAAAATAAATCCTATAGTTGGCGCTTTAATGTATCCCTTTTGCAAAATCGTGATTTTCAACAAATGTTAAAGGCTGAAATCAATGTCTATATGGAGACCAACCGGTCCTCAGTATCTTCTGTAGGTGTGGCTTGGGAGGCACTTAAGGCAGTTCTTAGGGGCCGGATCATACAATATGTCTCATTCATCAAAAAATCCAAAGCATGAGAACTTGTGGACTTGGAAGGAAATATTAAAAGTGCCGAGGCAGAGCTAAAGTGCCGAATATTGTCTGATGGCCTCAGAGAATTTACCTGATTTAAATACAGATACAATACTATTTTGTCGTGGAAAGTGGAGTTTTGGTTATTTAGGACAAGACAGTCATACTTTGAGTTGGGGGACAAAGCAGGAAAACTTTTGGCTAGATATATAAAACAGAGTCTTTTTCTACCATTCCCTCAGTGAAATATTTAACTCAGCCACAGCCACCCACCACCATTGTGTCCTTGAGCAAGGCACTTAACTCCAGGTTGCTCCGGGGGGATTGTCCCTGTAATAAGTGCACTGTAAGTCGCTTTGGAGAAAAAACATCTGCCAAATGCATAAATGTAAATGTAATAATGCCTTTAAAGAGTTCTGTCTTGATCTTTATAGTGCCACATCTTTGTCTACCGATGAAGATATTTGAAAATTTGTGGAACCAATAGAATTCACTAAATTGAATTCTCTTGATTCTGAGATAACCTTTGAGGAGGTAATTAAGGCCTTACCTACAGGCAAGGCTCCGGGGCCAGATGGTTTTGCCACTGCATTTTTTAGATATTATGCTACAGAACTGACTCCACTTTTGCTAGAAGTTTTTACAGAATTATTAAAGATTGGAAAGCTTCCTCCAACCATGACACACGCCCAGATCAGTCAGATTATTAAAAAAGGACAAAGATCCAAGTGAGTGTAAATGTTACCGTCCAATTTCTCTGATTCAGCTAGATGTAAATATTTTGTAAAAAATTCTGGCTAACTGATTAAGTTATGACATCTCTTATACATATAGATCAGGTGGGGTGTATTTGGGGCTGCAGCTCTTCTGATAACATTAGGCGTTTCATCAATATCATGTGATCAGTGGTGAATGATCAGACTCCAGTCGCTGCCATCTCACTTGACACCGAAAAGGCATTTGATATGGTAGAATGGGATTATTTTTTTAAAATTTTGGGAATATATGGGTTCAGAAATACTTTTATTGGATGGATTAAGATACTTTATAGACACTCTGTAGCGGCGGTACAAAAAATGTATTAATTTCAGATTATTTTACTCTGGATAGGGGTACCTGGCAGGATTTCCCTCTTCCCCCATTATTATCCTCCTTGCCATTGCAATGTCTTCTACCAAGCTGCCTGGAGAAGAAAAGACACATGCAGTTAGTGTGGACAAAAGTTTCTCGCGTGCTCAATTCACATATTTACTTGAACGTTGCCGCAAGTATTTGGTTAGACCCTAAATTGTGTATTAACAAGTCCCCCTTTTGCTGGACAGAATGGATTGAGAAGGGAGTTGCTACACTGGGTAACCTCTATGAAAATTGAGCATTGAGATCCTTTGAAAATATTATACAGCTGTTTGGGATTTCCAGATCTCAATTCTTCATGTACTTACAGCTGCGCCATCTACTTTGTGCCAACTTTGGGTGCAATATGCAGCCCCCTGAAGCTGCAGACACTCTTGAGATGGTACTAGTGGCTTTTGGAAAGGGTCACGTGGCTTCAGCGTACTATTCCTGGCTACAGAGTCTAGGGGATGGGGTTTTTACATCTCTTAATAAGTTATGGGAGAGAGACTTGAATTTAGTACTGGAGGATGAAGAATGGGGTAGGATTTTAAAAAATGTCAAGTCTATGTCTAGGGATGCAAGGGTGCACTTCATTCAATTTAAGATTCTGCATCATTTTATTGGACTCCCTCTAGATAGCATAGGCTTGGTCTTAAAGAGACTCCCACCTGGTGGCGATGCCAATCAGAGGATGGGGACATAGCCCACGTTTTCTGTATTGAATAAAGATTCAAGAGTTTTGGTCGAGGGTTCTAAGAAGAAGAAACTTTATTGTCATTGTAGTTTGGTAGCTCACAGAGGACAGCAGCCATAAAAAACAAGAAAGCAACACACATAACATAATAAATGTAATAAAAGTATAAAATATAAAATATAAAGTATAAGTATAAAAATAAATAATTAAAAAGGCACTTAGTATAATAAATAAACAAGATAAATATGGTAATTTAATACCAACATTAATGTCCAATGAGTGTTTTTGTACATTAGCAGCAAACATGAGAAAGGGAAAAGAGAGGAAAGGTTAACTATTTATGTGGTGGGGGGGGGGGAATATCCCTTCCTGATGGAAGGGATACAAAAAGACTATGTCCTGGATGAGTTGAATCCTTGATGATATTGCTGGCTCGCTTTCGTAGGCAGCTATCGTAGATCATATCAAGGTTCGGGAGTTTGGTTCCTATGATCCTCTGAGCAGTTTTGACGATCCGGGTCAAAACTCTGCGGTTTTCTGCAGTGCAGCTGGAATACCACACTGTGATGCAATAACAGAGGATGCTCTCTATTGTGCTCCTGTAAAAATTTACTAAGAGCTGGGTTGGCACTTTTGTTTTTTTGAATTTTCTTAGGAAAAAAAGTCTCTGCTGTGCTTTCTTCACTAAGTGGGATGTGTTAATGGTCCATGTGAGATATTTTGTTATGTGTAGACCCAGGAATTTGATGTCATTCACCCTTTCAACTTCCTCATCATTTATGTAGAGGGGGGGTGATGTTGTTTTCTTGACTCTCCTGTAGTCTACAAGGATCTCCTTTGTTTTGGCAGTGTTCAGAACCAAACCGTTATTCACACACCATTTGATTAGGTGTTGGACATCCTCTCTGTAGTGAGACTCATTGTTTTCTGATATCCTTCCCACTATAGTGGTGTCGTCAGCAAACTTCACTATGGTATTAGAAGAGGAATGGATGGGTTTACAGTCGTGTGTGAATAGGGTTCAGTTATGTCTGTGAGATCCTGAGCACTCAGATTTCACTCTACCACAGACTTTGTATTTTGGGTATTGGGGTGGGTGTTAATGTAGGGAATAAACACATTAAAAACTGGGTCCTTACCAGTGTGATGATCAGCAGGAAAGTGAACATGGGGGATGGAAGTCGGCTGGTCCGCACTAATTTCATGAGTGGTGCACCGAATTGGGAAGAGTTGCAGCCTTTGAAAATATTTTTATGAAAGTTGTTTCTGTGTTTTCATGTGCTGATTGTGTTGATTTGAGTTTGGAATAAATAAAAATGGTTAATGACAAAAAAAGAAACTCATTAACTCATTATTACTGTGACTATTATATTTGAATATAAAACAGTAATATGTTTTTGCCAGTTCAAACAAGCTTTTATTTTCACATGAAGGCTTTTTAATTTGTATTTTTTTTTTCTTTTCTTATATATCCAGAAATATTTAAATGGCTCTACCATGCACAGCGCAATGGTCAACTTGAATCAATTTAGTATTCTAAGCCAATCATATGTCCCTGATGACAATGAACTATGCTCAGAATTACTACAATAAATCACAGTTTGCGGATACAAGAAAAATTAATTATTTGAGCCATAAAATGACACCTTCCTATAGCAAAATCATACATGACATCTTTTTTATAAAAAAAAAACCAGCTAATTTAAAATGGTAAACTCTACACATAGTTCACTCCAAAAGGGTTGTTTAGTTAACTATTTAATTTTTACACATTTAGCTTTATGCTAATACATTGATAGACAGATATAGGAAGCAATTTTTGTGCAGAGTTCCACATGAGCAGATTTTCGTGTCTTTAATTCTTTACGTTTAGTTATTTAATGCATCACTGCTGAAACCATCAAAGCTTCACGTGTTCACTGTCATACCTCAAATCATATGCTGAGATCAATGTTCATGTTATAATGCATAATCCATAGGTTTATTTAAAAATTTTAGGTGATGTGGAGAGTATTGTCAGGATTCATTCTGCAGATTCTGACACTACTTTAATAAATAGTTAAGCTGTAAAAAAGGTTCATCAAACTGTTGGATTATTTTTTCGGGTGCAAGCATTCAAAAGTGGTTGTGTCAGACAGTACATGAATCTAGATTTTTCAGTACCGGTACTGCAGAAAGAATCGTGACTTTTTTTTCTTTCTTTTAAAGAATCGACTTGGTACCGACATACTGGCACTATTGACAATCATCAGTCTGTTATTAATAATTGTATATTACGTTAGAATGGTCTGTAAAAATAATAAGCATATGCAGTCCATCTTTGACCAGTTAAAAATTAACAAGAACAGGCAAGGCCATTTCTAGGCTTAGCTAGGGAGAGATCGCTATGGCAGAGAGGAGCGCAGCTCAGCGTGCAAGCCACCCTAAGTGTCCGATGATGAAATCGCTCAAGGACACAGGAGAGGCAATAACTTGGCCAGGCCAAAATAATCTGATACGTGCATCATATTGAACGTGTCTACCTTGAATGGGTGTCTATAAATGTTATGGCCCTTAATAATTTGTGTACAAATCAACACATTAGTAGGGTACAATAAATCCCTTACTGTGTCAATGCAGCATGTGTTCGACCATCACTATAAAAATCCAAGTCAGACTGGGCCAAGGAATCACTTTCTTGCAAGGATGTTACCAATCAAAGGGCTGCCATGATGCTCAGGCAGTCTTCTGCTTCAATTATGGCATTGTTTGCCTCTCTGCTTGCCATTTTTTGGGGGATTTTCTCCCTTTTTCTCCCCAATTTGGAATGCCCAATTCCCAATGCGCTCTATGTCCTCATGGTGGCATAGTGACTCACCTCAATCTAATCTCAGTTGCTTCCGCATCTGAGACTGTCGATCCACAAATCTTATATCAAGTGACGTGTTGAGCGCATTACCACGGAGACCTCGTGCATGTGGAGGCTTTAAGCTATTCTCTGCGGCATTCACGCACAACTCATCACACGCCCCACCAAGTGTGAGAACCACATTATAGCGACCACGACGAAGTTAACCCAGCGTGACTCTACCCACCCTAGCAACCGGGCCAATTGGTTGCTTAAGAAGCCTGACTGGAGTCACTCAGCACGCCCTGGATTCGAACTTGTGACTCCAGGCGTAGTAATCAGCGTCTTTAATTTCTGAGCTACCCAGGACCCACAACAGTTTACCTTTTATCATTTGAGTCTATATGATTGATAGTCTCTGTAAAGGGGGTTCACCTATTGGTCCAATGGCGGTTTTCAACAGCATGGCTGAAGGTCTCCTGCGTGTTCTGTCTTATCGTGCGCGTTCAGTTTAAGTTATTTAATTCCAATTACATCACTATAATATTTCTATATTATTCATTTATTTTATCTGACTCCAATTCTAAAAGTTTCTAAGGATATATTAGTGTTCTAATCTTAATTATTATTATTCAATTTGACTTAACATTGAATCATCATATTTAACTCTATTTTATATTGTACTCGTTCATTCGGATTCCTGTCGTTTAGAGAGTCTCGCGCTAGCCGCGAACGCGGATCTCACGGTCACAAATATGCCAGTATTGGTCATTAAAACAGTATTTGACTAAACACTAATTAGATGGCTGCTCCTGCTTGCCCTTTTATCTACAAGTATTTTGTTTAGTCCCCTTAGATAGTAAACACTTAATTACAGTAACATTTCTACCCAGAGGTCATGACCACTAAATATACAAAGATAGACCAACATACCCAATTTCAAATAGTTTTATATGATCATGCCATAGTTTCCTATGTACACTTAGCTAGAAAATATTACAATAACCAGAGGTTTAGACTTCACCCTATTTAGGCTTGGTCGACACTAAACGGAAATTCCCTATCGAGCCTGTACACACTAAGTACACTTTAAATAATGCCAATTAGTTAGTCGGAGCTCTAAAGTCTCAGTCGGTGTGCCCCATGCTCCACTCAAAACCGGCTTTAGTCCGCTGCTAACCTGGTCGAAGATTTGCGGAAACATGGACTTAACGTAATCTACTAAAGACAATAGTTTAAGAATCAATCATAATAAATTCATATGTAACAATTTATTTACCAGATAACATCATAAATTCATCAATTCCAATTAGACAGTATAAGTCAAATTTAGACATTTTATCAAAACATAAGAAATTCCAATTGCAATTATCTGATATAAATTACACACAGTAACTGTGTGGGATCGTCTGACTACAGAGAACCATGAAGAATGTGTCACATCTCCTTAAATACACAAACCATGAGCAAAGGGAATTTTGGGAGTGGTTAGGTTTGGAAGTCCTGGGGACATACCTCATTAACATATAGGCAGGTATGGGGACAGAGCTCCTGAATTATACCACATTTGGCAAAGACTATATAACTTAGTTACCAATAGATTTATCAACATGGGAAAGAGACCATATACCAGTCACATGGAGACATTTAAAATGATACCAAACATGCCAAGTCACATTATTTGTATACTTCAGACATGATATTTTGATGCATGTAGTTCCTTGAAGTGATTCTGAGCTGAAGGGGAAGGAGTAGAAGAGGAGGGGGGCAGATGTTTGTGGGTTTTAGGAGAATAGGCCTAAATTGGCCTGAGGTGAGATAGAGGTCAGATGTGAGATTTGTGTTTTATTGTCCTTGCTCAGTAGGATGTGTTGACTCAGGTGAAAATGTTCTTCTGTGTGAGAGTTTTTATGACTTGGTTCTCGCAGAGTTCTTTGAATTTTACGACATCTTGATGTCAGCCTTACATCTCCAACTTCATCTAAGATGACAGGTTTTGTTTTTTCCCACACACAGCTGCAGGAAAAGGCATTATGAAAAGAAGTGTGGGCCAACACCTCCATGAACGATGCAAACTGATATCATTACACCAATTAATGAGTATAGCTTGGTGTCAAGTGCTGAAAACACACACACACACACACAAATTACATTTGCATGGTATTGTTTATAGAATAAGTTAGTCCTCAAGTTTATTTAGAGGAAGTTTTAAAAACTTACCATGTGTATTAAGGGTCAAAATATCTACTTTGTTCAGGCACTTCAAAGATTTTGGAATGCTGTATGGCTTTCATCAGTAACCTGAAGTATTCTCTGGAAGGTCATCCATCTACAGCCCTCTCAGATGCACCCTCGTTTTCAACAAAGACTATATCTAATTTTGCACCAGGGTCGAATCTGTGACGTTTGAAGCCTTGAACACTCCCCTGAAAAATTCTGTCCCTGCACACATTTATTTGATTTCTGGTGGAATGGCTAGTGAAATCCACTTTGTTAACAAGCTTCCTCAAAATGGCCTGCTGTTAAATTCTGTAAAAACAACAAAAAGCATACAGCCATAATTTTTTGTAAATGTGTTGTGGCAGTGTTACTAAAGCGAATATGTTATAAACCTACTCTGTAGAATCAGTGTCCTAAAGTTCTACAGTGGGAATAGACAAAGCAGACCGGTTGGGAGATGTACGAGAAGGAGACCAATGAGAACCCGAGGTGTCAGGAGATCCAGGAGGTGAGGGTGCAGGAGACCACCTTGCATAACAGCCATGGCCAAAAGTATTGGCAGTGACATAAATTTTGCAAATTATGCTGCTTCAGTATTTGTAGATAATTTTTTTCACATTTTTCTATAGTATACTGGAAAACAATGATATGCATTTCATGAGTTTTAAAGGCTTTTATTGGCAAAAACATTCAATATATGCAAAGAGTTAATATTTACAGTTCTTCATAACCGTTGCAATTTGCTGTGACATGCCGGATATCAGCTTCTGGGCCAAATCCTGACTGATGGCGATCCATTCTTGCCTTATTAGTGCTTGGAGCTGATCACAATTTGTGGGCTTCTGCTTGTCCACTCGCCTTTTGAGGATTGACCACAGGTTCTCTATGGGATTAAGATCTGGGGTGTTGCCTGGCCACGGATCCAAAATTTCAATGTAATGATCCCCGAGCCAATTCATTATCACTCTAGCCTTGTGACATGGTGCTCCATCATGCTGGAAAATACACGGATAATCACTAAATTGCTCCTGGACTGTTGGGAGAAGTTGCTCTTGCAGGACGTTTTGATACCATTCTTTATTCATGGCAGTGTTTTTGGGCAGAATTGTGAGAGAGCTCACTCCCTTGGATGAAAAGCAACCCCACACATGGATGGTCTCCGGATGCTTCACTGTTGGCCAGACACAGGACTCATGGTAGCGTTCACCTTCTCGATTTTCCAGATGTCCCAAACAGTCAGATGGGGATTCATCAGAGAAAATATCTTTGCATCAGTCTTCTGCTGTCCAATCCTTGTACTTCCTGCAGAATTTCAGTTTGTCCTTGATGTTTTTCTTGGAGAGAAATGGCTTCTTTGCTGCCCTTCTTGACACCAGGCCATTGTCCAAAAGTGTTTGCCTCACTGTGCGTGCAGATGCACTCGCACCAACCTGCTGCCAACTCTGCACTGGTGGTGACACGGTTCCATAGTTGACTCCTCAGGAGGAGATGGTCCTGGCTACCTGGACACTCTGGGACGTCCTGAAGCCTTCTTCACTTCAGTTGAACCTCACCTTGAAGTTTTTGATGATCCGGTAAATGGTTCTTTCAGGTGCAATATTCTTTGCAGCAATTTCCTTGCTTTCCTTATGACTTACTTTAGAGGTAACCATTGCTAACAAGAAAACAATGATTGGAAGCACTTCTTCCCTCCTTTTATAGCAATCAGTCTGTTCTTATAATCCAATCAGAATGATAAGAGGGATTTCACCTGACTAGTATTTGTTCACACTTTCCCAGGTGCTGCTGATTAGAGAAATTATGTTAGCTGGTAAATTTGTGTCAGGGCCAAGAAACAGTGAAATTTGGGTTTTTGTGATAAATGTAAAAAAAATTTGGCCAATGAAGCTTTATGCAATTATTTAAAGGGATACTTCACCTCTGGGAAGATGAATGTGTATTTAAAATTGGTTATTTATATAGTATAAATGTGAAATTATTTTTGAATTTGAAGCATTCTAGACTGAGAAAAGGCAGAAAATGTATTTTTTACTCATGTGGCTGAAAGACAACAACTCCCAGAATACACTTGCTTTGCTGCCCTTACGAGGCCACTCCCAAACAACGCCTACTGGTTACAGGCGGCAGTATCTGAAAATATGATACAACTAGGCTCGCTTTTATACATGACTCTATAAATCGTGAGTTAGTTGATAAATTGACTGACTGGAAGAACATTATGATAATTCCGGGTGTCCAAACTCTGTACATGACGTCTTAGTAACAAAAAGAAAAACAAACAAAATACTCACTTTACACTAAGCCGTCCGTTTGTCCCTGCGGGCTTTGGCTGGTGTTTCCAATTTATCTTCGGGATCCTAAAATAAGTTTCCAGGACTCCCCTGTCCATGTGTGATACAAAACTTGGGTGCTCAGTTATACATGCTCAAGTTAGTGGTGCTGTTTCATCAGCGGATTCAGCGATCTCGTCCAGAAGAAAACGGCATCGCTGAAATTCGCGACAGCAATAGGACTCTCTATCTGTTTCCATAGGCGCACAGCGAGAGCACTGACACCACCAGTCCGCCCCAACTCAAGTCTGAATATAATTTAACACTCTCTTCCTCCTGCCTGCCAAGCAGGTTTTGCTCCCCTGCTACAGCATCTGCTCCAGCCTCTGTTCATCGCTGTATTGCGGCTTGTACAGGTAGCCGCGAGCATCAGATTCTCACAACAGATCTTCGAAATCCCCTTCTGCCATTTCAACTTCAAAACTACATTCCGCAATCGTGATTAGTCTACTTGTATACAAACTTTCCACACAGAGCAAGAGCCTGTTTTCTTAGCTTCTACAGAAAGATGGCTGACACTATCTTCACATTCTGTGAGTGAGATCCCGCCCCATATGGGCGTGGTGAAAACATGAGGAATACTGGCTGTAGTTTTAAGCCTCTGGACCAAAAATCCTCCGATGATGCAAAATGACGATTTTTGCGTCATCGGAGGATTTTTTCCAGACTAAAAATAAATAAATCTCTCGTCTCATGGGGATATGAGGTGGGGGAGCTCGGTAATTCGAAAATAATACTGGTTTTCTACTGATACAAAGCTTAATGCTAAATCCTGAAGTAACCCTTTAAAATCCATCTGATCACTCTGCACAATAATCTAGAAACAATGTGAATCAACACTACAACAACTGAAGCAGAAAACTTTGCGAAACACAAAATGTATGTCACTGATAATACCTTTGGCCACGGCTGTAGGTTAGTGAGGGGAGGTGAGGGAGCAGACGTGTGTGTAGGTGAAAGAGCATTTGAGCATGGGGGTGAGGGTGTAGACCTGTGTGGAGGTGAGGGAGAATAGGAGCGTGGGGTGAGAGAGCAGATGTGCATGGAGGTGAGGGAGCAGCAAAGTAGGTAAATTGCAGCTGAGATGGTACCTGAGGGATGGGTGATGGAAGGTAAATGCTGGTTTACAATGCCCAAACAAACATTAACAATTGTTGGGTTTATTAATATCCGTGTTAGCGTTTCTAATTTTTCTTTTTAGACTGTACATGTTGAATAATTTTTGGGGGGTTGTGGAATGTAACATACTGGTAAGATTTAGGTTACTGACCAAACAAACCATGTTGTAATCTGATTTGATTACAAGTCTTTGCCATGACGATGTGGTAAACATCCCTACAAACTGTATTGAAATGACTGTGCAGATATAAATGCCTTGCCTTGGGAACCTAAAAGGGGCTGTCAAACAATCCATTTTTTGGGGGGTGAGTGAATGTTTAAAGTACATATCTGTATTTTATCCATGAATCTATTTATCTATCTGATTTGTTTGTGAAAGTTTGTACGCAGATCTCAAGCACAAATATGTGCATACTGAAGTCCACTGTTTTCACATCCCACTCAGGTGGCCAAAGTGTCCACCCAACAGAAATAAGTTTAGCTCTGGAAGAATATCTTAGAATATTCTTGCAAAAGAAAAGGAAAAAAAAAGAGGAAAACCTTAGAAATTTTCAAAACACTGTACCTATTCCTTAGGTGGGGCAGTCCAATGAATATAAAGAGTTGAGAAACCCATTATGTAATGGTCCTCGACAAGGTATGGTCCTGACAGAGTGCTGACTCTTAACATAGCAAGAGGTAAAGGTAAAACTGATTGCTACAGATATCTACTTTTTATACAACCAAACAACAAACACCAAGTAATGAGTTATTTTTTACAAATTCATTTTGCATGTTCACTGGCTGAAGGAAGCCTGGACTCATCAGGTGCGGGAAGCACAAAAACACTGACTTGCCATATTGGCCTCTCACTTTTCCAGGCTAACCTAGAACAACATAAATTTAACTAGATATATTTTGTAAAGTAATAAATCAATTTAAATAAAGCACTCAAATTTATACAGTAGGTTAAAATAGTGTATATTTGACTAAAATAAATCATAGTGATTGCTATAAAATGTCTGTGACTCCCGTCTGCACTGAAAACAACTGACAAATAAGTAAATTATTTTGTATGAATTTACTTTGCATTCATTATTTTAAAATAGCCAACCGTACACACTATTGGTATGAAACACCTGTGTAAACAAAATGATGAGTTTTAATTGTATGTCACCTCAGAGTGCGAACAGAGGACTGGCTGATTTTACATTCGTGCTCAGGGTCCTCATCTTTTTCCTGAACACAGAAGTGTTCCACGATTCATTACAGATGCCTGTTTTCAATTTCTGGTCTCCAATGTTTTCACTCGCATCGGCATATAATTAGCAGATAATGTGAGGTAGAGTATTATATTTGTAAAACTCAAAAAGAACCCACTCCAGAATTTACATATTAGTTTTCAGGTGTTTTTGCTGCATTGAAGTGATTCAAGACCCCCGTTATTCACAGCCTAGTTCAGTGACCAGAAACATCACAACCTAAAGTTAATATGATGTTCAGGAGTTTTTTTTACTTTTAATAGCGAACAATTGATAGCATTCAAACATACAAACATCATAACTCCACGCTTTTCCAGCCACGGAGAATACTAGTGAGTATCTATGTGAAAAAATAAAATAATAACTAAGTAACCTTAATATGGTGTGCTGTGCATTCAATTTGTGCTGATAACCTAATTGTTTAATATCATACTGTCCATGTATTTAAATACAGGATCAAATCATTGCCAACATTGGACAGGTCTTGGAAGCAGCCCAAAAATCCCTTGTTTGATGCTTTATAAAAAGAGCATGTACCACAGTCAATACTATGTTTAAGGATATTTGTGTCCAAAAACAAAGGATGTTAGTTTTTTAGCATGAAAACAATTGGAACATGGCATCAGCCAACTGATGTTAATATCTGCCCTGCAGTTTAAGTGACTTATCTAGTTTTGTAACATCGAAGTTTACCTTCACTTCGGGATCGGAAATAAATGTATTGTGGACAACAAAATGTTGGTGTTTCCTGACTGCTGCAACTCTTGCCGCACATGCGAAACGGCACTTAAAATGCCATCAAATGTAAATAACGCCTGCTGATCTCTGTCTCCACCTTGTCCATTTTGACAGGTCAGATGAATATGCATAAGGTGCGCTTATCATAATAAGAAGGCACTGAATAGAGCTCTACAATTACGTTTTTACTAGTAAAAATTGCTATTGTAGAGCTCAGCAATTGCATTCTTACTCGTAAAATTTTTGTTAAAGAGCTCAGTAATTGGAATGAATTCTTGTAAGAATGTAATTGCAGAGCTCTCTAATATAACTTAAGAGCACTGCAATTAAACATATCTTTAATTATGTGATTCATAATCATAATAATGTGATTTTTACTCATACAAATTCAATTAGAGAGCTCAGAAATTGGAATTCTAACTAAATAAAATGCAATTATGATGAGTAACGTTGGGAACATTTAAAGTTAATTTGGCTTTCCATACGAGTAACGCTGGGAATATTTAAAGATAAATCGGCTTGCCATATTTGCCATGATGTTACACCGTAAACTCTAAAAGGACCGTAAAATGGCTATATAAACAACTGTACAGCTCAAATAATACACAAGTTTTAACAGATTACTTAATGTAAGTGCTTTTGTAAAAGTATAAGCTTCACATTTCTACTTTTAAATCCTTCAAAGATTGGGCCCATTAACTTCCATTGTAAGTGCCTCAAGATATTTGCTTCTTTTTTAATTTAGAGAGAGAGAGAAGGACATCAAGAGTGGTAAACAACATTATGCCACAAATGCTGTCGATTGAGCTAAACTTGTTTTAAACCCGGAATATTCCTTTAATATCTTTAAGTTTCCTTCAAAGGTCCACAGAGATCAGTACATTTCAAATGACTACAACTGTAGTAGCTCAGCAAGAACTTCGTTGATATGATGCAAGCTCGCGCGGAGTGATATCAGCCATTATAACACATTTGTAATATGTCTTGTTGCCTGGAGACAAGTAAAATGGTGTCGGTAGTCGACATTAAATTCGTTCCCTGCCGGCCATGTTGGCTCAAACCGAGCTATCATTATTATGTTAGGAGGCAGATGACGTAGGCCCACCTTGATCCAAAATGTCGTCAGGCGCGTCCTAACAGGAGCTAAGTACGTAACGCACTTTACCCCGCGCCTGATATCTGTGACGCTGTTGTGGCGGACCTCAGAGCTCGAGCTCAGAACGGCAGCGGGAGAGAAGTCATCGCTTCTCCTGCTGCATTTGATCACACTGCGTAGGCTTACAGCAGGTAAGATTATGTATGTACGTACAACTGCGATTCAATATGTTGAGTGCTGTAAATGTTAGCAATGCTCCCCGTTCGGAATTGTACTGGAAGCTGATGTTTTTGGTCGTCTTGTCAAATAACTACAAGCGTCTGTAGCGAGGCAAATCAGCCGCGCCTCCTCTCCGCCGTAGCTACAACTGTGCGCTAGCCTAACGCTACCGATTACTATTTTGGGTAACTAACGTCGCTTTTCCCATTTTTGACATAATTGCTGTTGAATCGAATGGACGAAACAAGGGCCTTGGACCATTTCACGACGGTTGATGTAAAGCAGAAACACTTTAGTTGCCCGTAGTGTTCGAGGAAGTGAAAAACCGGGACTAGCCTTTCATTCTCTATGGCGTAAAATGGTGTCCGAGTTTGTCAACGACACCGTATGAGTGGTCATCATCTGTTTACACCGCATCTGCGTCAGATTGACACTTTAGACGATAATGACATTTATTTGTTCATAATATAACTCGTTGCTGAATATTAAATGGGAGGTTATTATGCATTTCAAGGGAGTAGCTTGCCAATTATCATTGTGCAACTTAGACTGGTTGTTGTTATGGAGCTGAGCAGCCGCTTAGTTAAACGGCGGCTTACACATGGTTATATGCTGCACTTTTATAAGTAACGTTGAGCTGAACAACATATTCGTGATGGCTGATTCATGCTGAGTAAGAGGAAAGCGGTTTGTTCAGTTTATAGAAGGTGGCCTGTAGACGGTCTGTATTAATCCAAAATATCTATATTAATCATTAATTTGCCCGTTAAACCTACGCTCAAACGGTATATAATTAAAAACGTGACAATTGGTTGTTTCTTGAACAGTAACATGGTCACTGGCTTGTGTCAGGTTATAGTTAGCCATTAGCTTATCAGCTGGCCTCCTGTCATTCCGCAATTCTCATGTCATTGTTGAACAATAATTGCATTACAAGGTATTTTTACGCAGTTTTATTTATTTATTAAAATTGAATACATGGCTCTAACTAATTACAAGATTATTCTTGTAGCATTATTCTGAAAGTGATTTAACTTGAGTCATATGAAGGGGCAAGCGTCAAGGGCATTGCATATCACACTTACCTACTGTAGATATACGTTTGCATGCACGCATACACTTTGATCTATTGCATTAATCCAAAAGAGTCTGATTTGAAATCATGTATTTTGTAGGTAGCCAATCTAATCAGCTACAACCCCTTGTAAGGTGCCAGGGAGTCTGGGATACTCCTCAGGAGAACAAAAGGCTCTCATGAGAATTAACATTTGAACTGTCTCTTGCACATGTAACAGCAACATCGGAGACACAGTCAGCAGGGGCTCGCACCTCCCTTTTACCATCTGATTATCTCTCCCTACTCCCCCCTCTCCTCCTCACTTAGAACTCACTAAAAACCTATACAATGTAAAGTGTGTACAAAAAGTAACAATACATGTTTAGTATCATTTTAAGTGTCTCAGTGTGCCTGGTAAACTGGTCTCATCCTCCCAGCCATAATGAAAAGCTAAAAGAAGTTATAGAATATGAGAGATGTAGTGTGCCTCTTAAAGGTGTGCCCTCCTCCAGATCAGACCATACCTACTATATGTAAATGTAGTGAACCCCTCAAATAGGTGACCCAAATCTAATTAGAAGGACAGACACCAACATTTGGTTAGCTTATTGAATTATCTGGGTTTATAAGGAGAAGGGGTAAAAGGTTCTGGGAGTCTGTAGGTAGACTTTCCACACGATCGCTGTGTGTAGTTTTTCGTTGCCAGGTAATATTTCTACAAATTCCTCAATTTCCGAATTGATGTGATTATATTGATTGTTCGATGATTTTGCCTTATGAATTGGATTTTGAATTATTGTTCTATTACCTGGTCAATAAATTGTAAACATTTGATTTTATTCTGACTGACTCTGAAATTGTTTTTTCCCAAACAGATTGAGCGATTCCTATGTTACCGCAAGTCTGCGTCAGATTAGTGACGACTAATATTTGGCATCAGTTCAAGTGTACTTGGTTTGCAAGACAGAACGTGTGTTTCCGTTTAGAACAGCTAAATGCTGCTTGACCAATCTAAATTCGGGTGTGTCTTACCTCTGTTTTAATTTGATGTTTCTCCAGATAGGTGTACGCGGGAAACCACGACATGGCCAATCCAAAGCTATTATAAGAGAAGTTATGTTGGTCAACTTACATCTGTAATAGTGGCCGTGACCTCTACTGAAGAAAACGTTAAGTTAAATTCAAGTGTATGCAATTCCATGGGGGCTATACTGAAGTATCTTTGATTGTGTATACGTGGACGTGACCGATCTCAGGTATATAGCAATTACCTCTGTTTGATGATCCAATACTGGCCGCTTGTGATCGTGAGACCCGCAGTGTAGAGAAAAACATGCGAGGACCTCAAAGCGACATAGTTTCCTAATCTGAACGGGTAAAATATAATTAAAGGAGTTAAAAGAATAATCAAAAATTCGCCCACTTTTAATGATGCTCAGATATCATTAAAACCTTTTTCATTTATGGAGTCAGATGAAATAACGAGGTAATGCATAAGAGAAAATGTATTTCATTGAATCTTGTTGAGTTGCGTAAAAGAAAGACATTAACGCGCAGAGACCTTCACCCGTGTTATTGGAGACCGCCATTGGACCGATAAACGGGGTTAAAAGAAGCTGTAGTTCCTCATGTAATAACTTTTGCACCAGGACGCTTAAATTATCATTATGTGAATGTAAAAATTAGGAACTTTGTGCCAAGTTGTATTGTTTTAACATCTAACCAAAAATATACTTCTGACAAGTGACAGTCCTTCAATGAAAGCATTGTTCAGTACACAGTGACACTCAGGACTCGCTGTACAAGAATGTATTGTACTGGTAACCTATTAAGTGTGATGCTCAGAGTTTATTTCAGTTTCAGTTAAAACAGGATTTGTGTCCTCTCTAACACAACAAACATTATTTTAGACTGTTTGTTAATGCTAATCTTCATTTGCATTTTTACAACTAGCTTTGCATTTTTGAATGACTAGAAAAGTACCTTCTGGACAGAGTTTTTAGAAATATCTCCATTTTGTTTTGGGAGTTGGCTTTTTAAAAATGCATGTTGTTTCTTATTAAAATGTCCACTTTCACTCACGGCTAGAATTACCAAGCCTGCATTTCAGGCCTATTTGTAAAATGTAATCATGAAGTTCCTCTGCGGTCTTGTCTTGGGCACTGATTAATCTTAGTCCTTGGTCAGGTTGCATTGAAATTTTTGGTTCATTTGTATTTTTTCTTTGTCTTGTAGATGTTGCATTATTCTGGGTCTTTGAAAGTTGCCCTTAGAGATTAGTTGACATTGGCCAGCTGTGCCTTATGAACCTTGTTTTAAAGTAATATGTGGGGCATATCGCCATTCAGCATTGCCTGCAAGTGTCAAGTAGTGCCTGTTTTTGTGCAGGGGTCACCAAACTATGGCCTGCTATGGTCTGATTACAACCCTCCAAAATGTTTTGACCGGCCCTCTGAACCATGCCTGTTTCACATTTTGATATATTGCTTTGGTAGTTTTTCATGTTTGTAAGACTACTATAGTATAAAGATAAAGTATAAAGTAAAGATGTTAAGGAGCATATCATTAGTTTCACCTGCTGAATGAATACGCCCCTTCACTGAAGTTCAAGTCTGAACAAGATAAGAACTGGATGGTAGCCTAAAAGATGGCACCATCAATTACTCAAAAGTGTAATTTGCAGAAACGGTCCATGCACGAATCAATGAAAGACTCGAGTCACTGAGATTAATCAAATCTTCACCAATACTGGATAGTAGTGTTGTCACTGTACCAAAAGTTCAGTAGTTGGAACCAATACCATTGAAATTTCACGGTACTCGATACCATTTTCGGTACCAAAGCAAAAAACAAAAATGGGTTACTAAACAACACTCTTTTATTAACAAAGTTAACAAAACATTAGCAGCAGAACTAAGAACAAAAATATACCATTGAGCAACACTTAAGTTAAATATATTATTTTAGAATTATAACAAAATTGTACAATGTAGGTTTAAAAGTATTTTTGAACACTTATATAAGATTTGCTTCAACTTTTACTTTAAGTTTTGACCAAGTACTAAAATAAACAAGCATACAATAGAATGAATAAAAAACTATTTCCAAACTAATTTGCGGAAGTGCTCTCGTATTAATAAAGCTGCATATTGCTGTTTTTCTTCACGGTAAGAATTGCACAGTGACCTATATTATGATTAAATCGTGAGCAATTGCATTCTAATCTTGCTAATCTCGAAGGATGAGCGTCCCCGTGGCAGTCTCTCTCAGCCGGGTGCAGTTTCAATCTCTCCCCGTTAGATCGGGACATCTGCGCAATTCATTGAAGAGGCACCAACCACACAGAGAAATGAGTTTATAGTTATTAACATGATCTGCTTCTGTATAATTTGAACTTTAATAAAGCTATAATGTATTAAATATAACTGTATTTAAGATATAACGCTTGGATGTTTCCTTTAAAGAGCTCCAGCTCCGATTATTCCACAACGAGAGTGCTTCTGAATTTACTTTTTTTTTTTAAATTTTTTTTTTTTTTTTTTTAATATAATTCCCTAATACTTTAGGATCTACATAAGATGAAGCTGTGAATGTTTAGAGTGCATCTGGACTGATCTTGTGTAATTCTTCCTCTCCTCCGTCAGGCGTGAACTGCAGCGCTGCTATCGCGCTTCATTACGGTGTACTGTGATTTCATTTTAAGTTAAATGAGATCAAACGACTATTCAACAATGAAAATGTTTCCCATCAATTCGCCGTTGTTGATAATGTCGACTAATCGTTTCAGCCCTAATGCAAATTATAATATGCTTCTAAACTCACCTGCTTTAGTTGCTTGAATTAATCCGGGTGTCTGTCTTTCAGGTGCTTTATTAAGTTTGACGTGTTGTTTCCTCTTGTCAGAAAACTGCGAAAGCAACTTTAACAAATAGGTTTTTGCTGATCTATGATGTTTCCTTTTTCACCAGCCTCAAATCCAAAGAATTTCCAAACCTGGCTTTGTCCACTTTTCGACAAGATTCAGTTGAGCCTCCGCTGCAGCTTTGCTTGTTGCCATCTTTTGCTTGTTGTGAGCGTTTGAAAGTTCCTGACTCCTCATGGGAATCGGGTTGACCCAGTATTCTGTACTCGGGTACCTTCAGAAATTCTGGTATCGTACATTTATTTTTTTTGTTTGAGTACTGACTTGGTACCGGAGTACTGGTATTTTTGACAACATTACTGGATAGAGTACTTGCATGTTCTTTGAGCCAAAGGATGGATGCTCTGATGTAAGATGAAATAAATGTAACATTTCACACAGATGTAGTTTTTTTCTTAGCCTACAATATTTTTTTTTTAATGAGATTGAAAATGACTGGACCTCCCCCCCTTCATGTCTTGACATGCACTCATCAGTGAACAGACCTGAAAGTAAATTGCTAAGAAATGTATACATTATAGTTACAAATATTAAAATCATGTTTTTTGAATTATTTTAATTGTAAAATGAATCCATGTAATAAAAGCAGAAGAATAATGTCTGTGACAAAAATATTTTAGGCTCACTCCGGCCCCCCCTTGAAAACATGGAAGAGTGACCTGGCCCTTGCAGCAACATTTTTGGTGACCTGTGGTCTTGTGGATTGTCCTGAACTCAAAAAAGCTTTTATTACTATAGCATTCCAGCCATGCCAATCTTCATGCTCATAATTTGGGCAGGATAGTTCTTCAAAATGTTTAAAACATTAGTTCATCCAGAAATCAGAAATGTTATCATATACTTTCACATGTTGTTTCAAACATGTATGATTTGCTTTTTCATTGAACACAGAATTAAATATTTGAACTGAGAAGCTGTTTTTCACAATGAAAATGAACACAACACATATATGTGTGTGAGTGTTTGTGAATATGTATGTAGGGCTGAAACGATTAGTCGACAATAAAAAAAAAATTGTCGACAAAAATGATCGTTGTCGAATAGTCGTTTCATCTAATTTAACTTAACATGAGATTACATTAAAATGTATCGATGACACGCGAGAGCAGCACTGCAGTTCGTGCCTGACCGAGGAGAGGAAGAATTACACCGATCACAGTCCAGGTGATGTAGATTGCAAAGTATGAGGAAATTACACAAAAATACAAAATAAGTAAATACAGAAGCACTGTTGTTGTGGAATAAGTGGAGCTGCCGCTCTGCTTAAACAAAGGTTTTGTCAAGCATCTTTAATGTAATCACCCCGGTGTTACATCTTTAATGCAGTTATATTTAATGCGTTACAGCTATTTTAAAGTTCAAATAATAGGGAAGCAGGTCAAGTAAATAACTACAAACTCTGAAACTGGCATTTCTCTGTGCGGCCATTGTCTCTTCTATGAGTTTCATGAACGTCCCGATCTGAGGGGGAGAGATTGAAACTGCACCCGGGTGATGCATGCAAACACTGTCTCAGGGACGCTCGTCCCTCAGGCGCATTTACTGCAGCTAGATTATAACATGGTGTCTCACGTCTTATTGAATCATATATATGTCACTGTGCATTTCTTAGCTTGAATGAAATTAGCAATACGCAGCTTTATTAATAAGAGAGAGTTTATTTTTCTGTGAGTTAAAGATGGATTGAAGTGATAAGAAAAGTGAGAGGGTAGTCTTCACCCAATATACAAACAAAATACGTTTCTGATTTGTTATTGTTTCAATGTACATTTACTATATCAGCGATTCTGCAGAAGAAAAAATTGTTATCTGAGAATGTTGAATGTAATATTAAAAAAACAAATATTTTAAAATATCTAAAAATCCTTTAAAAAAGATGCATTCACCTGAGAAGCAGCATAAGATATTTAGACTTGCTTTTAGAGAATACATCTTGAATATGAGTATATTTTGTCTTTACTGCATTGCAGAAGTATAACCAAGTGAAAAATACACTTATATACAAATTACATTTATATTTAAGAGACATTCTCTGAAAGCAAGTCTAAATATCTTATGTTGCTTGTTAAGGGTTTTTAGACGATTTGAAATGGAAAACGAGACAAAAACACTCTCTTAAATCCTAAATATCTTATATGTTGCTTTTTTTGCAGTGACTTTTTTACTGAATGAAACTTAAGTCATCACCACCTTTGCAAAATTTCAGGCTGTAGCAAATTCAATTACATATTCATTGACATGTGATTGTCGCGCACACTATATGTGGAGCACACAACTGCATGCGATTCCACTCCAGCAGACTTGCTCCAGAGAGCACAGCGTGATCACCCCCTTACTCATTCCAGCCATGTTTGCCTTCATATATTCTCTATAGAGCCTTAAATGAATATTCTGGTTTCAATACAAGTTAAGCTCAATCAACAGCATTTGTGACATTATATTGATTACCACAAAAATTTATTTTGACTTGCCCAGGGTTTTCTTTAAAAAATAATGAAGAAGATGAAGAGGAGCTTTTTATTAAAACAGGTGTGACACCAACCGTGAAGCATGGGGTGGCAGCATCATGTTGTGGGGGTGCTTTGCTGCAGGAGGGACTGGTGCACTTCACAAAATAGATTGCATCATGATGATGGAAAATTATGTGGATAATATTAAAGCAACATCTCAAGACATCAGCCAAGAAGTTAAAGCTTGGTTGCAAATGGGTCTTTCAAATGGACAAATACCACAAGCATAACTCAAAAGTTGTTGCAAAATGGCTCAAAGACAACAAAGTCAAGGTATTGGAGTGGCCATCACAAAGCCCTTACCTCAATCTGATAAAAAATGTGTGGGCAGAACGGAAAAAGCTTGTGCGGGCAAGGAGCCAACAAACCTGACTCTGTTACACCAGTTCTGTCTGGAGGAATGGGCCAGAATTACAGAAACTTATTGAGAGAAGCTTGTGGAAGCCTTCCCAAAATATTTGACCCAAGTTAAACAATTTAAAGGCAATGCTACCAAAAGAAAGCATTGATGAAAGAAATAGAATCTGAAATATATAATTCTCTCTAATTTTATTTTGACATTTCACATTCTTAAAATATAGTGATTGTAGAGGAATTGTGGAAAAACTGAGTTTAAATGTTTTTGGATGTGCATGTGTATTTAAACTTCTGACTTTGTGTTTTATTTATGTTTGATATTTATTTTCTGCAAAATTTTTACATGATGGAAATTTTCAGCAAGAAATGTTTATTTTAGTTGGCCTTTTTACTTGTGTATTATTGTCTTTGTTGCATTGCTTTGGGAAGATCTCGAGTTTGAGTAAAGTTTATAATAGGACTGCAATGGTACACAATATTCACATTTCGGTATGTACCTCAGTTTTGGGGTCACGGTTCAGTACGTTTCGGTACAGCAGGGAAAACAAAATCTTTCTTTAAATTATTGGTTTTGAAAACAGTGGCTGATGGGCAAGTCTTATTGTGAAGGCTCATTTATACATGACTGCATAATGAATATTTCTTTAATGAAATTACAGTATAACTTGAGAGCCTCTTGCTTGTACATTGTATTAAAACACAATGAAAGTAAACAAAAAGTGCAATTACAATAATTCTAACAAAATTAAACAGATTTGTGTCTTTTGTGTTCCAGCTCACCACTTGTACTTGTCACTCAATTTACCAAAAAAAAAATGTTGTTGAGGAAAATCAGAATATCCATTTTATCAGAGGAGAGGACAATTCATGGACAAAGCTTGTGCTTGTTTAGAGTGGACACTACATAATTGCTGAAATTCATTCTTGTAGGAACTTTATAATGGGGCTGAAGCATGTTAATCAGATGCTTAAATCCTGTTTTCTCGATGACAGTGTGGTTGCATATGTGGAGTAGGGTTGGGCGATATGGCCAAAATTGTTATCACGATAATTTATTTCATATTGTTCGATATCGATATTTATCACAATATACATTTACACATTGCACTTTTTTTTTATTTCAAAGTTGACTGAAGAAAACAAGAAAATTAATTCTAAATAGTCAAAATAGTCTTTACAAAACTGCACAGGAGGTCCAGAGACAGCCAAAGCAGTGGGGTCTGTAGGATCTTTTACCAATTTTACCATCTTTTACTGTTTAGCAATTGAAAATGAATGTTAAAAGTTCATCTGTTTGTTCTGAAGCATAGTGACATCAGTCCAGTATTTGTTGTAATATTTTTTTATATATTTATTTAGATTCAGATACCCAAGTATGGGGGCATAGAAACCCTTTTGACTGTGGAATGATGCTGAATGTGGGTTCAAGGGTGTCCTGAAAGAAAATGTAGAAAACTTTTTTTTTTTTTTTCCCCCAAATTTAAAAACATTTGTATATTTTCATTAAAGTGAGCGACTAGGCTACCAACTAGTAATTTTAGTCTTTCCTTATCCATTCCAGACATCTAATTAATTTTCACAAAATTAAAACAGAAATCTATTTGTTTATTATTAAAGGCTTGTAACATGCTGATTTATAAAGATACATTTAGAAGGGAAAAACATTATGGTTTAAAAGGTGCTTTGAAACCACGTTAACTCATGCGGCGCTTCATGTCTACACACATGCAGGGAAAAGAGGCAGAAAGATCAGAGCTGTTGTCCACATCACTGTTGTTCTGTCACGCTCTTTACTAGAGGCGATGAGAGGGTGCAACCGTTGTCATGAAGTCTTGCGGTGTGGATGGAATCAATCCGGTGTCCGACGTAACCTAATTGTTAGCAAGGCAGCTAGCATTAGCAAGTTCATCCAGTCTGACCCTACGTTACCACTGGCGCATTGTGAGCGAAGCTGAGAGCGTTTTCAATTCATTCCTACGAAAGCAGAGCGTCATGCTCACAAGGTGGATCGTAGGATTGGCAGCGGTGCGGAGCAAGCTCTCTCCTAGCGCTTTGAGCGCCTTTGAGTGGATTTTGTCTGCCAAAGTGGAAACGCAGCCTGAGAAAGCCGAACTGCTTGTGTTTTGGCTACACGCAGTAAATATAGAAAATTCCTCAAAAGCTTATCGTGGATTTTCTTTATCTTGATAAATATCAATATCGTTTTATCGCCTAGCAATAAATACTCCTATGGCATTTGTGATTGCTTCAGCTCTGTCGGAGCTTGCAGCAAGAGGCTGCTTGAATTCAGTTTCGAGACTAACTTGTACAGGCTGTTTATGCTTTGCTTCTGTAAGCTCAAGAGACACATGTGGATGATGTTGCCGCAAATGATTCATCATGTTAGATGTGCTTCTTGAGACCTATCCTACTTAAATGAAACCGTCAGCCAATACATAGCCTTTTTGTTTCAGTAACAGTGCACATAATGCAATGTAGAGATTATGCAATTTTGTGTTGAAACATGGCATTTTTCAAGTATTTGACAAAAGGATGATAGTCAATTTATAAGGTTATAATTTAAAATGCCCTTGTAAAGGTAAAAAAAAAATGCCCCCTGTAAATCAGTTCCAAGGTGCAAATATTACTTACCCCTTAATGGAAATGTTCATTTCTGACCCTGATTCTGTCTGACTTATACAGAAATTAAAAAAGTAGCCCCCTATTAGATTTAAGTGAGTTTGTTGAAAAATTCCAGATGTTTTAGTGTTACAAGTTTTATTTCCCCCAAAGTGCATAAATCCCCCCATGTGAGAAGTGTAATGGCTGCTTTCTTAAACAAATATTTTTATCAAAGAATATTTAACATTATTATTATTATACATTGTCAACAAATTCTAGAAACGAACAGAAAATAAAGAATAAATAAAAATACAATAAATAGCTAAATAAACATCAGTACTGTTTATTATCAGTCAAATGCTGACCATTAAAATAAAGAATAAAAATAAAATATCTAAATAAACATCAGTACTGTTTTAATACTGCCATTCAATTAGGGGCAGGTTGTAAAACAAGAAGCATTTACACCTGCCGAGTTAAGAGATAAACACAGTGTTACACCGTATTCTGCTATACAAGTTCAGGGGAAACTTGCTATACAAGTTTAGGGGAAACTTTCAATGGTGGAAAACCAGACTTTTAAATATTACATTTTGTAAAAGCAATGACTGGAATTGTTCGGTTAAAGGGGGTACCAAACTGCGAATCCTGAACAAAACAGTTTGGTGAATACTTTTACACATTAGCTTCCACTCAACTGTCAAGCAATGAAAGTAGCTATGTGGTTAGCTCGTTAGCTATAAGCTCGTTGTCATTGAGAGTAAAAGATGGACATTGTTTATTTACTTTCCAGCATTGCGTCTCACCAAAGTAACAACAGTGTGAAATCAACACTCGACAGACACAATCCACCACTGCACCATTGTCTGCTGAGCTGCAAAAAGATTCTGTGATGTTTACCTTTCAATCTGCTACATTACTTACTGCACTGACAAACTATAGCTGGCCAACATAACAAACATATGTGATAAAAAATTAGTGACATGGTTGTCAGGGACAGGGTTAAAGTTATTTTAGTTATATTGAAATCAAAAAATTGTGGGGCCATTGTTTATTAACATTTCAGTATGTATTTCACAAACTAGTTAGCAACTTACCAGGAAGACAACACTTAACTTTGCCCTGTCTGTCAGAGCCACCATCAGCTCAGCTCTACACTAAAAAATATTTTAGCCTATTATTAAGATTTATCCATTTCAATTGAATAACAAATTTCCATCTAATTGAATTGCCTAATCTTTAACTAAATAAAATGTAGAAATCTTCAAGACTAGGCCTATTCAATTAAATTAGATGGAAATTTGTTATTGAAATAAATCTTAAAAATAGGCAAAAAAAAATGTGAGTGTATAAACTATGAAGTCGGAGCACGCTCTGCTGGACAAACTACATTATGACACCGATTCTAAAGCATTGTTTTCTGTATTACATGTTCTGGAAAAAAGTTTTCATATCTGTGCGTATTGGTAAACGTATACGCCTATATATATCGATGAAAGGATAATATCAGCCGATATAGCGGTCGGGCATTATAATTTAGCCAAACCCACTTGTGCATAGACTTGGCGCATACATGTACGAAAATACCAAAACTTCACAACCATGCCCACTGACAGCACATATGACATCCCATAGCTTAGTGCTCTTAAAATAGAGCCCTTGTATCTTCATTTTTAGTTTTTGTGTCTTCTGCAGAAGAAGAAAAAAAAACATACATTTACATTTATGCATTTGGAAGATGCTTTTATACAAAGCGACTTACAGTGCACTTATTATAGGGACAATCCCCCCCCCGGAGCAACCTGGAGTTAAGTGTCTTGCTCAAGGACACAATGGTGGTGGCTGTGGGGATCGAACCAACGACCTGCTGATTACCAGTCATGTGCTTTAGCCCACTAAGCCACCACCACTCTATTATGTACATGCATACATATACATACAAGTTTGAGATGACATCTAGTCATTTAGTAGTTAGTAAATTAATGAGAGAATGATAATTTTTGGGTGATCTATTCCTATAAGACAGATTGACAACTTTTTGACAGTTCTAAGTCTAATGTCGATCTTAACTAACTTTGATTTTTATTGGTTTTAATGTCACAAGCCAAGTCAACCATACACATATATTTTTTATTTGTGAAATTTGTTTGGATTGTCTGGCACATGTGTTATAAAGGAATCTGAATTGCTGTACATTTTGGACTACTAGCTAGCTATTTCCAGTGTCCTCTTCAGTTGTGTTGGCTAAATGGTTTATGGATTTTTGTCAGGAAACTGTTGCCTGTTGAACACTACTTGCTCTGCAATGAAGACCATTTGTCAATGGTCTTTGCTAGAATTATATCTTGGAAGGATATGGAAAATTAACAAGACCATTTTATTTTATTGGATATAGCGCACATATTCTTTTGTCTGTGACAGTAGGAATCACATTTTGTATGAGACTAAATGTTTTTGCTCTGACTTTCAGGTTAAGCCTGGAACCAGCTGTCATCCAAGATGAACCCTTATGAGTGAAATTGAGCCCATTCAGTAAGCTGTTAGCTTCCAGTGGACAAAGCCATGCCTGAAGATTAGAGACTCCTCTTGCTTACAGCAATACGAATATACAGAAGATTCCTCATGAGTCTTCATGTAGACCTCCATGTGTTCGTCCTTCTGGGTTGAATCCCCCCTTCCTTCTATAATATAAGATCTATCCCTTTCATACCACTCCTTGCGCACTCATGTCCACCTGGGAACATGCAACTGCATCTGAGAATGTCTCCAACCTAGTCTCATGCGTCCAGTGAGTGGAGAGTCAGACGGCCCTGCCCCTGATAGAGTATTGCTGGCCTTCCCTGTGTCAAGGCCCGTGTCCTCTGAGATGTCCTCACTGCAGTCACTAGGGCCAGTACAGAGCTGGCTGGGTCAAGAGCTCGAGAAATGTGGCATAGATGCAATGATCTACACCCGCTATGTCCTTAGCCTGCTACTGCATGACAGCTATGATTATGACCTACAGGACCAGGTATGGTGAAAATGTATTACATTGGATGTTCCAAAACTTAGTGAGCTGCTTCTATGGCAGCATCCTACCTGAAATGCAGCATCATAAGGGGCCAATTCAGAATTCTCTACATGGGTGACTGCCCCGTGCGTCAGTCAAATAATGCTCCTCATGCGTATGGGACATTTGACTTGCAACCAATTTCAATACAGGAGACGTGAGAGAAACGATGCGCTCCTCTAATATGCATTTTGAGTAAAATAGTCGGTTTTGTATCATATCTATTCTTTTCAGTATTGAATGGATTAGCCTATAAGTATATTTATAATAAGAATTTATATTTATCTTCATCTTAAAAGAATAATTTATTATCATAATTTAGTCAGTTTCTTGTCATTCCAAACCTTATTATTTTCTTTCTTACATGAAACACTAAAGGAAATGTTTGGCAGAATGTCCAAACTTCTCTTGGACTGCATAAATTAATTTCTGCATTAATTTTAATAATACCAGAAAGTATGTTACCATAAATACAGTCAAAATGACTATATTAAAAGTCTTTTAATATAGGCTTTACACTGTGGAGCTGACTGAAATTTCAGTTGTGTTCACCTACAATTTCATCCAAGGCTGCTGGAAGATAGGGGTGGGAATTGCTGCAGACCTCCCAATTCGATATTACAATGATATTTAGATGCCGATTCGATATGTATTGCAGTTTGTTTATTTTTTAAATTTTAAATGTGATTTTGATATACTTAGCTTTAACAACTTTTTTTATTGGAAATGTTTATTGAACAGTTGTGTCCGACTTGACATTTGTTTTATTCTGTTGTACAGAATTTGCAGGTAAAAGGTAGGAATATGCAAAACGACTGATTTATATAATCAACTAGTCGTAGCATCGTCTGATCCTGTAGTCATCTAGTTGGTGTGAAGGAAGCCATGAGACTGCTTAGTTTTTTCCAAATTCTGTTTTAAAGTTTCATTAAATTTTGTCATTAATAAAAAGTGAATTCATAGAACTTGAATCAAATGTAAACAATTACTTTTCAGATAATATTTCACATACCAAGTGCTTCTATACAGATCCTCGCAGCACAATCCAAAGCACAACATTGTTGTTGTTTTTTTGACAAATACAGTGCTTGCACCGCAGAGCACCACAGTACATTAATAAAAGTATGGATAAAAACTTGTACTCCGTATAACAGCACTCCTGCTTGTGAGATATTATTTAAATATAATTATTGAATTATTATTACTACATTGAACATTACATTTACGGTAAAATAGTAATATATTTTGGTTACAATTTTAAGAATGTTTTCAATTTGTCGCGTGTAGTTAAATTGAACATTTAGTCTGGTGGAAAACCGAATAAAGCACTTTCATTTTGAATGTTTTTATGACAGCTGCTCACTTCAAAATAAGCAGTTTGCTGTATGACTAAATGTGCTTATTGAACCAGAAAAGGCTGCGATTTTTAATATTATAAATATAAAGTCTTCATGTGCTGTGGGCTTCAATGTTATTGAGTGCTCTGCTCTTTCTTCTTTATGCACACACGTAGCGTGCCTGATGCTCTTGTGTATGAGTGCCCGGCTTCATACATTCACTTTAAAACGTGAGGCACAGGCAGACTTCTATATACTTATTTTATTAAATCTCAGCCCGTTTTGTTTAATAATCACACTAGGACATATCACAATTTTATTTTATTAATTGTGCATTCATACATTTTCAGATCAAATTCTGTGACATTCCCCATTTTATATAGTTAATTATGTTTTTATTAAATAAATAATAGTCATAAACAGTCATAAAGTTAATTTATGACTGGATTCCACAATTGTGGCAGTCATACAGCCCTCTACTCTTAATGCTGTAGATCAAGGAAAATCTGATCCCTCATGATATGACCTCTTTAACCCTAAGGGATCAACGTCACGTCCTGCTGGATTTTTTTCCACAAAGCAGAAACAACTTAAAATATTTTTGGGCATAGAGATAAGTGTAGGACATCATTATAAACTATAATGGGTCTACTTTTATTTGTGTACACTCACAATAACAACAAAACCATGTGCTTTTGTAAAATAAAGAAAATAAACATGGTGCGCTTTCAGCCGTCTCTGTCTCCGCGATCTCTCTGAACCGCGTCTAAAAAAAAAATGAACCGAAACTCAGAATACTTATTACACAAACATGAAACCTATGTCTAAAGAAAGCTTTAAATGTCTACTTTTAAATAAAACAATTCAAATTTAAAACAAATTTTCTCCTGCAATGTAATCTGTATGAAACAAAGCGCTGTACAGTTTCTCCTGGCTCAGCTAAGTATCCTTAATGTGATCACACGCAGTGGGCACTATTTATATGGTAATGTGCCGAGGTGATCAATGCCAATAGAAATGCCCCAGAAGTGTGCAAATTCTACAAACAATACCCCATAATGACAACGTGAAAGAAGTTTGTTTGAAATCTTTGCAAAATTTAAAAAAAAATCACAAAATTCACAGCCTTTGCTCAATACTTTGTTGAAGCACCTTGGGCACAAATTACAGCCTCAAGTCTTTTTGTGTATGATGCTACAAGCTTGGCACACCTATTTTTGGGCAGTTTCTCCCATTCTTCTTTGCAGGACCTCTAAAGCTCCATCAAGGTTGGATGGGGAGCGTCGGTGCACAGCCATTTTCAGATCTCTCCAGAGATGTTCATTCGGGTTCAAGTCTGGGCTCTGACTGGGCCGCTCAAGGACATTCACAGAGGTGTCCCGTAGCCACTCCTTTGTTATCTTGGCTGTGTGCTTAGGGTTGTTGTCCTGTTGGAAAATGAACCTTCGCCCCAGTCTGAGGTCCAGAGCACTCTGGAACAGGTTTTCATCAAGGATGTCTCAGTACATTGCTGCATTCATCTTTCCCTCAATCCTGACTAGTCTCCCAGTTCCTGCCACTGAAAAACATCCCCACAGCATGATGCTGCCACCATGATGCTGTTCCACTGTAGGGTAGGGATGGTATTGGTCAGGTGACGAGCGGTGCCTGGTTTCCTCCAGACATGACGCTTGCCATTCAGGCCAAAGAGTTCAATATTTGTTTCATCAGACCAGAGAATTTAGTTTCTCATGGTCTGAGAGTTCTTCAGGTGCCTTTTGGCAAACTCCAGACGGGCTGTCATGTGCCTTTTTATTGAGGAGTGGCTTCCGTCTGGCCACTCTACCATACAGGCCTGTTTGGTGGAGTGCTGCGGAGATGGTTGTTCTTCTGGAAGGTTCTCCTCTCTCCACAGAGAAATGCTGGAGTTCTGTGAGAGTGACCATCGTATTCTTGGTCATCTTCCTGACTAAGGCCATTCTGCTCCTATTGCTCAGTTTGGATGGGCAGCCAACTCTAGGAAGAGTCCTGGTGGTTCCAAACTTCTTCCATTTACAGATGATGGAGGCCACTGTGCTCATTTGGACCTTCAATGATGCAGAAATGTTTCTGTACCTTTCCCCAGATCTGTGCCTTGATACAATCCTGTCTCTGAGGTCTACAGACAATTCCTTGGACTTCATGGCTTGGTTTGTGCTCTGACATGCACTGTTAACTGTGGGGCCTTATATAGTATATAGTGTGCCTTTCCAAATCATGTTCAATCAACTGAATTTACCACAGGTGGACTCCAAGTTGTAGAAACACAACAGTGGAAACAGGATGCACCTGAGCTCAATTTTGAGTGTCATGGCAAAGGCTGTGAATACTTATGTACATGTGATATTTTTTTTTTTTTTTTAAATAAATAATAATAATAAAAAAAATCTAATTTTTTTTCTTTTTAATTTGCGAAGATTTCAAACAAACTTCTTTCACATTGTCATTATGGGTATTGTTTGTAGAATTTTGAGGAAAATAATGAACTTAATCCATTTTGGAATAAGGCTGTAACATAACAAAATGTGGAAAAAGTGAAGCGCTGTGAAAACTTTCCAGATGCACTATATATATTAAAATGAAATTTATTCCTGTGATGTAAAGCTGAATTTTCAGCAGCATTACTCCAGTCTTAAGTGTCACATGATCCTTCAGAAATAATTCTAATATGCTGATTTGTTGCTCAAGAAACATTTATTATTATTATAAATGTTAAACTGTTGTGTACAGTTTTTACAGGATTATTTGATGAATAGAAAGTTCAAAATAACAGCATTTATCAGAAATAGAAAGCTTTTGTAACATTATACACTACTGTTCAAAAGTTTGGGGTCTGTAAGATTTTTTTGGATAGAAATTAATACTTTTTTCAGCAAGGATGCTTTATATTGGTCAAAAGTGACAGTAAAGACATTTATAATGTTTCAAATGCTTTCTATTTCAGATAAATGCTCTTATTTTGAACCTTCTATTCATCAAAGAATCCTCTTTTTATATATATATATATATTATATATATAGCAGAGGATTTTTGACAACAGAATTCACACACAAAGAATCCTCCGATATTTAATTTTATATATATATATATATATATATATATATATACATACACACACACACACATGTGTGTGTATATATGTATGTATATTTTTGGTGTATATGCACTATATCAGATGAGAGGGGCCTTTGTCTCATGTGTGAATCACAATAGTATTCATGATCATTCACGCCTCCTATTATATGACCTTTTCTAACACTAAATTTGTCTTACAAAAGTTAAATAACTACATGGTTTTCACATCATTTTGTTGCAAAAACTCTAGTTTACAAGATCCAGTTCTCAAAAGTCTTGTGTACAAATGTTTAGTATGTGTTATATGACCTTATTTTAGTGATTTATTTTGTTCAAAAACCATGCATAAATGTTATTTTCTCAAAAATACAAACGTACACACATGTTGCTCACATATTATTGTAGCCCAGTTTGTGCTGAATGCAGTGTTATCAGACTTTAGCCATTAATATGTTTTTAAACAACTGAAAAAAGCACAAATGTCAAGGCATGTCAAAACTTCTCCAGGGCCCAAAAACACCCTCAGACCCCAGAGGGTTAAAGGAATATTCTGGGTTCATTACAATTCAAGATTGATAGCATTTGTGGCATAATGTTGATTACCACAAAAACTAATTTTGACTCGTTCCTCCTTTTCTTTAAAAAAACAGTTACAGTGAAGCACTTATAATAGAATAAATGGGGACTGTGAAAGTGAATGTGGCCGATTTTGGAGGGCTTAAACACAGAAATGTGAAGCTTATAATTTTAGTTGTTTTAGGGTTTTTGACATTGCTTCATCGTGGTAAGTGAACAAAGTTGTGAAATTGGCTATATAACTTAACACGATTTTATCACACTGAAATCATGTTACACATATTGTTTGTCTTTTGGCTGTGAGAATTTTATGAGTCAAAATAAATTTTTGTGGTACTTTATGCCACAAATGCTTTCGATTGAGCTTAAGTTGTATTGAACCGGAACACTCCTTTTAGAGTATATCTTGGTTGAAATCTAGGAGCTTTTGGACTTGTTTTTGCACATAGTGACAATAAAGAAGATCGAAGCATCAGGTTTTGAGTCTGTTACAAAATCTAGTGAGGTGTACCTCGCTGTATACTGCCTACATAGGCAGCTACCCACTAAGGCAGTGTCCTAGCAGAGATGAAACCTCACAAGTAACTGATTTGAAATGTTCTACATGGCAATAAACTCTTTGTGGCACTTCATAGTCACAGTGGCTTCCAATAGTTTTTGATAATTGTATGTTGCTAAGTTAACTATCAACATGTCAGTTGGCACCTTACTGGAATAGGTATGACACTTAAAAAAACACACTACACACAAACATTGAGCAAAATAGTAAATTTTAAATAGGATTTAAAGCTGTACTATGGAACATGAAAATAATATGCAGAAATATTGGCAATCACAATAATAAAAGCTTAGTTAATTGTTTGTTTGGAAGTTATAGTAAAGAGACAGTTTAGCATGGTTACATGCTAAACTAATAAATGACAATAAAAGACATTCATGGGGAACTACCTTGTATCTTTAGTGGCTTTTAAATTGTTCAGACTGTCAGTCCAAATCTCATTTTTGGGCATATCTTTAGCAAGTCTGAATGGCAAAAAAACCCCAAATGAAATATGATTTTTACAAATCCGTTTCAAGCTACATTAATATGTGGCTTGAAATCCTATTCAAATCACATTTCTGGAAATCTGTTTCAGTCTGATCACTGTGATTTAAAAATCTCAAGTGGCATTTTCCTCATGCTAGTTTAAGTTCAATCTCTTACACTTGGATCGGTACATTCGTGCATCTCCTAGAAGAGACACTGGCCACACAGAGAAATGCCAGTTTCAGAGTTTGTAGTCATTTACATGACCTGCTTCCTTATTATTTGAACTTTAATAAAGTTGTAACGCATTAAATATAACTGCATTAAAGATGTAATATCAGGGTGTATCCTTTAAAGATGCTCGACACACAAGTTTTGTTTTAGCGGAGCGGCAGCTCCTGCTCTACTTATTCCACAATGACAGTGCTTTTGTATTTTTGTGTAATTCCCTCATACTTTGCAATCTACATCACCTGAAGCTGTTTGGAAAGTTAAGAGTGCATCTGGACTGTGAGCCGTGTAATTCTTCCTCAGTCAGGCGTGAACCGCAGTGCTGCTCTTGCGTGCCATCATTAGAGTTTCTTATGATCTCACGTTATGCTATATGACATCAAATGACTATTCTTCAATTAAAAATGTTATTGTTGATAACGTTGATTCGGATACACACAAAATCTGATTTGCACTGACAGTCTGAACATATCCTTAAACAGGCCATCTGTTAAAAGGACACTGACACACTTGGGGAACCTCGAAACTGCAGCAATTTTATAAGATACTCAGAAATCATGAATATTAGTAAACTTATTACATTAACTTCACTGGAAAGAAATTTAACTTATAAACGCATCGCAATCTGTAAAAACATGAATACTGTGCTATTCATTAAAACATGACAACCAATAAAAGCTTCAACAACCCTACAAAAAACATCCAAGCATTACAGCAGGTAAACAACTTCACCAAACAGATTAAAACTGTTACAAATAAACAAGGGGAGTAATTTAACGCTGGTGTCCTGACTGAACCACTTTCGCACTCACTTCCCTTTTAAGACAAGGACAAGGATTTTAACTCATGTAATGTACTCGTTCAATTAACTTTTGTAAATTGTAACCAAATTGTAACAAAAATTGTATATAGTGCAGCTTTAGCTATATTATTTAGATACATTTCTGTATTGAATGAAATATATTTCTTGACTGTTCGTCATCTTGGATTTATATTTCCCGAAAGCCTTGCCTGAAACAAGGTATTTTAGGAGGCAGCATAAAGTTTCTGCCTACTGTTCGGACAGCCTTTGCATGTTGAGTGCTCCTTTAATGCCTTAATATGCTACCTCCATAGGCAGCACACTAAGTTTTGAAACATTGCAATAGTGTTCTGTAAATGTTTTCCCTGTTACTGGAGAATGGTTGGATTTGCAACAGTTGCATCTTGGCAAAATTTTGTATGGTATCATTTCATTGCACAGATAATAAGCAATCAATACAACTCATGATTTCCCTTTTGCACAGGAAAATGACATCTTCCTGGGATGGGAAAAAGGAGCAGGGAAGAAATGGGGGAAGAGCAAGAGAAAGGGAGGAACTGATCTTAGTCTGGAAGAGATGAAGAAACAAGCTGCGGTGCAGTGTTTGCGTTCAGCATCTGATGAGGTTAGAACTTTGCTTTAAGGAATTTTTCACTACATGTATTACAACTCTTGTGCTGACATAAACAGCATCCTCGATTTAGCCTATTAGCACTGTTTTTGTTTTGTTTTTGAAAGCAAATCATCAACCATCAAGTGTAAACAATTAAATCCAGAGTAAAAAAAAAAAAAAAAAATGGACTTTTAATTGGTCTGCAATGTTGCAAATAATGTAATAATTTATTTTCTTTATCTATTTGTATCTAAAACATTCAGTGCTTTCTCAAAGATTTAACGCTATAGCCCAATCAGCCTACATCTAGTGACGCTCCTGCCTACAAACATTTGCACTGCTTAATTGAAATTCTTAGCCCGAATTCACAAGTACCAGTGACAACTAGAACAGAATGGGCAGACATAACAGCACAGGGTTGGTCACAACAGTTGTATGATGTAGTATTGGTAGAGCAGAGAAATGGCAAACAGCTTTCTGGATAGCCCTCATCATTAAGATTGAAATATGCTAGACAGGACATATGCCGTTTGAGCTTCAACCTACTTTCTTTTGTGAAAAACATTTACCGGATAAAACGGTATATGTTCTGCCTCAACCTTTACCGTGAATATGCTTATTTGCATCCAGTTCACAGGTTTTCAGCAATTTTGACACACACAAACAATCTCATGTTATTTTGCCATTTAGTTTTTATACATTATGTACACCAATGCTGGATTGTAAATACTAAAGCTACTGTATCCTAATTGGATATTGTTTTCTATCTGTGTATATTTGAAGCTTTTTAAAAAATCAATCACTTTATTATTATGTATTTCTGACTAACAGGTCATATTTCACTTGGATGAAAGTTTGTCGAGGGACTTGATACTTTTGTAAAGAAAAAAGACCACTATAAACAGACCAATGTTTCTTCTAAGCTGTGTGCCTGCATTAATTGTTACGTATCTTGCGTTATTTAAAACGGGTGCAACATATCATGTATTTGTCAAAATATCGGATCTGTTCAAAAGACTTTGCAGTGTAAAAGCACTAATGCCTCCTAGATCTGCCACTGTCTATTATGTTGTTAATATTAATCAAACAACAATATTGAAAAGAAAGCCACTGACTGCTTTTATATATTTGTTAGCATTAGCCTATGTTCTTAGTTTAGGTTCTTAAAGGAATATTTAACAAAGATTTAAATTATCTCATTTACGCACCGTCATGCCATCCCGGATGTGTATGACTTTCTTCTGCAGAACGCAAATTAAGATTTTTAGAAGAACATTTCAGTTCTGTTGGTCCTTACAATGCAAGTTAATGGTGGTCCAAAAAGTGCATAAAGGCAGCATGAAAGTAATGCATAAGACTCCAGTGGTTAAATCCATAACTTCTGAAGCAATATGATAGGTGTGGGTGATATACTGATCAATATTTAAGTCCTTTTTCTATTATAAATCTATACTTTCACATTCAGCCACCTACTGGTTGGAGCTGGTCAGATGTGGAGATTTATAGTAAAAAGAAATATTGATCTGTTTCTCTCCCACACCTATTATATTGCTTCTGAAGACATGGATTTTATCTCCTTTTTGGACCTTCTGAGTTCTGTTCACTTGCATTGTGAGGACCAACAGAACTGAAATGTTTCTAAATTCAAAATATATTTTAAATCTGTATGTAGTGTCTAATAATGCATCGGTAATGTACACTCAGGTTTTATCTTGACAATAAAGATTGATAGGAATGGAATCTACCCATTTGATCCTATTATTTAAATAATGTTTTGCCCAATTTGTAATTACTACGTCTATTTTATGGCATGTCTGCATATACTTGTATCAAAGATTTATGCCTGTAAAAATGTGTCTAACTATATCCACAAAACACTGGATATTTTAACATGTCTGTATTTAAATTTAAAATGATGACCAACTAGTTTCTTGCAAGTTCTTTGAGAAAAAGTATACATTAAACATATATATGATTAAATTAATGTTTGTTTTAATGAATATTAATTGTGATTTAATTACAAAGAATATATATTATATTTATAATTACATTAATATCAAACTTTTTAAAATAAAGGAGTGTGTTCAATAACATAATAGCATATTATACATTTTTACTGTGGTATTGAATTTCAAATATCAACTTATGGGCTATATTAGGGCTGTCGATTTAACGTTAATTCGGTGCGATTAATTTTATTAAAAATAAAGTGTTAAAAAAAATTACGCAATTAATCGCAATGCCCCTGGACCATAATAAGGAAGATTCTTGAGAAATGCAAGCTTGTAGTACCACCTGTTTACTCCAGAGGGCAGTAATTGAAATTTCAGCTGTATGGCAATGCACAGTTTATACAGTGAAGGATTACATTCTTGCATTCAAAACACTTGATGGAGCGCAAATTCGAACTAGGAGATCTCAAGATGTGTTCTAAGTATTAAACTATATTTAACTTGACACAGTGACCTAAAAATTGTATGTTTATGGCACAATGCACCAGAGACGCTACACAAGCATGTCTGACGCAGGTGTACATTGACGTCCTTAAACAAGCCCTCATAATAAACCTCAAACTGATTGGCAAATTCACTTGCAAAATGGATTGCTGTGAACTGTATGCCAATGATTGACTTATGATCAATAAATGGTAGTAAACTATACATTGATAAAATAATACAAAATGCGGCTTTAGAATACAATGATTAACTCTTCTGCCACAAGAATGTAATGCATTTTGATTATCCGAATATTATATTATTTTATATATATATAATATATAATATATATATAATATATAATATTAGTGTGTGTGTGTATGTATATATGGCCGAAGGTTCTATCCAATAAAAAAATAGGATTTTCTCAGCAAGAAAAAAGTTATAGGGAACACTGATACAGACTTTAAATTTTGGTCAAAATATTGAAAAATACCTTTTTTCTTGCCCTTCAGAATTCTGGGATTGAACAATTGGTTGAGGAGCTTTGCTCCAAACTCAAGGATATTCAAAACAAACAAAAAGGTTGGTTGGCATATTCTCTTTTTAATGCAGGTTGAACCAAAATATGACATTGTTCTCTAGTAGTTGTTTATGAATATTGCTTTTGTATTATTTTCTTAAAGAAAAAGAAATGCAAGGAAACAAAAAAACAGATACATCTCAGTCTCCTGAACTGGAGGAATCATCTTCTTCAAAGGACCAGGTTGAGATGTAAGTAATAGAATTCGGAATGCTGTACAACTGAGGTCATGATCTCTGTGCAATTCATTATTGCAATTGAATACCAAATTAATAGTTCACTTTTGCAAGAAGTTTAGAGTGATGCAAGTATGGTAGTACAGATTTCTCCTGTCCTTATTGCCTCATTGTGTGTCCTTCAGTGATTATCTGTGTAGCCCACAATCAGTTTAACCATCTGATGCATGTTAGGGCTGTCAACAAAGCTGAGAAATTTAAATTAGAATTTTTCACTGAAATAATACCAAGCTATGCAAAGAACATATTTGTCTATTAACAAACTTGCGTAAAATGATAGTCAAAAGGATTAGCCAGTTCATCATCTCAGATATTAAATAGAAAAGTAAAAAAAAGAAAAGAAACTTTGCACAGCCTATACTGAAACCATAGTACTACCACAGACTCAAGCTTCCTAATACTGGCAGTACGACAGCATGTTTAATTAAATACAGTTGTATGTATGCACCTAATGCTTATGGAGTGCATCGCTGATAAGAAAACATGGCATAGTTAAGACACAACTGCCAAAGTCTTCCAGCTCTGGGGGACGTTTACTCTGAACCATCTTGTCCTAGGTAAGCATGCACTGTGCACAAGTCAAGCCTTTGAGCTGTATCTTGCTGATTTTTCAGTGTCTTGTACAGCAACTATGCATTTTTTAGACGTAAATTTTGAAGGAAATTCAACCTTTAAATGCATTTGAGACATATGCTGTTAACTTCATTCCACTTCGTCTGTTTCAGCCCAAGAATGTAATTCATCAGTTCTTTGCATACATCCAAAATTCAAACGCTCATTTTAGCATTGGAATGTGCATTTTTATCTTAAATTCATGGAATATTTGAATTTAGAATTTTTATTTGACAGCCTTAATGCATATTGCAAACAAAACTGGAAAAAACTTCTAGTACGTTATATTCTGATTGTCTGGTTTTAAGGAATTTCTGTGATTAAGGGCACATAGGGTACTTCTTAATCAGTCTGCCTGGAAACAGAACCTTGAATATAAGGTAGGGAGTTTTGAGGGCGAAATAATCACTGGATTTGACAAAATCTTTGAAGAGATATTCAGTTTAGTTTGAAGCAACTAGTAGCAAATAAACTTGATAACCATGACCAGAACTGTGTATTCTGCTGTTTTCTTAGTGATGTCTGTGAAATAGTCTAATTAATTTTTTTCTGTAATTTAGGAAGAATCTCTACTCATTTTCAACAATTTTCTGTGTATTTTATGTATATTGGCAGAGACTGGATTTATGTATATTAGTATGGACAGAGAAAAGATTATTTACATTAATCTTTTTTATGCCAGTCTTTTATTGTAGTAGAATCTATCATAATTGCTCTTAAATGGCACTTAAAAATAATACAAGCTTATTCACATTAAAAGAAGCTACTAAGATTTTTCTTTATTTACTTTCCCCAAGGTACTACGAAGCCTTTCCACCTCTGTCAGAAAAACCTGTTTGTCTCCATGAAATTATGACCGTGTGGAACAAAGCTAAAGCCTGCACATATTCCAGCTCATCATCATCTGCTGTCCCTCATACAAGTACAGACACATCCTCTCCAAAAGATTGTACCAGCGAGAGTGAGGCCTATAAGGACCAATCACTTGATGCACCCAGCTCTACCACCACAACTACCAGTGAGAAGACCCAGCAGCGACGCACTAAGAAGGAGAAGGAGAACAGATTCCATGGAAGCGAAACAGTAGTTTCTGATGATCAGGTTGCTCCTCAAAGTAAGAGGCAGGCCAGACACCGGTCTGAGGGAAGGTTCCGTCCCAGATCATGGTCCTCTGGCTCCAGTGAGGCTGGCTCAAGCTCCAGTGGTAACCAGGGTGACCAGACCTCTAGTTGCAAAGCTGTCCGTATCAAACACAAGTCTCGAGAGGTCAGCGGCAGAAACAAAAGAGTGCGCAATAGTGGACAGGTCAAACTGGCCCTAAAAGTTGTTGACAAAGAGGGGCGGAAAAATGCACATGGCAGCATCAGTACCACTGGAGGCCCATGTAAGCAACAGCAGCACTACATTAAAAAAGGCAAGAGACCTCTGAGGGAGATTCGCAAAGATGCTAATCTAGTTGAAGCACAGGAGTCAGGAGGAGATGCCAATAAAAAGGAGTATATGGAAGAACCTCTTTGGTACACAGAGCCCATCTCTGAATACTTTATCCCCCTCAGTAGAAGTAAATTGGAGACAAAGTATCGGAGTAAAGAAGCCTCTCCTAATGAATTGGCCATTGATGTGGACTGTCTGTCAGAGAGAATTCAAGGAATTTGCCTTGCAAATTCTTGTTTTCAACGGACATACCTTGCAGCAGGCACTTTTGTGGATGGGCACTTTATTGAAGTGCCTGGTGAAGGTGACGAAGAGGCTACTGAACTAAATGGGATTCTAAGCTACCCTCCTCCAGAAGATGGTCAAGATTTAGATGACAAGCATCTGTCTGAATTCACTCACTTCTATGAAGTTGATCTTTTTCAATCCATATTGGATCCTAGTGCCTCAGATGCGGTACAAGAAAGTCGAATCTTGAACATGATTCGCCAGAAGAGCATTGAGCGAAAACACTTTGAACCTGGGTGTGTAGTTTTAGATGGCTTAGAGCTGCAAGGGGAAAGTGCAATAAGGGTTGATTCTCTGGGAGCCTCAGAAGCTGATGTTTCTCTCACACAGGATATGGAAAACATTGCGCAAGTGTGGGAATGTTGTTCATCTTCTAGTTTGGAGGATTTAGAGGGAGAAAGTTGTGCTGGTGACTCTCCACTTAGGCTCTCCCCAGTGTTGGACAGTGGTCCATTTAACTTTAGCAAGTTGTCTGGAGCTTTTGTAGGTCCTCATCTCCAAGAAGCCAGCAGTAGCACCTCTGCCCTAAATTCCAGCTTTTCACTTTTTGAGTTGCATTATGATAGCCCTACATTTTCTTTTCCCTATGATTCACTCACAGGGGGTCAGGACAATGTAGATTCAAGTAGCTGTTTAGATCCACAAGGAAACAAACAATCTCGTTTGCTTATTTGGACCAAAAACAGTGCCTTTGATGAAACGGAACACTGCTCTAACTTATCAACAAGGACTTGCAGTCCATGGTCCCACTCAGAGGAGACACGGTCAGATAGTGAGCAGATCAATGCTTTAGCAGATGAATCTGCTCCATTTGGAAATGAAGAAGTCAGTTGTATCCCCCTCATCCCACATTCATACCTGGAGGAAGAGCTTCTAGATTTCTTGCAAGAGAACTCAAGTCACCAACAGGATGAAACTAGTTTAGGCACCGATACCAACCAGTCCTTCAATAAGAAATCAAAATTGGAGTCAGTTTGTGGAATCGCATTAGAGCAAGATGAGAGTAAACTGTATAATGCTGTTGTGTTTTCAGATGTCCCAAATCAACAATGTGATGAATACACCTCAGGGATAATAAAAGACATTTGGATGGCTATTGGCGACAGAGACTGTGTCTTAACACTTGGGGTAAAGAATACAGGGGAGCACCTATTTTCAGAGGAGGCTACAGTCGATCAATGCAGTTGTCTTGACAAGGATACAAAAGGTGAAATTATTCAAAGGAAAGCTGTGCAACGTTCTGAGTACCATCTTTGGGATGGTCAGAAAAAGGACGAGGGACTTCCTAAAAACAAGCTCTCTAAAATAAATGATGGTGACTATACAACACCGGCGAAGCCCTGGAATTGCAATGCGCAGGATAGCACATCATTTATCCTTGGGGGGGTTTACGGAGAACTGAAGACTCTAAGTGGTGACAGGGAATGGGCTATGATTCCACCTGGTGATGCTTGTGGCAGTTTGTTGCAGTGTGCCACAGCCACATCATCTGATATGGTAACCATTGCAGGAGCGGATGTGTTCATGAACACAAGCAGCTGCTTTGCTCCTGGCCACAGGCCATTGTGGAGACCTCTTGTGTCCCTTGGTCAAAATGAGCAGACTACCAGGGGACCAGGGGATGGTTTGAATAAGGGATTTTCTGTTGTCTTCCATGAAGATTTACTTGGATCATGTGGAGGCTTCCGTGGAGAAGATGTGGGACTAGATTACCCGTTTTCATCTTTTGATCTAAACAACCCTTTTTCCCAGGTCCTGCATGTGGAGTGTTCCTTTGAGCCAGAGGATATGGCCTCTTTCAGCCCTGGTTTTAAGCCAAAATCCATATTATGCTCAGACTCTGACAATGAGCCCTTTTGCCCTTGGTTATATGGCATTAACCGAACTCAGTATCGGGCCATTAGAATTTCCCCAAGGACTCATTTCCGGCCAATATCTGCATCTGAACTGTCTCCAGGTGGATGCAGTGAGTCAGATGTTGAGTCTGAGAAAGAAGTGAGTCTTCCAGTTGGTTCAACAGACCTTTTTGATGACCCACAGGCTGACCTCAAGCCTCTTGAGGAGGATGCAGAGTGTGAGGGCCCTTATTATGGGAAATCTGAATTGGAGTCTGGGAAGTTCTTACCCAGATTAAAGAAGTCTGGCATGGAGAAGAGTGCCCAGACATCACTTGATTCGCAGGAGGGTGGGAGCACCCTTCTGCCAATTGCTGAACAAGAGATATGTGTACATTGTGAGATGGCAGCAGTGTCAGAATTGTGTTCTCATGTGCATTCCTCAGTTCTTCAACAAAAGGAATCTTGCAGAGAAACAGAGTCTTGCCATTGTGTTGCAACTGATCAGATTCCAAAAAGTGGGAAGTCACTTGATGTGGTTCAAGATAAGCATGAGGTAAGTGAGATGTGCTGCAGAACCACAGAAGTTAAAAGAAGTCTTTGTCCAAACTGCTGAGACACATACAGGCAACACATTAGATTAGCAAGTCTGTTGATATTAACATTGAGCGTGTTTATATGCACGGTCTTACACCAATTATGCTTAATAAACCTACAATGTTTGTGGTCAAGTTAAACGCCTTAAAAAGTTTTCATTTTGAGGGTAAGGTCAGAAAAAGCCTAAGAATAAACAGATCAACTCGTAAAATTTTGCCCATTACCCCAATTTTGTTTTTTTTAACTGGCATTCTTACCTGCTTATCAATGTAAGCAAATGTTGTGCACGTGCCTCTTCACAGTTTGACTTCAAAAGCAGAGAATAACTCTATTTTAAGTCTCATGTAAACACATTTTCTTGCTTTTGATTTTTTTTTAAATAAGATGATTTTTGGGAGTTAGGGTAAATGGTCTGCACCTGTGTCCCAATCACCCATTCACACACACTCATACACCAATGGCGGCAGAGCTGCCATGCAAGGCGCTAGCCTGCCATTGGGAGCAACATGGGGTTCGTGTGGGCCGGGAATCGGACAACCAACCCTGCGATTGGCAGCCGACCGCTCTACCACCTGAACTACAGTTACAGAATATTAACCTTTTTTCCTTGAAACTTCTAGGACCACACCACTACACACTGAGTTCACAATTGTATACATTTATTTGTATTCAGTTTTTAATTATCTATGTCTTGTTGCTGGTGCACTGGAAGCTCTTGTCACCAAAACAAATTCCTTGTATGTGCAAACATACTTGGGAATAAAGCTGATTCTGATATAGTGCAATCATCACAACACTTGATATTGATTGGTGACATTGAGTGGTTTTGCATACCAAAGACTTTGCCCTCAAAAGTGAAAATATAATCCTTTTGAGAAGTAAAATACAAGCTGTCACAACTAGTATAATATTCCTTTATATATTTTAATACATTCCTAATACTTGCTGTTTCTTTTCTCATTCTTTCTTTGTGTCTTTACTTCACAGTTTCCTTTGTTGAATTTTGGAGAACAGTGCTTAACTACTATTCAGCAAGAAGAGTGCTGGTGGCAAAGTACTCTCTGTTCTCCATTATTTCCAGGTTCTCAGTGCAGAGGTAAGAAAAGCACAAAACTGCACTACTAGATTGTAGGACATCAATTGTACACTGCTTTGATGACACTTGATTAGCCCATAAATAATGAAGAAATCATGATGAATTGAAAAAACTCAAACTATAGACTACATTAGATAGGAGTTTGTTGACTTTTGCATAACAAGTTGTGTACCCTCCTTTAATTCTAGGAAGCAGTAATGTATGACTCTTCTGCTGAACACCGATGCATACCAATGCAATTTTACTCCTGTCACCTTCAACCATAACCCAAAGGAGGGATGGGAAGATCCTCACAAGAACAGCAAGTGCAGGGCCAACAGTGGGCTTTTACCTAACCACACTGTCCTAAGCCCTATTAATCTGGTCACATATAACAGCATATCAGCAAGAAAATTCAGAGAGAGGAAAGACATGGCAACAGGTTGAACATACAGTTAGATGATTCTGTTCAACAGCATTTATTATTGACTTGTTTTCAGTCTGTTTATTCCAAGGTTGATCAAAAAAAATAATAAAAAATGATTAGTTTAACATTTAAGAATGTTGTTTTTTTTTTGTTGTTTTTTTTTTTGTTTTTTTTACCCCCTATAGAATTTAGCTTCTATTTTACAGTTGATCTAGGATACAGGCTAGCTGTGGTCCTTCTGATTGTGCATGTGCTTGTGAACCTAGTCTCAGTCCTTCTAATAGTATAAGTTTCTGTGACCGAACTATGAATACTCAGAAGGTTGAAAGCACTATGATTGCACCCCCTCCATCTTTTTCCCATTAAATGTGTGACAACTGGGGATTCTTGAATAATATGGCTTTACTAATTTGGTAAACAAGAAAATAACTTATGAGTGCTTCCAGTAACGGGTGTTTTGATTTCATGGTCATTTTCTCCTAACATTTCTACCAGAAATCCGTGGCTGTTGCAGTGTGTACAAATACATACTACACACAGCATGGGCAGTACCTGGCAAGATATAAAGTAAGAGGGGTGATTAAAAGCAATATACATTTTTTTGCACACCAGAACTTCAACATTATAATATTGTTGTATTTGATATATTTTGTGTGTTAAATGCTAAGAGGGACATACAGAGGTTTTATTTCTGGCGTATGTTGGCTTTTTTTTGTTGGTTTATTTCCTTTTTTCCCCCCAGTGAATGAGGCCTAAACTACTTTGTACTTAGTATGAAAGGTTGCTTGCATATATATATATATATATATATATATATATATATATATATATATATATATATATATATATATATATATATATATATATATATTTTTTTTTTGTGGGTGTGGAATGGAAGGTGGTATATTTGTGAAGCCTTTTTATGTTTGCATAAAGAATTCGGTTTAAAAGTTCTAGATTTTTCAGTGTTACTTTTTCCCATACTGCAGATTCTAGTCCTTCACATTTTGATCTCACATTTTGAATTCCATCCTTTACTTTATCAATTCTTCTTTTTCTGCTTCGGTTTAGTGTAGATAACCTTCATTTATAGACAACTTTGATTCAATGTAGTATCATGTCTAGCCTGCCATCTGCTTGATTTACTTTCCCAATAATTCAGTTTTTGTGTTTTGTTATGCATGCATCTACATGGAAAAAAATAGCAAATTTATACTACACAAGCAGATTGTAAAGGGTATGGAGTAGCAAATGGAACTTTTGGACTTGGGAACCCTGAATTATTTTAAGAGCACGTTCATCACTTTACATTGCCTGCATTAAAAATATGTTGGTATGCAGCCTTTTATATACCAAAGTGTAAAATGTGGTCTCAAAGTATCCAAATCTTTTAACATATTTACATAAAGATACTACTTAGTTTTTTTTTCTTTGTTTTTTTTAACACTCACATGTGTGTTTCTGCATTGGTAGCATTTGTTGCCTAATATTTTAATATAAAGGGGATTGGAATTTGACAAAGAAATTATAAATCTTCACCCAATCAGCATTTTGACAAACAAATTCCTTTGAAAAAGTAGGCAGGAGGATTAAGTTTTTGGACTTTGTGCTAATGTCCATTTGCATGTTGTTTTGTTGACTTTTTTGAGATACACAAAGACCTTTGGATTAAATTGCAAAAAAGTAAAAACATTTTAAAGAGTTCTAAACAATTTTATACATTGGTGCTACCATTCATACACTACATCTAAGACGTAACGTACAAATTTGTTATGGCTTAAAAAATGGTTCACACTTTGTATTTGTATTTTTTTTTTTGGTATCTAGAAACAGGTTAGGCCTTGTTGTTCAGACTAGGTCAAGTTCTAGGGTTTGTTCAAGTATATGGTCGAATAGACTGTATGGAAAGGGCTGTGATTATAACCTTGCAGAGAATTTATTTGGTGTGGCTCAGTTTTAGAGTTTGAATCTGCTTGTTTTTCTTTATTTGCTCCATCTTGTGGCTATGGAATTGTGATAAAGTTTTACAAAGATTATAACATTCAGTTCTAACAAATGTATAGCGGTAGGACCAGTGTAATGGGTTACAATTAACATGTTACGTTGCAGTTCCATTCTTCTAATTTGAAATCCTGTCGACAATTCTAAAATGCAATTAGACATTGTTGGTATTGCATTTTTTTATTCGATACCTACTTCATTCTTGTCCTCTTGAGCATTTTGAAAAGTTCCATCCTTCATAGTCATTCTTTTAAGACATTTGTATTAGATGGGCTTATATTAAGAAGTTTGTTTTAGGGTGTCAGAGGACAATATTTTAATTTTGAAGAAAAGACAGAAATATTACGTTAGTAAATGTGTATGACAGTCAAGTATCACAGAACAGCATATAGGCAGATGATTGAAAGCTACGGACATTTGATATACAGTTCCTCATTTTGTTTGATCTGAGTATTTCATAATGTTTGAACAAATAAAAAAAGAAGTGAAATACAAAGTTTTATTTTATCATCTTTCAAAGCTGTATTTTGTGTGTGTGTATGTTAGTTTGGGTGCTGTAGAGAGACTTAAGTCAGTATATGTGGGAGACTGAAAACTGCATTAATTTGCCATCTTGTTTTTTTCCTCCCAAGTTTTTAGTTTGGTTCTGTATTTTGGAAGGTGTTGCCACACAAATTAGTGCATTTTATAAGGGGGGTGGCTATAAAGTCTGCACTTACAGGTTTAAGTTTCGATTGCATTGTCGTAAAGCTTTTAGTGCTGAATTGTCTCTTCATTTCCTCTCCGTAAGAGCTTCCTAAATGAAGCCCAACCCTGTATCTTTCCTCTGAATACCTAATTAAAGTCATCAAACCCCAGCACAGACACAAAATTGGTTGCATTGTTCTAATGCCATGTACATTTCCATACATTTTGTTTCATTGTGAAGTTTCTTAACCTTTAATAAAGATTAAAAAAAAAAGTTTGTAATTGCTCTTTCTTTGCAACAGCAAGAGAGCTATTATGAAATTATTAGTATAATATGTTGAATAGGTCACAGTTAAAAATGCTGGTCTAATTTTTTTATTTATAGACTTAAGCATTGACCCTTACTTAACATGGATATAATAAAATTGGACGCGGTGCTTAATCTGTAAATGGAAACCTGGCCATTAATGATTTTCTAAAACAAGGAATAATTAGAAAATGGCCTTTCAAACACTATAGTTACATTTTCAAAGGACATTCTCATTATTATGTTTATTTATTTTGTACTCCATTGTATTAAAATGCTGTACCCTGTTCAGGTCACAATACAATACAACAACAAAGTTGCATTGCTCCAAATGTATAAAATCATTATTAACACTTGTCACCAAGTGAATATGAAGAACTATCACATTGTGTACAAGAAAATCACTTAACTGACTCCTAGAAAGGTCTACTGGATATTCTCTTTTATGGGGATAGTTCACCCAAAAATGAAATTTCTCTTATCATTTACTTTATGCCATCCCAGATGTGTATGATTTTTTTTTTCTTCTGCAGAACAAAAATTATGATTTTTAGAAGAATATTTCAGCTCTGTGTGTCCAAACAATACAAGTGAATGGTGGCCAGAAATTTGCAGGTCCAAAAAGTACATACAGGCATCATAAAAGTAATCCAGAATACTCCAGTGGTTTAATCCATGTCTACAGAAAAAATATGATCAGTGTGGGTGAGAAGATATTAAGTCCTTTTTCAAAAAGCCCTTTTATATTAGTATAAATCTCCACCTTTGACCAACCCAAATAGAAAGTGGGTGAACATGAAAGTGATAGTGTAGATTTACAGTAAAGAAAGGATTAAATGTTGATCTGTTTCTCTATGAGATATTCTTTTAAAAATCTTCATTTGTGTTCCACAGAAAAATAAAGTCACACACACCTGGGATGGCATGTAGGTGAGTAGCCTAAATGATGAGAGAAATGTCATTATTGGGTGAACTATCAATACCTTTAAACTGTATCTAGCTTTTTATATTGATATTTATTTTACATATCTAGACAGTATATTTGATGATATACGGGATTTTCCTGGTAAATATGCTGTAAGAAATGAGTGAAGTTCACTTTATACATCCTGGTACAGGTGGGGTTTGCACTCGTTACTATGACAACAGCCTGCCTATTGGTTACTTATAAAATACCGCCTACAGTTGGGATACTTTTATCACTAAAAGCTATTTAAAAAATTAGCAATAAACAGTATCAACGCATTACTAATCTTCCTGGTCGTATTCACCTGCACATCGTGTCTATACGCGACAAGAAGCGCTAAACAGAACAAAGCAAGCGCGACGCGCGTGCATTTATTTGCGTTGCGTCGCGAGCGGTGTACAGTGTCTACAACAGTGCAGGTCACTTCCTGATTTACTGACAGTCGGCAGTATGTACAAACACTTTCAAACAGCTCTGCTGCTCTTCCTCTCTTTACATGTCAACGTTTTGGGCGAATAAAACGCCACCTGAACGCTATTGGTGGAAATACTAACAGTTTTTCACGTTATATAAAGAAAGATGAGCACTGAGCGCAGTCAGGTGAATTCATCGTTGCGCATGTTGTCCTGACACGTTTATATCGGTTGATTATGTTTTAAAATGGCGCTGGCAGCATCAGGACAGGTAAGATACTTTCTAGCTATTAGCTTTAATCGTCCGCAAAAGTTCCGATATATTTTGAGCCCTTATTACATCAACTTACCGTAATGTAGTGCACCAGTTGGAGGTCTTTCCTAAATTTAGTGGGTCTCCTAAAGATTGGGTGAAGCGCACCAGCAAGGCGAAAAGTTGTTGATTATAAAATAAGATTATTGTACAGATGATAAAACTAATGCAGAAGTGTTGTCATCGTCGTATAGGTTGATATAATAGTGATGGCTTTGACTGGTGTGTGATGTTTTGTGTACTGAAGGGTCAGCAGTGATGATAAAGAAGTGATGGCACACGTCACTTTACCTGCATCAGGATCATGGCAGAAGCAGAACGCACGTCCAATGGCAGCAACACAAACTGTCACAACAAAGATGGTAAGTTGAATAGAGCAAGCATACATGCAACAGGTTCTGCTCCACCTAATTTATTATGATCATTTAGACTATGAAGATTAAAATACAGGTCCAACTGTCTATTTGTGGTCTTTCATGTTGAAATACCAACAACGATAATAGTAACTAAAATCATACTGCTATTTTGTATTATTACATTTACATTTATGTTGTTGGCAAATACTTATTAGTGGGAACTATCATACTGTGTTTGATCAGATCACTTCAACTGGTGGCAGTTATAATAAGGCAAAAGTGCAAGTGGCAGGTTAAACACATTGCTAAAATATAGACCATTTAAAGGACTATTTGTTGGCATAAGGAAGTGAAATCTTTGTCCCTTGAACATTTCTGGCTAGGTGTCAAACTCATTATGAATGAAGCCTCCCAGAGCCCTTTTACCAAGATGAGCCTACAAGGTTAGCAACAAAATGCAAAATGCGGTGGTCCCACACACACTCTGGGGGAAACACTGGTGTGGAGATCAGAGGCCAGAGAGTTTTTTTTTATTATGGATGTCTATGGTAGAGATGCTTCAGTGTGTTGAATAAACTGTTTTTGTCAGGAACCAGCTCATCACTTAATGAACTCACTGCCTGTCTGCTAATCTTCAACATATTTTACACTGAACAATCCTTTTGGAATTAACTATATAATTAAGTAAAAAAAAAAAAAAACAGCTGCGAGGGGTTGACAGTAAATTTGGCATCTTCCGTCTTAATCCACCGCTCTATTATTTCCTCTGGAAAGTCATTCAAACACAGTGTTGCCAGATGTACGATAATTATCGTATTTGTACGATAATTTTGACCTCTGTACGATGTACGATCAATAATGAAAAAAATCCCATAATGTACGATAATTTCAGAGTTTTCAGTCGTTCGTCCAAACACACATCCTACCGCTTCTCTCTCGGACCCCGAATCATTTCGCAGGCTCGCCTGCCTGCACGCAAGCACGTACACACACACACACACACACACACACACACACACACACAGACAGACAGACAGCACAAGTGGATGTGGCATCCGATGATGACAGCGACTTAGAGATCGAATTTGAATCTTTTTTGTGTTGTGCACTTTTTTTCTTTTTTGTGCACTTTTTTTCGGCATATCTTTTGCACTTTGGAAAAAAAAAGTTATTCAGACTTCCTCCAGTTAATGTGAGCGTATTATACAGCTTGTTCAAATTGGCTGTAAAATTATTTGGAAAATAAAATTGTTGGAAAATAACTATATTTTATGCGTTTGGTTTGTGTACGATAATTTTTTTAAAAAAACGATAATTTTGAGGTTTTGGTACGATACTTCGACATTTCTAATCTGGCAACACTGTTCAAACATAATAGTGGATTTATTTTTTTCTGGTCTTGGAGCAAATGGGTAAGTGAAAATAATATTTCCTGTGATCTCATATTCACCGCTGTCGTATGTTACCCTGCAATCATTTACTTCCATGTTCCAAAACCCGAAGTGTGAAAAAGATGTACTCGGATACACTTAGTTGTGTTCAAAGAGGTGTAGCACTTCAGATAAGATAATGATGACATACACGTAATTCCACCAATTGTGCCATTGTGCCTTGCATTTATAAATATGTATTCTAAAAGCATTCTGAATACATGACTTATTATTTGATGTATTCAGAATACTTTACTAATTACATTTTAGATAGAGGATTTAGTATTCATCCCAGTAATCTGGCCAATTCTGCACAAACTACATCATGCCCCTGATGTGGGCTGCACCGAGACCAAAACTACTGTATAACTAGAATTGGGAATGCACCCTGACCCTGAGAGAATGTACTGATAATTTTAGTCAATTATATTTCTTTCTTCTAAATATAGAAGGTATGTATGGGCTGGGTCACCTTTGAAATTGTGAAAGTGCTGTTATTGTTTAAAGGAATGCTTTGTTGCGGTATTAAAGTATTACTGACTTTTCAAATGCAGCAGCAACTGATTGCAATTTTTCAATAGAAAATGTCATGGCTCTGTTGATTAGTGTTCCATTCGTATATATTATTAGTTTCATTTGCAGCAGGTGAACATACTGTGTGAACTTATTTAAACATATAGGAGAAGAAGAACCTGTAGAGCTCGTATTGGTTGCTACCTCTCCTAATGTGTGCTTTGCATCTTTATCAGGCACAACATGAACATCTTGCTTGTCATAGTGAGCTAACATTGATTGATATATTTTTCCACTTTGTCTTTATTGTTGCAGACCATCTATATCTATTGTGCTGTTCCCAATCACTCTATCCCCATTTGGAAAAAAGCGTGTAACAGTGTAAATAGCAAAGAGCTATCTTGTCTAATTTTGGTGGGAGATATTGTCCACAATGTTATCAAATCAGGACTCGGATCTCATAATTGAGCTGGAGGGAGTGTTTGGCTTGATGTTTTCTCAGTCCTTTGGGTCACATTTTTTTGTAAGGCTTCAGGTTGCTTCCTCGACACTTGATTTTTCATGTCCCTCTGTGAGTAAAGAAAAGTTGACCAACAGTATAGTGAAGTGGGTATTAAAACTAAAGCAAGTTAGAGAATGTGCTGTTGTTGTAGTGATGGGAGAGTCCGAGAGGTATTTATGCAGCCACACACATTGAGTTTTATCAATCACCAAGTAGGATGTAATCTATACAGAATCGATTGGAGATGTTTACCTGGAACATTAATGTAGGGAATATAGTGAAGGTGTTCTAGGGTGTGATGTCTAGAGAGATACATTGACATTTTTCATGATGATAGTTGCTTGGATGTAATTGAATTATTTCTTCCGAATGTGACCTTGAGAGATACTGTGTATAATGACTCCTAATGTAATAATCAGAGGAGATGGTATGTATTGCAAAAATGCACAATGCTGTTTGGCCTGTCAAAATGTATAAAAATATTTAGGAAATTGTTTAGGCCTTGTCTTGTTTTAAAGGTGCTGTAAGTGATTTTAGCTGTTCTGGAACTTCCTAGACCAGCCTTGAAATAGCCACGCCCCCTCTTTCCAAAAGACATACCCAGACACACTAGAGATCTTTGTGATATGGAGGCCGATGGATCTTCCTGAGTATTTCACCATCTGATCCTGAGCATTTCAGGGGAGCAGGACACTGTACCCGCACAATACGGCATACATGGGATGCCCTGTGAACGTGTACAATGATTGACTGGCAGATTAGCTATCCGCTGTTTACCCAGCCTAGGGTTGTTACAGAGACAGGTGTGATATTTCATGGCACCTATTTCTGTGATAACTGACAAGTAACAGGTGTTTACAGCATGTCATTTCATTAAAAAAAAAGAAATCACTTACAGCACCTGTAAAGGTGTAAAACAGCAAAATTAGAAACACGATTCTCATGCTGTTTTGATGCCATCATGCAGTCCCTCACAAAATTAGAATTATGTTAATCAAAATGAATAATTATAGATAAAAATTAATGATTTAAATATCAAGGGAAAAAAAATCAACTATTGCATTATAATCAGAGCCCTAAAACTGTTATGTAAAACATGATAAATATCAGGAGGAAATCAGTTTTTACACATGACTGAATGCTCACAGATTTGAGCTTTTTCCCTCATCAGGACTAATCAAAATTTGTAATATACCTTTCTAGAGTCACAAGTCTCGTCGTTCAGTCACTCCTCATTCAACCAGTGTTTGCAGATTGCCCCCGAGCCTCTCATTCAAAAACATCTCAAACATTGCAAGACCTCAGATTCTCAGCCACAACAGGTCTCCCTTAGCTACAGGCCATTCACTTTCTTTAATGGCTCATGTGATGATGATTGCAGTAGATTGGCCTCTCAGGACTCTGGTATCCCCACCCTTGAGATCAACCCTCCTGAGCATATACATGCTCGAGACACGACTGCTGAGCTGGTGGTTCCACATCCACAAGATGATAATCCTGCTACACTACACTTGGATGTCTCAGATAGCTCCTTACTTAAGTCTTCCACCTTCCCCCATTGTGACTTTGGCTCAGTGCATCTCTACGGTGCAAGCAGGCTCTACAGTGGGGCAGAAAAGAGCACTTTGTACCGTAGTGATGATATTTCAGTCTGCAGCATGCCCAGTTTAAGTACTGAGTTTTCTGCTACATTGTTAGTCAGCAATGAAGTCTTCCTAGACTTCATGATTACATCAGAGTCCAGCGCCATTGTTACATTTGAGAATGAAGATGTCCTGCACCGTTCGGACATTTCGCTGTCACCCCCCGCCGACCTACACGGCAAGCTGAGCAGCCCACAATGGCAACCTGTGGGGCTGTCAACAGCACATGAGGCTAGGATGAAAAGACTGGGACCACTTGCCAGCTTCTTCCACAGGTATTGTAGCATTTGCATTCGTAATGTATGTAAAGTCACACCAAGAAGCCACTGCTTATGATTGTGTAAATGTACCATGTTTCTCGTTGTTTCTAAATGCCTTTCAAGTAATGCACTGCTAGAATTTCAAGTAGTTTGATTACTCACCTTAAAGATTGACAGCAAGGAATATGACGAATTTGTTAAAGCTAAAGTGGAGACTGCTTCACGTAAATTAGGACAAGCTTCATCATTTAAAATTCCGTTCAAATTTTGAGAGATCTTACAAATTTAATGTGAGCCTAACAAGAGACTATTCAGAATTATGTTAATGTGAGTTGAGAATGTTAATGCGAGTCAGTCAATAATAAGCTTTTTTGTTTCAGTGTTTTGTATATGAAACATGAAAGACATTTAGAGAGAATAAAGTTCAATAAAGCATAAAAGAATAAAGTTGTGTAATACATTTTCTGTGATTTTAAACAAGGTAGCATAAAAAGCAGAACCACCAAATCTTTATAGAATAAATCGATATCAGCACAAACATTTTGTATCGGTTTATCCCTAGTTGCATCAGTACTCAAAATTAGCTTGTGTGTTTTCTAAATTCTGGCTTTTTTAACACCATTTCCATTCCTTTTTTTTTCTTTTTTTTAGGATTGCTTTTTTATTTTACATGTGTACATTGTTTGTGGGTAATTCTATCATATGCTACAGTCATTTTACTCTGTTTCTTCTAGATACTATCTGGATACTATCAATTGCGCTTTGCTAACTTTGGAAGTCTTTACACATCTTAGTTCATTGTTTTTTTTTTATTTAAGCACTCATTGCAAAATGAGTAGAAAAAAAAAGTAGAACCATAAAAAATCTGATGGTTTATTTTTCAAAACAAGCAGCCCTTTGTTGACTCCATTTTTGTATATTATTTCTATTTATATAAGGAGTAAAAATGACACTGGTGCATCTGAAGGTCAGAGAGAGCCTGGATGGAAGCTGTTTGGTAAAGTTCCACCTAAGGAAGTTTCAACCAAAGACCCCAGGAAAATACAAAAGGTAAATTTACATACAAGGCCTTTAAGGAGGCCAAAGTGGGAAATACTAATTGTTTTGCATGTTAAGAGGTTGAGCCAAATTTCAATTCAGTTCAGAAAATCCTATTTTCTTTAGGGTTGCTTTGATCTTTTGGCAAAGTTATGACATTATAATTATAATAACGCCAATCAGTTTTCAATTTCGTTTGTATAATGTACCTTTGGTTTAGCATCCTACAAATTTGATTGGCACACAAATGGAATGTTAGTTCTTTTTTAACAAGGACAGTGATTGAGTTATGCCTAGTGTCCCTATCCCTAGCAGGTTGTATGATGTACTGTTAAGATCATGTTTAATCTGGAATAGGAAAACAAGGATGATTTAGGCTATTTCTAACTCTTGTATTAAGTTATTTACCTGCATTCTCTGTATGAATATCCGTTCTCTTCGTTATTTCAATAAAGATTTCATAGCAAGTGAATGAAGTTGTGGCCTTGCACACTGTAGAGAACAGGATTTAGCTCAAGATGTATACGTTGCTTTTAAAGTGTAATCCTATAAAGAGGTATGATCAGTATTGGCAAGATAAACTGTGGTTCATGCAGTATTTTAAAAAGACATACTGAGGAACAAATCAGTTTAATTTTCTTCTTTTCCTCCCATTGACATCAGCACATTGTCACATTGTGTATTCCTGCCGGTTTACAATACACTGGTAGGAAGCAATTATTAATTGTCAGGGTTTCCTTTGGATTATGTGACATTATGCCACTTTACTGAGGAAAATAATAGAATGGGCCATTAAATCTGGAATTAAACATTTTTAAATAGTGAGAGGAAAGTGTATAATAATTTCCTGATGGATTTATTTGTTGTGTACTAATGATAATACATTGAACAGTTCATTTATAAAGTGTTGCGAAAGGTGTTACATTGATGCATATCAGGTCTCATTTCAGTCTCTGGTATAAAACATTTTATTTTAAGAAATTAAACAGATATGAGAGCAGACATTTTACTAATTTTACTCATAAATCCAAAACTGCCATTACAAAAACCCAAAAAAGAAAATCCAGAGATAACCCATGGTGAATTATCTTCTGGGTTTTTGGACTACAACCTAAACGGCTCTATTAAAGACTCAAATTGTGGCGACAATTTTATTAAGGTGAAATTTTATGAAAATTAAAGGTGAAATGAAATTCTGAGCCAAAAAAACTGCTATACCATAACAATGACAACACCTGTTTCCAAACACTACCCTGATGAATTAACAAATCGAACAACTGGCTTTACATTTAGTTGTTCCAGTGTTGTTCCGAAATTGCTGTGAATGGGGATGTGTTTGCTATGTACAGTGTGACAACAGGCCATTAAGGTGCTTTAGGTAATTTTAACTCCACTGGTTCAGCCTACCTGTGTCCGTATAGATTTCACCAACATCCAGCTCCTGCCTTTATCTCTATTTTTATTCTCCTCAGCTGTAATGGAAGATTCAGTGATTGGGTGACAGGTTTAGAGTTGCTGTTTTTTTTTGTTTTTTTTTTACTCTCAGTGGCTCTTTATTTTGTAGCAATGGCTCATAGAAAAGAGATGCATTAAAGTGAACGTAATATTATGTAGGCTAATTTTGTCATTGCTTTTGACATTAAACATTGGAATATTCTATCAACTGTCATTACTGCACAATTTTAATCGCAGAAAATATTTGTGGAGTTGTCTGGCAGTGTGTTTAGGATGTGTTTTATTGTATTTAATTTTAATCCATGTAAGCCCATGAGAACTGTTGGCACACAGGCCAAGTCAAACAGCCCTTTTCATTACTTCTCTTTGTACATTTCTCAGACATACACAGCTTAGCACAGAGTGCAGTGATCACATGAGACCATTGCTGGTAGCCTTGCGCTCCTTGTTACTGGAATTGATTAATATGGCTGGCTGGAAATCAAGGAACCTCTCAGCACTGTGATGACGAATAACATTAGCATGCACACACAAATGGACACAGCAGGAGCAAATGAATAGGTTCAGTGCTTGTTTGCATGCAGGGAGGAAGCAGAAGTAAACAAGGAGAAAAAGTGTCAAGCAAATAATTGGGGTGAGCAAGCAATAACAGTTGAGAGGAGAGCAGCAGAGAAGGAGCCCAGTATTTTCATGCTACTGTTACTCGGGGTGTGTCCCAACCTTGGACCATAATCTTTGTGGTCTTCATCTGCTGCTGTGCCTTGTATATCTGTCTATAAGGCACTTAGGCTTATGGTTTAGGGATACAACAATGATCGATTGTGGTGTCTGAAACACTGGATTCTGAATGTCTCAACAGCACTGCAGCGTTCATGGTGAGTTTGTGTTTTTAAATGATTTTTACTCCGTTTCCTCACCTCTGTCAGATAAATAAGAAAATGTGATAGAAAAGGGTGACAATGAGAAGAAAGAGGGGAAAATGAGAATTTGTGAAAAGGAAATGATGTGGAGAGGCTATGACTCTGTGTTCAGTGTTCCGTCTTATCGAGTGTACATTTGTGTGTGTTGGCAAATTACATTGTCGTCCCTTCGCTTTGTTGGTCAGTGATTGGCTTGCCGTCCTTTCACTCTTTAAATCAGTCACTTAAGTCACTTCATTAGTATTTTGTACATTGGGCTTATTGCTGAAATATGGGTCATTTTGTCTAGTTTTATCTCTTACAGAGGGCAGTGTGGGGGTAAATTAAATATTTATATTCACTCTGCTCAATGAGGTATTGCATGTGCATTCTAGATTCTAGGGGTTGCAGCAGTATACCGGTTTCACCTATACCACGGTTTGAAAATGGACGGTTATCATACCATGTACATTTGCTTATTTACGGTATTGAGAAAAATGCAACTGGATGGAGAATCTCACATGCACATTTCCTTTCCTTCTTGACTGTCTGTCAGACTCATCAACTTGCGTCACACACACAAACATGCAGCAGAGAAAATGTCAGAGAGAAGCGAGGCGAGGGGGTCTGACATGAGAGTGTGTGTGTGTGTGTGTGTGTGTGTGTGTGTGTGTGTGTGTGTGTGTGTGTGTGTGAGAGAGTTAAAGCAGTGTTTCTCAACTGGTTTATTCGGACTGAGTCACGGACAGCAGGGAAAGAGCAGTGCCATGGTTCTCCCATTGAAGATATTTCGGCTGCCGCCCAAGTGATCGACTATTTAGGACTGCCGAGGCAGATTTAATGATAATCTCGCAAACAGCTAAAGACTTCTCATCTGCACTTTCGCACGAGTGTAACAATCTCGCGATCATGATCTGCTCTTCTCTCTGGCGCACGCGTGCATCGACTGGGCTTCCCTCGATATTGCGGAGCACAGACATCAAAACTGATGTGACCAATTTAAATTCTAGTGAGACTTTTCTAGTTTAAAGTGTTACGGAGATTTTCAATTCGAACCTCTCAAACAGTAACAGCCCTGACATGCCAAGCAGCACTGAGGAGGAAAAGAGCAACTGTGCTCTGCGCCAAAATAAATAAACAAATAAATAAATTACACACCATCACCTTTACAAATTTGTTTCATGATTTTACATAAGTAAAAGTAACTTATATTTTGACAAAATGTTTCAGTTTCTTATGAAATAATCTAAAAGTAGAATCTATTAGACCTCATTTTATATCAACAGTTGCAGTTGTAGTTAAAGTTTCAAGATGTTTCAGCTGGAATTTATTTTTCATAATGTATCAATTTATCATTATATTACTATTATTTAAGACTAGCTACACTGACCTAACCATGGTAACGAGGAGCCTTTCCTTCTGTGTAATATGTGTATAAATATGTAATATTAGTTAACAAACGGAATAATAATGGGCTCATATAGTAAATATACTCTTCAATTTTTAAAAGGGGGAGAGAAAACTTCCTGTCGCTTTTGTTATTGACATCAACAACAAAAATAATGTGACTTGATGCATGTCCTTGTACTGGAAAACCATGAACAAAACTATGCAACATAAAAGGAAATGCAACCCAAGATACATTAAATACAGGTTATGTTTAATCTATGGCAGGTCGACACTTGATTTCAAAGGTAAAATCTGTCCTGAAGCAAAACAGTTGAGAAGCACTGAGTTAAAGATACAGACAGGAGCAGTCTGTCGGTGCTGTTGTGCACCTACAGTATATGTTAACTGTTAATAATCATAGGACATTACTTCAAAGCTCACACAGCTGATGTTATTTTTCATTCAGTAGTTCATTTAACATGTCAAATCAAAATCAAATCAAATCACTTTATTGTCACACTACTGTGTACACGAGTGCAACAGTAGGTGAAATTCTTGTGTGCAGTTCCGAGCAACATTGCAGTAATGACACTGACGAGACATAAACCACTTTACAATAAACAACATATTTACACAACACAATTTACATAACAAATGTACACATACTTACACAACAATTTACATAACAAATGTACACAATACACACAATGTAGACTACACATACACTAGATAAGGGTATAAATATACAGTATATATACACTAACTGAATTGGGAGCGAGAATATATTGACAGAATGAGGATTAATAAAGTGCAGTGCTGATTGTTGATTGTGAGGGATCAAGTGTTCAAAAGTCTTATTGCTTGTGGGAAGAAGCTGTCATGTAGTCGGGTGGTGCGGGTCCTGATGCTGCGGTACCGCCTGCCTGATGGAAGCAGTGAGAGCAGCCCATGACTCAGGTGGCTGGAGTCTTTGATAATCCTCCGAGCTTTATTCACACACCGTCTGTTATATATATCCTGGAGGGAGGGAAGCTCACCTCCGATGATGTTTCTGGCCGTTCGCACCACCCTTTGCAGGTCTTTGCGGTTGTGGGCGGTGCTATTGCCATACCAGGCAATGATGCAACCAGTCAGGATGCTCTCTACAGTGCTGGTGTAGAACCGTGTGAGGATGTGGTGGTTCATTCCAAACTTCCTCAGCCGTCTCAGGAAGAAGAGGCGCTGATGAGCCTTCTTCAGAACGGCCTCAGTGTGGACGGACCATGTGAGTTCCTCAGTAATGTGGACACCGAGGAACTTGATGCTGCTGACTCTCTCCACCAGTGCTCCATTAATGGTGATGGGGCTGTGTTCTCTGTCTTTCCTCCTGAAGTCCACTACAAGCTCCTTGGTTTTACTGACGTTGAGGGAGAGGTTGTGCTCCTGACACCAGCGTGTCAGAGTGTGCACCTCCTCTCTGTAGGCTGTTTCATCATTGTCAGTGATCAGACCTACAACCGTCGTATCGTCAGCAAACTTAATGATGGCATTTGAGCTGTGTTGCCACACAGTCATGTGTGTACAGGGAATACAGGAGTGGGCTGAGAACACAGCCCTGCGGGGCTCCAGTGTTGAGGGTCAGTGATGAGGAGATGTTGCTGCCCATTCTAACCACCTGACGTCTGCCTGACAGGAAGTCCAGGATCCAGTTGCACAGCGAGCTGTTTAAGCCCAGAGCCCGGAGTTTCACATCAAGCTTGGAGGGCACTATGGTGTTGAATGCTGAGCTGTAGTCTACAAACAGCATTCTCACATACGTGTTCCTTTTTTCCAGATGGGAGAGAGCAGTGTGTATTGTAGATGCAATGGCATCATCAGTGGAGCGGTTGTTACGGTAGGCAAACTGCAATGGGTCCAAAGAGGTGGGCAGAACAGAGCAGATGTAATCTCTGATCAACCTCTCAAAGCATTTGCTGATGATGGGGGTTAGAGCAACAGGACGCCAGTCATTTAAGCAAGTGATTTTTGATTGCTTCGGTACAGGCACAATGGTTGACGTTTTGAAGCATGTGGGGACTACAGACAGGGAGAGGGACAGGTTGAAAATGTCCGTAAAAACACCAGCCAGTTGGTTCGCGCATGCTCTGATGACGCGGCCCGGAATGCCTTCTGGACCCGCGGCTTTGCGAATGTTCACCCGTCGAAAGGATCGGGTTACATCCGCAACAGAGACGGAGAGTGAACCATCATCTGTAGTATCGGCCGCGAGTGCTCTCTCCGCGAGGGCGGTGTTGTTGTTGTCCTCGAAACGAGCATAAAAAGTATTAAGCTTGTCCGGGAGAGAGGCAGCGGTGTTCATGGCGGAATTTTTATTCTGTTTATAGTCTGTGATGGTGTTAATTCCCTGCCACATACTTCTGGAGTCAGTGGTGTTGAACTGTCCTTCAATTTTGTGCCTGTACTGGCGTTTGGCTGCACTGATGGAGTTACGGAGGGCATAACTGGCTTTTTTACGCTCCTCCGCGTTCCCGGAATTAAAAGCGGAGGTCCGCGCAGTAAGTGCCGCGCGAACATCCCCGTTAACCCAGGGTTTCTGGTTGGGGTAGATCCGTATAGTATTTGTCGGAACAACGTCCTCTACGCACTTCCTGATGAAACACGTTACGCTATCAGCGTAAACCTCAATGTCGTCATCGGAGGCAGACCGGAACATCTCCCAGTCCGCGTGATCAAAACAGTCCTGTAGCGCAGAGTCTGATTGGTCCGACCAGCACTGGATCATTCTGAGGGCGGGTGATTCCTGTTTCAGTTTCTGCCTGTAAGCGGGCAGAAGCAGAACGGAGGAGTGGTCAGATTTGCCAAATGGTGGGCGGGGGAGGGATTTGTAGCCATCCCGGAAAGGAGAATAGCAATGATCCAAAACCCGGTCCCCTCGTGTGTTGAACATAGACTGTAAAAAAGCTGATATGTTGAAGCTGATATGTTGGTGGTATTTTGGTGCTATTGTTTTAAAGTTGGCTTTGTTGAAGTCCCCGGCAACAATGAACGCAGCCTCAGGGTGCGCGGTTTCCTGCTCACTTATACTGCCATACAGTTCCCTAAGTATGTAAACTAACATGTTATAGTTACATTCTATTTTATCATGTTTATAATTTGGTTTATTATTACAATTCTGTTAGTTTTCTTAATTATTCTATTTATTTTATTTGCAAAATAGTTAGTGTATATATATATATATATATATATATATATTTATACCCGTATCTAGTGTGTGTATTCTACATTGTGTGTATTGTGTACATTTGTTATGTAAATTGTTGTGTAGGTATGTGTACATTTGTTATGTAAATTGTTGTGTAAGTTTGTTATGTAAATTGTTTTGTGTAATATGTTGTTTATTGTAAAGTGGTTTATGTCGTCACTGTCATTACTGCAATGTTGCTCGGAACTGCACACAAGAATTTCACCTACTGTTGCACTCGTGTACACAGTAGTGTGACAATAAAGTGATTTGATTTGATTTGAAAAGGGAAACTTCTTTTTACACTTCAATAAAATAAATGGTTTCAAGTTTCAATTATAATAAAGTGTTTGCTCAAAAAAAAAAAATAAATAAATTCACTGATAATAGTAATTGTGTAATACCGTGAAACCGTGATATTTTCTGAGACAGTTATCATACCGTGAAAATCGCATACCGTTGCAACCCTAATTAGATACATAAGTAAAGCAAAACATAATCCACTACCTTTTATTTTGTTTGGATATACAGATCTGATTTATTACTTAAGAATCAGTGTTTTGCATGACTGATGTAGAGCTGTTTCCCAAACATTTTCTGCCACGACTCGCTTACAATTAAAAAAAATTCCATGTACACAACTATCCCACATAATCATCATCAATAGATTTCCATTTCAAGAACTTGTCCATGTTTTCTGTCTTAGTAGCTTGTTTACTAAGTTTGAAATTTGGCTATGCAAAAAAAAAAAGTCACATAGGTATGCTGTATAATGAGGTCACAGGTGACAAGAGCGCTAATTGGGTAATGAAAAACCAACAAATTTGCATGTTTTTCAATTTGTAGATTTGTTCTTGCAAATTAATTCTTACAATGCCACAGCAAATACATTTTTATTTTTTAGTTATGTATTTATTTACTTTATGTATTAATGGATACCAGAGCTATGTCGGGGGCGGGGAGCAGCAGCTCATTTGCATTTAAAGATACACACACAAAAACAGCATGTTTTTGATTCAACCCTAAAAGAGGCATTTACAACATGGTATAATATATTTTGAGCTGAAACTTCACAGACACATTCTGGGGACACCTGAGACTTATTTTACATCTTGTAAAAAGGGGCAAAATAGGTCTCCTTTAAAAAACTACTGTAAAATTAATGTCACAATCATAAGCCCCACAAGAGTTGCCCATGCTGAAACATTTAGAGTAAAACCAGATTTAATAATCAGAGTTTGCATTAAACTAATTCTCTGTCACTTGCCTATTTTTTTAAAACATTGACAGATAATTCCAAATGATGTCCATCATTTTGGAATATAACAAAGACTAAGTAACTTTACCATGCAAATGGATGTGTGATTGTGTTCTCATCTATTCAGGAATACCATCAAAACCTAATGTCCTTATGCAGACATTAGTGAGAAAGTTATTTATTTTAAGTAAACAAAGACAGTTCTTCTGTTTTTGACTTTTGTTGGTGATATTATAGTGCTTTGTAATGGGAATAAGAAGCGAAGTGGAAGCCTGTTGCATCCGCATTGGAAGAACCTGCTAAGCATAATGCAATTTAAGACTAATAACAATGTGACGAGTTAAAATAACAAGGCAATGTGAAACGGGAGATGTTAAACAGATGAGGCAATTGTGTCATAGTACTGTATACTGTATAAGGAGCCTCCAAAAAAAGCAAATAATCCAGCACTTTGAGAACAATGTTCCCCAAAGACAATATTGAAAGGATTTTGGGCATTTCACCCTCTACAGTGAACAATATAGTTAAAAGATTGATGGAATCTGGTCAAATCTCGGTGTGTGTGAAGGTCAAGACAAATAATTTCTGAATGCATGTGATTTCTGATACCTCAGACATCACTGTCTTGAAAAACATCATTCATCTGTTATGATTTCGTGATCATTGGTTTGGGCCAACTTTAGTAAACATATGTTAGTCAAAAACATTCACTGCTGCATTCACAGATGCAAGTTAAGACTTTACTATGCAAAGCAGAAGCCCTACATCAACACTGTCCAGAAGTGCTGCTGACTTCTGGCTCGGTCTCATCTTATATGGAAAGTAGAATGGTGGAACCGTATTTTTTGGTATGATGAGTCCACATTTCAAATTGTTTTTGAAAAACATAACTGTCGTTTTCTCCGGGCCAATGAGGAAAAGGACCATCCAAGCTGTTATCAGTGTCAGGTCCAAAAGCTAGTGTTTGTATAGGCCAGGGGTGTGTCAGTGCCCATGGCATTGGCCGCTCGCACATCTTTGAGGACACCATTAATGCAGACAGATATGTAAACATTTTTGAGCAGCATATACTGCCATCCAGCAACATCTTTTCCAGGGATGTCACGGCATTTTCAGAAGGACAACTTCAAACCACGTACTGGCCGAATAAGCAGAGTGTGGGTGCTAGATTGGCCTGTCTGCAGTCCTGACCATCTCCAATTGAGAATGTGTGGTGCATTATGAAGCCCACAATATGGCAACGAACAATTGTGCAGCTGAAGACCTGGATGGATGAATGATGAACAGGGGAAAATTCCACTTTTAAACTTAGAAAAGTGTTATTAGGAGAAATGGTGATGTTTCACAGTGGTAAAAACTCAGACTGTCCCAACTTTTTCTGAGTGTGTTTCAGTCATCTGATTTGAAATTACAGTACATAAAAAAATGAAATTCACAAGGTGAAACATTATATATTGTTTAGTTGTAGTGCTTTCAATATAGCAAAGTGTGAATATAATTTACAAATAACTCCTTTTTGCTTTTTATTAGCATTTTTCATACTGCCCAACGTTTTTGGAATGGGGGTTGTATATACCACATATTTTGTCATGTTGCTTCAACTTTAGTTTTTAAACCGGAAGACTGACATGGCTCCAAAATGTAAAATAAATTAACCACTTTCCCCTTTAGTATTTTACAGAAAGAATGATATGCAATCATTGTTTTCAGTGATGTGCAATGTGTACATAACTGTTAACATCTTAAAAATATTTGTTATCTTTCAGTTCTTGCTAGACTGACACCACTTGCATTGTGCATATTGTATAAAATGTAGTGTTAGGCAAGAAATACTGTATTTGGCCTGAGTTTCATCTTCTGAAACTAATTTTCAGTCCTGAAATATAGTATTTACATTATTTACATTTTTAGGATTTTTTAAACCATTTAAACGCTTTCCATTTTCTTTGTTTTCCCATCTAACAAGTATCTATGCTTAAGTCTTATGATTGCTAAAAAAAATTTTTTAATAAAATTGAAGCTTTAAGTAGCATGCATGTGCATTAAGCCATGGTGGCCCCTGTTATTCCTGCATGTGCACGCATCCTGTGTCCTGTGCATGAATAAAATGGACACATCGGAATTTGTGGGGGAAACTAACTTAGTCTAATTGACATGAAAGTAATGTCACCTTGCAAGATATCTTAATAGTCCAAAAAATAGGCTTTATTTTCTTTTATGTAAAATGTAGTTTCTTGTTTTTTCTCATTTGATTTTGGGATGAAATGTGACCTGGACTTGTTATTGTAAGATTCCCCCAATTAGTCTTTACCTTTTTTTTTTTTTTTTTTTTTTTTGAAGAATATTGTTCTAAAATATATTGTGTTGTTTTTCTGTGGACAATTTAGTGGTGTATAAATGTCAGATTCAGTTAAAGTGACCATTTTTGCTTCTCGTAATTGAAATGTGCTAAAAGATGTCTTTTGATTTCAGATTTATTTTAAGATATGAGAAATATTTTCATTATTTTCATTTCACTAGAGTAAGCAATTTATTGAACAACATACATATATATATATATATATATATATGTATGTATATACAATGTATATGTATGTGTATATCTCTCTTTTTTTAATTTTTTTTTTAGATGTTTAGAGATTTTTATGCCTTTTTTTTTAAGGAATATGAAAGGAGTGGACACACAGGCAATCCCACATCTCCCAAGAAGAATGTAAGAAAGAACCTGGACTTTGAGCCACTTTCAACCACAGCGCTTATACTGGAGAACCGCCCTGCGTGAGTGTTTTTGTGTGTGTGTGTTTGTGTGTGTGTGTGTGTGTGTGTGTGTGTGTGTCTGTTTATGTCTTTAACATTTGTCACCTTCTTTGAAACTATTCCTGTATCATAAGTAGGGGAAAATACAATTATGTGTTTTCAAATCATGAAATGCATATTATGAAATCCCTTCCATCTTTCATGGTATTTGTGCAGAAATCTTCCAGCAAAGCCAGAAGAAGAGGCCCAGAAACACAGGGAAGAATATGAGATGATGGTGGCTCAGGCCAAGAGGAGAGGTTATTTTCTTTTTGTGCTTGTGTGTGTATATACAAACATGACAGTTCAAATGTTGTTATGTAAATTTTTGGTGCTATAGAGGGTGCTGTTGTAAAAGCCTTAATTGAATCCTGTTACAATGGATTTTAATTTCACGGTCTCTCTTTCTCTCTCTCTCTCATATACTCTCTCCCGCCGTGTGTTTGATTCTCCTTATGTGCAGAGCTGAAAGAGGCCCAGAAACGGAAGAAGCTGCTGGAGGACAGGTGTAAACTAGAGGAAAGCATTGGCAATGCTGCTTTCACCTGGAGTCAAGAAATACTGCCCAACTGGCATAGCATGTGAGTCAGTACACAAAAAATCATATAGACAATATTTATCACATGTATAGCTACAGAAACAAATATGGCACATCTTGGCATTTAAAATAATACAATAATAGTCAACAAAGGTAGCCAAAAATTTGAGTACTTCATAATGTGCACTAGCCAGAGTAATATTCAGCATGAAACGTACTGAACGTTGAATGAATGGTGGGAGACGTGGCCTAGTAATGAGTGCACATATTCTGCGGGCAACATTTCCCGATCCGTACCCAGTTCTTTTCCTCGTTTCATGTTATGTCTCTTCAATTCTTTTAAATAAAAATAGCGTAAGGCTGAAATAATAAAAAGTACAAAACATTGTAAAATACAGATCTACTCAGCAGTCATTGAGTCTGTCCTCTTGACACTGACTAGTTTGGTTCAGCAACGAAATCGGACATCAGAAGACTACAAAGGTTTGGACTGCTGAGAAGATTATTGGTTGCCCCCTGCCCTCCCTTCAACAACTGTACACTTCCATAGTGAGGAAAAGGGCTGGAAAAATCACTTTGGACCCCACTCACCCAGCCCACTACCTTGTTGAACTGTTGCCTTCTGGCCGGCACTACAGAGCAATAGGCACCAGAAACATCAGGCAGAAGAACAGTTTTTTCCCTCAGGCTATCCATCTCATGAACAGTTAAAACTGCCCCATTGAGCAATAATTATGTGCAATACACAGCTTAGTCTATTTATATTTATCCAACATATCCTACCTCTTCTGCCATACATTCCCTTGCATCTGTATGTAACAAATGTTTTATTTGTATATACATACATAAGTAGCCAGACCCCTGACCAATTCTCTTATATTATCGATTTATAAATTTCATTCTAAATGATATTTTATTTTAAAACACTGAAGCTCAAAATTAATTTATTGTAATGTGACATTTTTTTTTTTTATGTTGGGAAATATTTTTATGAAAAATAAGAAACTGAAATATCTTGCTTGCATAACTATTCAAACCCCACACAATAATATTTGGTCGAGCCACCTTTTGCTGTAGTAACTGCTATAAAAGTCTTTTGGGGTACATATGTACCAGATTTGCACACAGTCACAAAGTGATTTTAGCCTATTCTTCTCTGCAAATGTGCTCCAGGTTGTTCAGGTTGGATAGGTGATGCTTGTGGACTGCAATTTTCAAATAGTGCCACAGATTATCAATAGGATTGAGATCAGGACTTTAACTGGACCACTGTAGGACCTTTATCGTTTTGTTCTTGAGCCACTCCAATGTTGCTTTTGCGTTGTGCTTGGGATCATTGTCATGCTTAAAGGTGATTTTTCCTCCCAAGCTTCAGTTTTTTAGCAGACTGAAGCAGGTTCTCTTGCAATATTTCCCTGTATTGTGTGCCATCCATTCTTCCTTCAGTTCTTACAAGATGCCCAGTCCCTGTTGATGATAAGCATCCCCACAGCATGATGCTCCCACCACCATACTTCACTGTAGGAATGGTGTGTCTTGAGGCATAGAAAATATTAGGTTTGTGCCACACATAGCACTTTGAGTTTTGGCTAAAAAGCCCTGTCTTGGTCTCATCTGACCACAAAACCTTCTCCCACATCACAGCTGGGTCACTCACATGCTTTGTCAATCTTCAGGTGTGCTTTCAGATGGTACTTTTTGAGTAACGGCTTCTTTCTTGCCAACCCTCCTATACAGACCAGCGTTATGCAGTGCACCATTACTCAACTCCCAGCCACTGAATTCTGTTGCTCCTTCAAAGGGATTGGCCTCTCTGTGGCTTCTCTCACAAGTGTTCTTTTTGTTAGGGCGCTGATTTTTGAGGGACGGCCTTTTCTTGGCAGTGCCTGGCTGGTGTGGTGTAGCTTCCACTTCCTGATTATTGATCCAGCTTTGCTCACTGGGATATCCAAACATTTGGATATTATTTTGTACCCTTTCCCTAAGCTATGTATTTTTTATAACTTTATCTCTTCTGTGGAATGCTCTTTGATCTTCATTTTCCCTTAGATTCACAGCCTGACAAGTGATCCTTCAACAATGGGGTTTTTTTTGTATCCAAAAAATGTGATTGCAACTTGAATGATTCACAGGTGGATGCCAATGGTAAAGTAATTGTGTCCTTGTTAGGGCAATCATCTTTCATCAGTGTAACCTGGCAGCTTCCACAGAACTGGGGTTGAATACTTATGCAAGCAAGAGATTTCAGGATCCATCCATCCATCCATCCATCCATCCATCCCATCCCATCCCATCCCATCCCATCCCATCCCATCCCATCCCATCCAATAATTGATTTTGAATTCCAGTGTTTTAAAATAAAATATCAAACAGAATGAAATTTCAATGCACCATTTGTAACTCAGTAATATGAGATAATTGGTCAGGGGTCTGAATACATTTGCAAGGCACTGTGCATGTGTATATATATACAGGTGCTGGTCATATAATTAGAATATCATCAAAAAGTTGAAAGTTGGCTACACAATCATGGGGAAGACTGCTGACTTGACAGCTGTCCAAAAGACGACCATTGACATCTTGCACAAGGAGGGCAAGACACAAAAGGTCATTGCTAAAGAGGCTGGCTGTTCACAGAGCTCTGTGTCCAAGCACATTAATAGAGAGGCGAAAGGAAGAAAAAGATGTGGTAGAAAAAAGTGTACAAGCAATAGGGATAACCGCACCCTGGAGAGGATTGTGAAACAAAACCCATTCAAAAATGTGGGGGAGATTCACAAAGAGTGGACTGCAGCTGGAGTCAGTGCTTCAAGAACCACCACGCACAGACGTATGCAAGACATGGGTTTCAGCTGTCGCATTCCTTGTGTCAAGCCACTCTTGAACAAGACACAGCGTCAGAAGCGTCTCGCCTGGGCTAAAGACAAAAAGGACTGGACTGCTGCTGAGTGGTCCAAAGTTATGAAAGTAAATTGTGCATTTCCTTTGGAAATCAAGGTCCCAGAGTCTGGAGGAAGAGAGGAGAGGCACAGAATCCACGTTGCTTTATGTCCAGTGTAAAGTTTCCACAGTCAGTGATGGTTTGGGGTGCCATGTCATCTGCTGGTGTTGGTTCACTGTGTTTTCTGAGGTCCAATGTCAACGCAGCCATCTACCAGGAAGTTTTAGAGCACTTCATGCTTCCTGCTGCTGACCAATTTTATGGAGATAAAGATTTCATTTTCCAACAGGACTTGGCACCTGCACACAGTGCCAAAGCTACCAGTACCTGGTTTAAGGACCATGGTATCCCTGTTCTTAATTGGCCAGCAAACTCGCCTGACCTTAACCCTATAGAAAATCTATGGGGTATTGTGAAGAGGAAGATGCGATACGCCAGACCCAACAATGCAGAAGAGCTGAAGGCCACTATCAGAGCAACCTGGGCTCTCATAACACCTGAGCAGTGCCTCAGACTGATCGACTCCATGCCACGCCACATTGCTGCAGTAATTCAGGCAAAAGGAGCCCCAACTAAGTATTGAGTGCTGTACATGCTCATACTTTTCATGTTCATACTTTTCAGTTGGCCAACATTTCTAAAAATCCTTTTTTTGTATTGGTCTTAAGTAATATTCTAATTTTCAGAGATACTGAATTTGGGATTTTCATTAGTTGTCAGTTTTAATCATCACAATTAAATGAAATAAACATTTGAAATATATCAGTCTGTGTGTAATGAATGAATATAATATCCAAGTCTCACTTTTTGAATGGAATTACTGAAAAAAAATCAACTTTTTGATGATATTCTAATTATATGACCAGCACCTGTATATACTGTGTGTGTGTATATATATATATTTGTTGTTATTGTGTATTTCTATAAATACTTACATTTTCTATTCACTTTTTTTTTTTTTATTCTATTTTTTAACATACTGTTTTGTTTTTGTGCACTGAAAGCTTCTGTCACCAAGACAAATTCATTGTATGTGTAAGCATACTTGGCAATAAAGCTCATTCTGATTCTGAAATATTTGCACAGAAATAATTTTATCCTTATCTCTACCGTTCCAGGTGTTCAACTAAGCGGGTGAGGGATTTGTGGTGGCAGGGTCTACCACCGAGTGTAAGGGGCAAAGTCTGGAGTCTAGCGATAGGAAATGAACTCAACATCACAGATGGTATGGATGTGTTTATGCTCAGTCACACAAACCTCGTGGATACTGTAAAAGCAAATATAGGAAAACACTGACGCAAGGAATGTCCAAAATTGTCCAAAAAAAGTTTGTGTAGTCACTTTGTACTTCATGAGAGTTTATATAGAAATTTAATTGTGATTGTATACATAATTGTTTTGTTTTCATGGTTTTGCACAAACAGCATGTTGATATGGTTTAAATAGTTTTTAATTTATAAGGACTGTATCACCCAAATTATGTGTGCTTAATTAACAAAAACATATTGCACATATAATTTATACCCGTAAATTTGCAAAGCTAACTCAGACCTGTCATGAGAAGCACCTTATGAAAACTACACTTTTAAAGCATATCATGAATGCTGTATTGACGTCATATGGTAAGCAAGGCTACATCAATCGTGCTTTTGTGGTTGTTCACAAGGTTCCCCAAGAGAACATAACTCTTGTGGTTTTAATGGATTCCTTTTTTTTGCAACTGTCATCTATCGTAAACATGAGTGGGTAAGAAGTTTTGGAGCGAGTGCCTCATTTACTATTCAGTGTTCTTCAACAGAGAGAAGTACAAACCTAGCAAGAATATTGTGAGAATTTAGTTTTAAATGATCATACTATACCTGTATTTAAAAAAACAAAAACAATGGGCATTATTCATGAAACATGAGCAACAATGAATTTCATGAAGTCTTTCTTATACCATTTACATACATTGATACATTCAACTGAATGGTACCGTTTACAGAAGAATGGATTTATGAACGATTTATTCAGAAATTCGTTCTGCTCTTGTTTCACGAATAAGGCCCGATGCATTAACTTTTTGTTTTTATGCCAAAATTATTGGAGATCAGAAACACATTTTTTCTTTAGGAGCAGATCTCCAGCAACAAATGTGTTTCAGGAACAACAAATTGGTTGAAATATTTTACATTACCAAGTGTATCACTAGGGGGCCTCTTTGCAAAGGAAATTATGATTTTCATGTACAATTATATTAATAAATAACACATTATTATTTTTATGCTTTAAACAGAGCTGTATAACATTTGTTTGGCAAGAGCTAAGGAGAAGTGGAATGCTTTTCTATCTCCAACGGCTTCTACAGAAACAGAGTGTGAAGGTTATTGTCAAGTATTTTTCTTGTATTTTAGGGGTAGGATTTTGTTCCTCAATTATTACATTTCCTAAAACGTTATTTTGTGTTTTATTCCATGTGGTCCAAAATGCTTCTTTAAAGATGGTCTAATATTTGCATGGACACAGTGATAACTTAAAACACATTCCACCAGTAAACCTACAGATGCCACATAACAAGTCTGCTCTGTGATTCACATGATTATTTCTTGCTACTCATTGGTGTGTTTCCAGATGCAGGCTTGTTCCATGCTGATCGAGAGGCCAGTCTAGAATTGATAAAGTTAGACATTTCCAGAACCTTTCCCAATCTCTGTATATTCCAGCAGGTATGGGGCGGTGCAGTATATCTGCTGCATTGCATTTTAAATATTTTGTCTCTTATTGATAATTTTCATCACATTTTATAATGCATTACTTTTTGTATGGGATTTTTTTTCAGGGGGGTCCATACTATGATGTATTACACAGCATTCTGGGAGCCTACACTTGTTATCGTCCTGATGTGGGATACGTAAGAGAATTCTTGTTTACTGTATTGTATATTTAAATGTGCTCTGGACCACTGCACTATTCATGAACATAAGACCTCTCTATCCCTCTGCAACTGTCATAATCTCAATGTCCACACGTATTGACTTGTATGAAGAGATATTTTTTTTGAATTGCAGAAAGGAAATTGACAGAAAAGTTGTGTAGTACTGCTGGGTGTCTAGAGTAGAACAGTGAATGGTGAGCAGTATTGCTCCAACTATTACACAAAAAAGACTGACTTATTTTGTTGCAAATGTATTGCATACATGCTACATGTGCTGCACAGCCCTCTTTACATCCTGCTCACAGACCACTATTTGATTGTGTGGTCAAAGAGCTTTTGCAGCTAAACCTCCACAATGTTACTCGATGTGTGTGTGTGTATATATACAGTGTATTAATCCATTTTGGAATAAGGCTGTAACTTAATGTGGAAAAAGTGAAGCACTGTGAATACTCTCCGGATGGACTGTGTATATATTACTATTATATATAATAATTTAGTTTTAACATAATGAAAAGCAAATGGGTTTGTCAAAAAGTGCAGGTACTCCACATCTGTGCATGCATGCTAACAGGAAGCTAGCACTGATCTGATGTTTAGGGTTAGAGGATGTTGTTTTAGGGCTAAGAGGAGATGATGCTTTTTTGAATGGCATTGGTTAGGTTTGGCAGTCAGGTAGCTCAAGGTCAACATTGTTGATAAATCACAATTTGAATCTTCTTTTCTTTGCACTTTATTTTTGTTTTTTTATGCAGGTACAGGGAATGTCCTTTATTGCAGCTGTGTTGATCCTCAACATGGACACTGCTGATGCCTTTATTGCTTTTGCCAATTTGCTGAACAAGCCTTGTCAAATGGCTTTCTACAGAGTAGACCACAGCCTTGTGAGTTTTATAATCTAACACACTCGCACAGTGTGAATGTTATCTCTTTTCAATAAGATTATAATATTTGAATAAAAAAAACTCTTCATATACTCCTATACATTTGTCTGTCTTTCCTAGATGTTGACATACTTTGCAGCATTTGAAGTGTTCTTCGAAGAAAACCTACCAAAGCTATTTGCACATTTTAAGAATAACAACATGTCGTCTGATATTTATTTAATTGATTGGTAAGTATTTTAGATAAGCTGTTTCTTGATAAGTTCAGTTAGAGGGATAGTTCAGCAATTTTTCAAAAATACTCATGCCTCATGTCATCCCAGACTTTCTTTCTTCTGCAGAACCCAAGCAAATATTTTTAGATGAAATTCGCAGCTCTGTAGCTCCCTACAATGCAAGTTAATGGTGACCAGACCTTAGAAGCTCCAAAAATCACATAAAGGCAGCATAAAAGTAATCCATAAAACTCCAATGTCATTTGAAGCAATTAAATTGGTTTTGGATGAGAACAGACCAAAATATAACTCCTTTTTCACCATAAATCTTGCCATTGCAGTCTCTAGGGATGATTTCAAGTTCTATTACTCTTCCTAGTGCTTGATGCATGCACAGCCTGCTATATGCCACTAGGAAGTGTAATAGAACTTGAAATCGTGATAGCCAAGGAGACTGCAGATGTCAAGATTTGTAGTGAAAAAGGAGTTACATTTTGGTCTGTTCTCTTCCGAAACCAATTGAAAGACTTCAAATTACATTGATTAAACCACTGGATTCTTATGGATTACTTTTATGCTGCCTTTATGTGTTTTTCTTTTTTTTGGAGCTTCAAAGGTCTGGCCACCATTCACATTTTATGGACCTACAGAGCTGAGATATTCATCCAAAAACTTTTTTGTTCCACAGAAGAAAGTCATACACATCTGGGATGGAATGAAGGTTAGTAAATGATGAGAGAATTTTCACTTTTTGGGTCAACTAACCCTTTAATAATTTATTTACTTTTACCTGGAGTGGTGGTGGTGGTGGTGGTGGTGTAGTAGTGGGCTAAAGCATATAACTGGTAATCAGAAGGTCGCTGGTTTAATCCCCACAGCCACCACCATTGTGGCCTTGAGCAAGGCACTTAACTCCAGATTGCTCTGGGGGGATTGTCCTTGTAATAAGTGCACTGTAATTTGCTTTGGATAAAAGTGTCTGCCAAATGCAGAAATTATTTATTCCTGATTTAGCATATTTTCCTTATTCATTTCCTCCACTTATTTCCTGTTCCTGTGCATTTCACATGCACATAATAGTTTGACTAATCTAATAAAAAAAGAGACTCTAAATTCAAATGGCTAAATGGCCCTTTTGTTAACAAAGATGGAAAATGAACATAATATCATTGGCTGAGCATATCCTGAGCATTACAGTACTTGCACTATATTGGAGTCTTGTGAGGTACATATTTATGTATCATGAGTTGGTATATCATATGTTTGCATTTGTGTGTTAGGATCTTTACTTTGTACAGTAAATCCCTCCCATTGGACATTGCATGTCGTGTGTGGGATGTATTCTGTCGAGATGGCGAGGAATTTCTGTTCCGCACAGCACTGGGTATTCTACATCTTTACGAGGACATTCTCACACACATGGACTTCATCCACATTGCTCAGTTCCTGACACGCCTGCCAGAGTGCATCTCTGCTGACGAGCTCTTCTCCAGTATAACCAACATCAACATGAACTGCAAGAACAAGAAATGGACACAAGTACGCCTCTTTTTCTAAACCACACTTAAACACATCATCAGTGTTTTTAAATATACAAACTGCAATGTATACAGATATGTTACATTTTACTGGATGACTTGTATATATCAAGTTATACCTAACTAAAACACCTACCATTACTAGTATTCAAACTGACAGGCAATTGATTGTAGTTTTCCCGCATCTCTGTCTAGCAGTCCACTACAGTAATTTCCCTTTGTCGAATATTTTGAATCTTTTTACTTGCTTTGAATTGCGTGTCTTAGAAAAAGTTTCAAAGAACCAGTCCTCAAATTTAAAGACAGATCTTTTATGGGTGTTGTCATCAAGTACACCTGTGTGTCCAATTCCTGGCTCAACTTTTCTGAACCTTAATTTGCTCAAAACCTCAACCATTAGACTAAAGTCATATTCTTTAAAAACGTTATTTCTGTTACAGTAATTATTAGTTTCCTATCACATCCAAGGCTGTTTTGTCATTTTAATATGTATAATATATTTATTTTTTATTATTATATTTAATCATATTCAAGATAACCAATGATTTTGATTTTGAATTAAATAACTGAATATGTCACTTGTCTCTGAAGGGACATCTGAAGAGTATTTGTCTTGTGTCTCCAGGTTCTTCAGACTTTGCAGAAAGGACAAGATCGGGGCAGTCCACTACTGAAATGCTAAGGTTGCAACCTCACATTTCAGTTTAAATACAGTCAAAGAGACAACCTCATTGTGGCAGGGCAGGGCCGACTGCGGAGGATGGTGTGGGAGAGAGAGATCGTTTACAGACATGTCTCTCCCGCACCATCCTCCGCAGTCTGCCTTTATCCCTCTCGGAGGCTTGATTTGCCTGATTAGGGACCGGGTGTATAGAATCACGACCCGGCCCCGCCCTCCGCCCTGCCACACTCTGCATGGATACTCCTGCATACCTCTGGTACCACATCAAAGAATATCAAGAATTTGGCAGGTTTGAAATAACTAAAATTCCAGTAGCCCCCTGAATGTGTCCTGTTCCATGCAAACTGTTGCTTGTGAAGACAAGTTGAGCACACTATGTCGGACCTGAAACAACACGTCACATGAATGTACACTCCATCAGTAAATCAGCGCTGCTCCGGAATGGCACACGTGATCTGTTGAATGTGAGTTTGTAATGCTCAACTCTGTTTTCTGTCTTCTATTCACTCTCACCATTTATCTTTTCCTTTTCTTTGCTTCAGCTTTAATGGATAGTTCACCCAAAAATGAAAATTCGCTCATCATTTACTCACCCTCATGATATCCAAGATGTGTATGACTTTCTTTCTTCTGCAGAAAATAAAAAAGATTTTTAGAAGAATATGTCAGCTCTCTAGGTTGTCATAATGCAAGCGAATGGTGACCAGAAAGCACATCAAAGCAGCATAAAAGTAATCAATAGACTCCAGTGGTTATATCCAGAAGTGAAATGACAGGTGTGGGTGAGAAACAGATCAATATGTAATTCTTTTTTCACTATAAATTCTCCCTACCCAGTTGGTGGAGAAGCACACAAATAATGTGAATCACCAAAATCAAAAAGAATTTTAAAGCAAAAGTAGATATTGATAGTAAAAAAGGACTTAAATGGTGATCAGTTTCTCACCCACACCTATCATATCGCTTGTGAAGATATGGATTTAACCACTGGAGTCATATAGATTACTGTTATGCTGTCTTTATGTGCTTTTGGACCTTCATAGTTCTGGTCACCATTCTCTTGAATTGTATGGACCTACAGAGCTTAAATATTCTGTTTGTGCTCTGCATCCGGTATAGCACGAGGTTGCGTAAATGATGAGAGAATTTTCATTTTTGGGTGAACTATTCCTTTAAGCTTGGCGGTTAAATGTAAAGTAAAAGAAAATGTAAATGTTTTGTCGTGATTTTCTTATGTCGTTTTTATATGATGTTTGATTTCTTATCTGTGGTGTTATATTGTTTTTAATACTTGTGAAAATATTAATTGACTTGAAATGAGATTCTTGGTCCTTTTCATGACCTCTGGCTGTCCTTTAACACTTTAATTGGCATTCTTCCCTTGTAGTATGTTGAAATGTTGGAGGTTTATTTTGTTGAACTGGAATTTAACAAATCATTAGAAAGGATGCAATGTCAGGAAATCTCATGTTTTTCCTTATGCTTTTTGCACACTTATTGTAAGACTCTTTGAAGCTCAGATTGATTCTACCTGTTTCTACATTTATCTGTATTCTGTCCTTTCTCACAAGTGTCTTTATTCAGACATTTGAGTGGATGCTGAAATATACTGATGTGCTTGTGGTGTTGTTACAGTACTTTCTCACTCCCTCTCCCATTTCTGTTATTGAAATTAATTGTACCACTTTATAACCAAATGTGCTGAAATACAAGCATAAGGAAGTATATTAATAAAGTTTATAGGAAGACGAGAATGTGGCTTTAACATTGTGGTACAAACTGGTTCACTTCTCAGTGGCTGAAGTGTTAAAAAGACAGGAGGTGACGCATAAGGTAGGAGTTCTGTTAGAGATGAGATGGCTCATCTTGTCTTTATTTATGCTTGACATCTCATTTTGCAATTAATAGCAGAGAAACTAGCCTCTGGGTTTTGCAGTAATCTTTTGACATTAAACGCTGAATTAAGTTGAGGAAAAAAAAAAAATATTATTCAAAATGTATTAATTTGCACAAATACCATGTACCTTCAGTAGACATTGCTAGGTTTATTTTGTAGGATTTGTCTTCTGTTTTGTTGTTTGTTTGTTTTTTGTATAAAAAATGCACTTATTTATGGGACTACACTGTAACGAAAATAACTCCTCTTTTAAGTTTAAAGAAGTGAATGTATAAATTTGGTGATGTCTAAATTATATTAAGGTTGTTTATTTTTTTTGTAGTATCACATTGTACCTCCAAATACTTATTTATTATATTCATTGCAGGTTATAGATTATAATTTCTTTGAGGACCTCTTAATTCTATGCCCTCAAGAGTGTGTAAAATCAAATAATCTGATTGAAAGCACTAACGGTGTTATCAAAGTAATGTGGTGAGATTTCACTGCTTTGTGATCACTGTGATGGAAGGAAAACCATCCACCTCAGTTATTTGTGGTGGAAACCACACTACTGCAATAAGCTACTTTGCACATTTTTCACCTTTTTGTAGATTTTCATGCTCACTTTTCTATTCTGTCTGCTGGTTCATGAATTGTTTCTTCTTCGGTAGCACATAGGAACTCATTATCTTTTGTTAATGTTGGCTATTGGCATTATCATCCATTTGATTATTCAGTGCCCTCAGTTCTAATGTGTCTGCTCACTTTGAAATGTCTGCCAGTTGTCTTTGCCCTGTGTCCAGCAAACCTTCGATGCAAGCATTTTCAAGTTGAATTCTTATTGGGTCTAGATGTTGTTATATTGATATGCACTATTACCAACAAATAACCAAAATGCATCAGTTTTGCCAGAACTGCGTCATATGTCCAGGGTTGCAGCTAATCAAAGTAGATGTCAATTTCCAAAAAAAAAAAAAAAAAGTAATGAAGACAATCTTGAGTGTAATTGCAGAGCTGACCTTTTGTACAAACGCTTTCAATTTATGTAATGAGTACTGAAGTGTACACATCATAAACATCTATTTATATTGTTCTAAATGGCATAGGGCATCCAGGGACATGACGGGGGATCTTATAACAATGCAGACTAGTAAATGCTGGCAATGAAGTACACTAGTGTATTATGTTAGTTTTTCCCAAACAATGTGTTTGTGGAAATTGAAGGAACCAATTGAGAATTATTGAGCATGCGTTGATGCAGCTTGCTCAGTGAGTTAAATACTGTAATAAAAGATTGCTTTTGAAGAATCTAAAGGTTGACAGGTTTTCAAACAAATCCAAACATCTCAGTTATATTGCAATCTTCTCTGACCATCTTCATGTACTTGTTTGTCCTTTTTGTCAAAAAAATGCTGCCTTTGTTTGCTTTTGTTGTGTCAATATGGAATTGGATGGCATAGAAATAAATGACAATAAAGTTGTATATATATTCAGGGTACATTATCTCTTCTCTTCATTAGTCTTCACATTGAGATTGGCTTTGTATGGTAAGACTAGCTGTTGAGTCATGCAGAGATGTTCTTTTCATTTACTGCTTTTCTACCTGAAAGAACCAGTTTTTCAGTTTCAGTGGAACATTTTCTCACCTCTAACAAGTCCCCTTCCAAAACCACACTCCCCCCCTCTCTTTAAAGCTTGTGGTAATGTATGTAGGACATTATACCTTTAATATCAGCTTTATCTCGAGAAGCAAAATCTGCAGCTATGCACAATTTTTATATTTTCCCTCTTATTGGCGTTCTGGTGGTCACATGCATCCAATCTGGTGTAATGGGCAAAAGTAAGTCATCCAAAGTTTTTCAATGTTACCATAATGATGATGATATTGCTAAAATTATTGGATCAATGTATAATTTAATATATATATATATATATATATATATATATATATATATATATATTTTTTTTTTTTTTTTTCCTACGAAACACAGATGCCAGTACACAAGAGGAATGCTGTTTTAAATTCTATGAGAGATGAATCTCCACCAGTAAAGTTGAATCCTACATGGAGACAAGCGAATGTCCCAAAGCTGGAGTCATGCAAGTTTTGACACTTCCACTAACCATTTTTATTCTAGTGAGAGGTGCATGCACACAATGGCCTGTACTTTTTTTTTTTTTTACTTTAAATTAATAATGTGGTATTTGTTATTACGATGAGTGCTCAATGGTTATTATATTCTCTACAATATGTTTTTAAGATTGCCATGTGGAGTAACTAAGCTTTCTTTGTAACAGTTTTATCACAAAGAAGCCTTTGCGTATCTGTGTGAATCCTCAGTTAATTTGGATGAGGAAAATCATGCAACAAATTGATGACCGTGATTTTGAGTGATGCAGCTGGGACAACAGCACAAACATGCTCAAATGAGTGATTTCACTTGTTTCTTAACTGTTCATTTAGCTCAGTACCCTATTATGATCTATTATTCTTTGCTCCTATATCTCCTCATTACAAAATTATCTAACTTTTTTTATCATTGTAATTTGATATGTCATGACAAATAACTGCATATGGTTCCCTTCAGTGTTTGATATGCCATAACGTTCTGCTTTAAATACCAAAATAGTACGCCTACTGCAAAATAATACATGGAAACATACTTCAATGGTTCAGTATGTCAATATCGCAAATCACCCTGATCTTACTGGCATTATTGTTTTTCAAATAAAATGTATGTATATTTGGAAAGAGTTTTAAAGAAACTGCCTTATAAATGTAATTTTGTTGTACTTTGTATAAAAACAACAATGTCTTATATAATGCACTGAATTCTAATAAAGCATAAGAGAACTAACAATGTTCACTTTTCACATGCAAGGTCATTCTGAAAACTATCCGATACATACACTTGAGTCAGCAATCATACTGGGGTCCAGATGAGTGTGTTTTTGGTAGTTGGGTGTATTGCGACAGACATCAAATTTATGTCTGCTATCTTGTTTGCAATGCACAGCACTTCTAATGCTACTGCCTCCTTATGTTGTCTGTTAAAGACTGATAAACACAGAACAGAAAGGTGAGGAACAAATGTTAAGAACATTCACTGCTTCAGATAATGCAACTCTTATACAGCATTGGCAATGTATTGTAAATGTAAACTTCGTTGTCAATTATTGTGTAGTACCCTATGTACATAAACGAACAAATAGGTAGAGAGATCATGTGATCGTGAGTCATCAACGTGATCATAGATGATTGCTGGTTGTAGGACTGTCCATATTGTGTTAGTGCCAGGGGGAAATATAATAATACTACAAACACAACTTCTCTGTGTTCATAAAGACCCCTTGGAAATGAATGTTCTCTTCTTTGCATTAAATGCGGTATTCAACAGCGTCCTGAAACCCTTAATGGGGGTAAACCAGCAACTTTGCTAAGAACCCAGTCCACTAACCATCAGGGGCACCACCATATATGACTTTTATTGAAATTAGAAAGTTTTAGGGTAATGCTAATACACAAATTAACTATACAATGAATGAATGTCATGCCACCAGGCAAACAATTCAATAGGAAGTTGGAATTATGCTCCTAAAGCTGAAACCCTTACTGATTCTTCGTATGTTGAGGACTTGCACTTGTTTAATTCAAATAATCTGAAAAGTCATGATTGCCACAACTTCAGGTTGGTACAATTGGATTTTTATTACAGAATGCATTGCAACATGGCAGAATTGATTGTCTACTAGACTGAATAAATAGTCTTGAGAGGAGAAGAATGATAATACATTTTCTCAAGTTCTGACTATTATTTGGGATAATAATTAAAAATATTATTCAGTATTTCTTGTTTATTTTATATGCACACAAAATACTTCCTAGACAACATCTAACTTCTGTATAAACTTGAATGAATTGCATACAATGTTATGCTTTGTCGAGATAAACTTTTCAATACATTAAGTGCATGCATTGTCTTTTTGTGCACAACACAGTCCGGTTTGCTTCTGCTTCACACCAGCACACTTCAGTATGAGCTCAGCGTGGCCTCTTAAAATCTCTAGTCTTTGCTGCAGGAATTCAGAGATGTCCACCTTCTCCTCAAAGTCTTGAAGCAGTCTGGTGTTCCCCAGCAGGCCACAGCGCTGTTGTAGCATAAGATTATCTGTACGCAAACTGTCACGATCCTGACGGGTGAGTGTCAGCATGACATGTTTATGAGCCACTAATGCTTCTGCTTCAGCCAGCTGAGTGTGTTTGGCTCATTCTCCATCTGAACAAAATGCAGCTTCTCCTTCACATGGGTAATGCCCTGATGTCCTCTACAATACAACAGGGCTAGGCCAAACTACAGTATCATCTTATTGCTAGTGACATGTTGAGACAAACATTATATGGTCTATATACTGAATATTTTAATGAAACATTATAACATTTAAATAAAAATAAATAAATGCTTTTTTTGACATTTACATACACCTGGTATTGGCAAAAACGAATTCACTTCTCAATATGAGAAGAAGAGTACTGATGCATGATGCACTGGCCAAACATCGGCCGATCCAAGCAACGACCTGAACTATCATTGGCATTGGCTGATAAGCTTTGCACTGCTAGAATTTCACGAGATGGAACTACATTTACCTCGACTAATGTGATTACACGCCTTAAAGGGATAGTTCACCCAAAAATGAAAAATTCTTCAATCATTTACTCACCCTCATGCCATGTGTATGACTTACTTTCTTCTGCAGAACACAAAGATATTTAAAAAGAATATTTCAACTGTCTGTGCATAAAATGCAAGTGAATGGTGATCAGACCTTTAAAGCTCCAAAAATCACATACAGGCAGCATAAAAGTAATCCACAAGACTCCAGTGCTTAAATCAATGTCTTCAGAAGCAATATAATAGGTGAGTGAGAAGCAGATACATTTTAAGTCATTTTTTTCCCTCTAAATCTTCACTTTCATTTTCAGATGATTAGTTTCAATTTAGAAACTAAACACTTTCAGATGTAAAAGTGAAAGTGGAGATTTAGAGGGGGAAAAGGGCTTACATTTTTATCCGTTTCTCAACCACACCTATTATATTGCTTCTGAAGACATTGATTTTATCACTGGAGTCTTGTGGATTACTTATATATTTCCTTTATGTGATTTGTTTTAACGTTAATCATGTGCTTTTTGTTTCAGTGTTTTGTTTATAAAGGTGCACTCAGTAATCTTTTGTACATATTATCTTTGACTTACACTGGCACCTAGGGTTATGTTTGTGGCATCAATCAAATGCAATAGTTTTCAGTCATGATTAATTTAATTGATAATGAAAGTGGCCAATAACAGGGTGGTTACTGAGATTAAGCAAGTAGTATTTGCCTGGTCATGTGATCCCATGGCAGCCCCCATGAGGGGACCCTCTCCATGTGGAATAAAACAGCTTTTATAAGGTTACTGATATGACTGGAATCTTCATCTAATGTGAGTGCTCATGATTTCAAACATGTTATAAAATGACTATTAATTTCTTTAAAGACTTTTTTTTATGAGGCAAAAACTATTGAGTGCACGTTTACATTTCTTTTAAAGTTGTGAAAGAAATTTGAAATGATTTAAAACAAAGTGACATAAAAACAGAGCTAGTAAACAATCGGTTTCAACAGTTTAAATAATGACATATAATGGCACACAAATGTTGTATTTGTGCATTCCTAATAAAAACAGTAAACTGTAAACTGAAAAATTTCCAAGTCAAACCAAGTGAAAATAAAAAAGTGGTTTACCTGCACAGAGCAGGTGACCTTTTTTAACCTAAGAAGCTCCTCCCTGTGCTCCTTATATTTGGCTTTAAATGTCTGGTCCTCTGTCTTGAGCTGATCAAAATTCACCAGGAGCAAGCCATCAGCTAACTCCTGTTTGGAATGAAGTGCAGCCTCATACTTGCATATTTTGTTCTTCAGCTGGTTGTTGTTCAGACACACACATGCCAGCTCGTCCTTATGCTTCATTTCCTCTCCCTGTAGCTGCTCCAACTTGGCTAGTGCTGCACGCTTGCCCACTTTACCAGTCAGTGCTGTCAAGGCAGCCTCATGTTTCAGTGCTGCAAATGATTGCAACTCTTGTTTCACCTGGTTCAGTTTCTCTTGGCTTTGCTGGCACAGCTCCTCAGTCTGATGTTGGTAAAGTTCTGACCCACGGTGATGCTGCAATTGCAGGTCTTCCATGAGATCCATGCACTTTTGGAACTGTTCCTGGTCTGAGATATCTTTTGCCATTTTGGGATGTTCACCATCTGTCTTCTTACTCAGGTTTTCTGCTATTTTGTTCTGCAGCTGTCGATTCAGCTTGATGATATTATCACGCTCTGCCTGTAGTTCATGTAGCACTAGCAGGTCCATATGTTCATTATAATTAATATTGAAGTCAACCTCCTTTCTGAAGACACAAATGATCAACCAGGTGTGCTGGACATTTCCCTGGCATGCATGGGCCAGCAGCTGGAGATCTGTTTTCCTCCTCCTCCTCAGAAGCTGTGAGGATGCCCTTAACTGACACAAGTTCTTCAGTGAGATTGAGTGCTATTTCAGAAACCTCAGTGTCTTCCGTGGTCTCAGTTACGAAAGGTTCTGTCCCAAAATCCTCTTCTAATACCATAGATTGCCCAGACTCTACTTCAGCTGTCTGGGGTCCACGACTCAGCAATGTGTGTTATGGACATGTCTTCTGTCAGCACGCCCTCTAGTGGACCCACTGAGACCTGAGAACTCTGCTCTTCAGCATAATTCTCAACAGAGAATTTTTCTCTGAAATATTATGAGGTACAGTTTCCGTTTCCTGCTTTCCAACTTGAGTTAGATCCGTGAACGTTTCAGTGTTTTCCACCAGCGTGTTAGGCTGTTTTCTCTTTCTTTTGAGCCATTTCTTTTTCAATTTTGACTGACTGAGCAGTAATTTTACACAAGTTTCAAATTATGCTTGTAATAACAGAAGAAAATATAATTTAATCTAATTAATTGGATCAAATTCAAAGATTTTGAGCGTTTGAGGGCGTGTGTTCGTGTTGTCCTGGAAACCCACAGCTAGAGCCAATCAGAGGCGCTCGCTACGTCCTTATTAATATTAACGAGAAGTCAGGGTCTAAGGGGAGATACTCCAGTGCGCATGCGCTGTCCCGCGCCAATGCTGCTTCTAACAACAAGCGCTAGTGAGCAATATGGCCGACCTAGGGAAGAAGTACTGCGTGAACTGCCTAGCTGATGTTACGAATTTGCGGATTCGCTGTGCCGAATGCCAAGATATTGAACTTTGCCCGGAGTGCTTCTCCGCGGGCGCCGAAATCGGCAACCACAGGCGATGGCACGGTTATCAGCAAGTTGACGGCGGGCGCTTCTCGCTCTGGGGTCCCGAAGCAGAGGGAGGATGGACTAGCAGGGAAGAGCAGTCGCTGCTCGATGCCATCGAGCAATATGGATTTGGTAACTGGGTACGATTCTGAAATAAGTCTCTATTGATGCTAGTGTATTTAAATTGCATCAGCTTTATGAAATGTACACCACAATAATAACTAGTCATGTTTAATAACATAATTACAATTTTAAAGCCTGCTGCTGAACACAAATTAAGATTTTGTAAAGAATATTTCAGATCTGTTGGAGAACACAATGCAAGTGAATCTTGACCCGAACTTTGAAGCTCAAAAATCACATAAAGCTAGCATAACAGTAATCTATATGACTCGTGCGGTTAAGTCTATATCTTCAGAAGCGATATGATAGGTGTGTGCAGGGCTCTACACTTACAATTTTTTTGTTGTAATTTTTTTTAGATGGTAACGTGTCACAAAATTACATTCATGGGAAAACTGAGCTCATCAGTCATGACAAAATCAGGAACACAGTGTGAGTCATGACAAAGGAGTTTAAATGATTTTAAACCAAATTTATTATTTTCAGTTAATTTGATGGGCTGTCTGAAAATAAATAAAAATTAAAAAACAACAACAGCAGCTCATGTAAATTTGTTTCACCTTGTGAACATAAAAATACAAAAACACAATGTTTGAAGTTTGGTCCTCTTAAATGTATTTAAGAACTCTAAACTGACATCTGCACAGCAATGTACAACAATCAGATGCTGTATATTTCAGTTGGCCAAACTTTTAACGTTTAAGTAAAACTTGATGCTTTTCATTTCATTCAAGCTGACTAAAATGGCTCACACAACTTTTTCGTGCTTGCTCGTATGACTGAAGGGATGAAAAGCACCCAATTGCAGTGTGAAACTAAACTATTGCTCAGTGTAGTACGTAGATGCATTTGGGGGTTTTAATTATTATTCCTATTAGTCAAGTGAAGTGGTTTTTATTGTCGTTTCAACCATATACAGTTAGTACAGTACACAGTGAAACGAGACAACGTTCCTCCAGGACCATGGTGCTACATACACTCACCTAAAGGATTATTAGGAACACCATACTAATACTGTGTTTGACCCCCTTTCGCCTTCAGAACTGCCTTAATTCTACGTGGCATTGATTCAACAAGGTGCTGAAAGCATTCTTTAGAAATGTTGGCCCATACTGATAGGATAGCATCTTGCAGTTGATGGAGATTTGTGGGATGCACATCCAGGGCACGAAGCTCCCGTTCCACCACATCCCAAAGATGCTCTATTGGGTTGAAATCTGGTGACTGTGGGGGCCATTTTAGTACAGTGAACTCATTGTCATGTTCAAGAAACCAATTTGAAATGATTCGAGCTTTGTGACATGGTGCATTATCCTGCTGGAAGTAGCCATCAGAGGATGGGTACATGGTGGCCATAAAGGGATGGACATAGTCAGAAACAATGCTCAGGTAGGCCATGGCATTTAAACGATGCCCAATTGGCACTAAGGGGCCTAAAGTGTGCCAAGAAAACTTCCCCCACACCATTACACCACCACCACCAGCCTGCACAGTGGTAACAAGGCATGATGGATCCATGTTCTCATTCTGTTTACGCCAAATTCTGAGTCTACCATCTGAATGTCTCAACAGAAATCGAGACTCATCAGACCAGGCAACATTTTTCCAGCCTTCAACTGTCCAATTTTGGTGAGCTCTTGCAAATTGTAGCCTCTTTTTCCTATTTGTAGTGGAGATGAGTGGTACCCGGTGGGGTCTTCTGCTGTTGTAGCCCATCCGCCTCAAGGTTGTGCGTGTTGTGGCTTCACAAATGCTTTGCTGCATACCTCGGTTGTAACGAGTGGTTATTTCAGTCAAAGTTGCTCTTCTATCAGCTTGAATCAGTCGGCCCATTCTCCTCTGACCTCTAGCATCAACAAGGCATTTTCGCCCACAGGACTGCCGCATACTGGATGTTTTTCCCTTTTCACACCATTCTTTGTAAACCCTAGAAATGGTTGTGCGTGAAAATCCCAGTAACTGAGCAGATTGCGAAATACTCAGACCGGCCCGTCTGGCACCAACAACCATGCCACGCTCAAAATTGCTTAAATCACCTTTCTTTCCCATTCTGACATTCAGTTTGGAGTTCAGGAGATTGTCTTGACCAGGACCACACCCCTAAATGCATTGAAGCAACTGCCATGTGATTGGTTGATTAGATAATTGCATTAATGAGAAATTGAACAGGTGTTCCTAATAATCCTTTAGGTGAGTGTAAAACAACATAGGACAAACACAGAACTACATGAGACTACACAGACTAAATAAAAATACCTATATAAAGTGCACGTGCAAAAACGTGTGCAAAAATACGGGACAGTACAATACATTTATAACAATGAACAGGACAATAGGCACAGTGATAGACAGTGTAGCGCCGACCAGTACACAGTAGTGCAAAAAGATGACAGTTACTAAAAATGCCAAATGTAAACATAACATACTATGAGATAGTGTTCTATGCACATAGCAGTTATTGAGGTAGCAGACAGTTATAAAGTGACAAATTAAAGTGCAACTCAGGACACGTGTGTGTGTCAGTCCAGTCTCTGAGTATTGAGAAGTCTGATGGCTTGGGGGAAATAGCTGTTACACAGTCTGGCCGTGAGGGCCCGAATGCTTCGGTACCTCTTGCCAGATGGCAGGAGGGTGAAGAGTTTGTGTGCGGGGGGTGTGGGGTCATCCACAATGCTGTTGGCTTTGCGAATACAGTGTTTTTTGTAAATGTCTTGGATGGAGTCAAGAGAGACCCCAATGATCTTCTCAGCTGTTCTCGCTATCCTCTGCAGGGCTTTGCGGTCCAAAACGGTGCAAGTCCCAAACCAGGCAGTGATGCAGCTGCTCAGGATGCTCTCAATAGTCCCTCTATAGAATGTAGTGAGGATGGTGGGTGGGAGATGTGCTTTCCTCAGCCTTCGAAGAAAGTAGAGACGCAGTACAGATAATATCCGATCTGTACTAATATATACTGTATTGTACTATACGATCTGATTCTGGGAGTCAAGGTCCAATTTCAAGATGATTCCTGATACATAAAAAAAAAAATTCAGTAACTTCACATTTTGCCCAAAATTGGGGTTCTTAGACTGTAAGAGGCACTGTGACAGACAGGTCTCACTCAACTATAACCAGGATTTTAGAAAATTGCAGTAACTACAAAATCCACACTCAAATCAAGTAGCTGTTTTGTTGGTGGACAGTGTATATACAGCCTTTGAATTGCAGTATTGTCATCATAAAAAGCCCCTTCACAAGAAAATAAATATTGGTTTTCAAACCACAATACAACTGATTGTTGAATAACATTTATATGTTTAAAGCATTGTTATTCATTTTTATTTAATTGTATTACATTTTTAATTAGAATAAATCTATCCGAGGCCTTTTGATTTTGTTATTTTAACTATAATACAGGTTGGTGCTCGAGGTTGATTATATGAGATACCTGCTTCTGTGACAGTGCAGATGTCAGCTTCTCCTTTCCTTGCCACAGGTGATAAAGCGGCGCAAATAGCGGGATTATTATTTTAAAAATCTATCAACAATCTCGTTTGCGCTGTTCCATCTATTTGCTATGCGAGTTTAAAGTCTCACCTGCTTAATATGTATATAACATGCCGTCAGGTGTGCGCACTCTTCCCAACGAGCGAGACCGGCAATGTGCGCTAGAGGAGTGAAACACATTGGGAAGCAGCATACATAAATAATTAAAAAATCACCCACGTCACCCGAACCGCTGTCATCATTTTCAGTTGTGTTTTTTCTTTCTTCTAGCTCTTATTTCATGTACTTTTTTGACATGTAATCACGAAATCAACTCTCCCTTTGCCATGTGCGCAAGTTTGTGAATTCATTTCGTTACCGTAGTTTCATTTGGAGACAAATTGTGTGGGATTGATACATTCAGTCTGCGATCAGTTTTGAAGGACGCGCTTGGCTTTATGATGCGCCTGTTTCAAACATCTGTTTCAGTCGCGCGTATGAGGGCCACTGCGCTGCCGCGTTCACAGAAACGATTCATTGGAGAAACTTTTTTTTTTTTTCTTCTCTCGCACCCCTACTTCATTCCGGTCACTCGCATCGGTGCGCCTAAATATTTTTTAATTGTCGCACACAGTAATTTTCACAAGCAAATGCAAAAGGCGCACCGTAGAGCCCTTGGTGTGGACAGATCAATATTTAAGTCCTTTATTTTTATTTTTTACCATGAATCTCCATTTTAACATTCTTCTTTGTTTCTCACCCACACCTATCATCTCGCTTCTGAAGGCATGGACTTAAACACTGGTTTAAGTCCAACACAAGTTGTACGGATTACTGTTATGCTGCCTTTGTGCTTTTTGGTGCTTCAGAGGTCTGGCCGCCATTCACTTGCATTGAAATGACCAACAGAGCTGAGATATTCTCCTAAAAACATTCATTTGTGTTCTGCTAAAGAAAAAAGTCATACACATCTGGGATGGCATGAAGGTGAGTTAATAGACCTCATTCACGCTAGCGCCATGTTTGATTTTTAATGGGAATGACAACGAGGCTGTGAGGGATAGACTTAACGTATTTTCAATGGAACAAACGGTATAAAGCTCCTAGATCACATCTGATTTTCCACAACTCGAGTTCTTTGTATACTGAATGTTCTTGGACAGATATTTTATCAATGTTTTTTTTCTGCAGAACAATTCAAAAACACTTTAAAATGCAGTACAGCCCATAGGAGTGTCTATCCCTCACAGCCTCATTGTCATTCCTATTAAAAATTAAAGATGGCAATATCATGAATAAGGTCCATGATGAGAGAATTGTCATTTTTGGGTGAACTATTCCTTTAACCATTGGGAGAACCAATTTAAAATCACCAGCAGCACTCTAAGATGATGCTTTTGTTTACTCAGTAATATTTACATTTACGCATTTGGCAGACGCTTTTATCCAAAGTGACTTACAGTGCACTTATTACAGGGACAATCACCCCGGAACAATCTGGAGTTAAGTGTCTTGCTGAAGGACACAATGGTGCTATAGCCAACTACGGTTATGTGCTATAGCCCAATACGCCACCACCACTCCTATATAATATACGCATTTGTTGTAAGATTTAATAAAAATACAATTTACTTGGCAATAACTTGTGAATGTTTTTATGGCCTGTACACATTTACAGTGTTTATTCACACACCATTTCTGTGTTTTAGGAGGATATGGCTGCCCATGTTGGTGCGTCACGCACCCCTCAGGAGGTCATGGACCATTATGTTTGCATGTATATCCATGGGAATCTGGGTAAAGCCTGCATCCCTGACAGCATCCCTAAACGCGTGACAGACCATACTTGTCTTAGTGGAGGTCCCTTGTCCCCTAGTTTGACCACTCCATTGCCCCCACTTGATGTATCTGTGGCCGAGCAGCAGCAGCTTGGATACATGCCGCTTCGTGATGACTACGAGATTGAATTTGACCAGGAGGCGGAGAAGCTCATCAGTGGCCTGTCTGTGAACTATGATGATGAAGATATAGAGATTGAGATGAAGCGAGCCCATGTGGACATGTATGTGCGTAAGCTACGTGAGCGTCAGCGACGCAAAAATATTGCTCGTGACTACAATCTAGTGCCAGCCTTTCTGGGCCGGGACAAAAAAGATAAAGAACGAGAGCGGCCTGGTGGGACAGGAGCAGTTGGAGGGGTGGGTGGAGTTGTTGGATTGGGAGGAGGTGGTACAATTATTCCGACAGGTTCACTGGGCTCCTCTGCAACAGCAACCCCAAAACGCAAATTCACCAAGGAAGAGAAGGAGCAGCGGACTAAACTGCGTTCCCTCTGCCAGTTTATGCCACATCGTGATTTTGAAGAATTCTTTGATAACATGCACAAGGAGCGCATGCTGCGGGCAAAGGTTCGGGAGCTTCAGCGATATCGGCGGAACGGCATCACGAGACTTGATGAGTCAGCAGAGTATGAGGCGGCACGCCACAAACGGGAAAAACGGAAAGAGAACAAAAGTGTAACTGGCTCAAAGAGAGGGAGTAGCGGTGGAGGAGGAGTAGCCGGGCTAGGAGGAGGGGTTGGAGCAGGGGGTGGGGTTGGTGGAGGAGTCAGTGCCAATAAAGAGGAGGGGAAGGACAGTGAGTTTTCCGCCATTGAGAACCTGCCTGGCTTCGAGCTGCTTTCAGATCGGGAGAAGGTACTGTGTAATTCGATGAACCTATGTCCCACACGTTATCTGACTGTCAAGACTATCATCATCAAGGATCACCTTCAGAAAAGGCAGGGCATTCCCTCCAAAAGCCGCCTACCGAGCTATTTGGACAAGGTGCTGAAAAAACGTATTCTGAATTTCCTATCAGAGAGCGGCTGGATATCCAGAGAACCCTCCTAAGGTTGGCCAAAGATTTGGCTTTAAGAATAATGACTATATATTTTTCTACTGTTTTATATTGCATCTCATAAAAACCTGTGAGAACATAAAAGGTAACCCACTAATGGAGGTGGGCCTTCAATCCGTCTTGTTTTTTTTTTTATCTCACATCTCCTCATAGGAACATAAACATGGTGAGAGTTTGCAAAATTAATCTTACATGTTTCAGTTGAAATCTAACTATAGAAGGAACAGCAGTATGTACAGTATAGGAAGGGGACTTTTGAATATGGTGTCCTGCGTAATAGATCACCATCATTTTATATATATATATATATATATATATATATATATATATCACACACACGTATTACCCCATGTCAAAATGCCTTAATTTGAAATGTGATTTGGGATATTTGTGAAAAATCCCTGGACACTGCTGACTAAGCTGATGTTTACACAAATTACAGTTCTAAAAAAAAATCTACTTGAAGAATTCCAATTAGAGTCTGGATTGATACAAACATTGAGAGCAACAAGAGTGGCAACCAAGTGATCTGCTGGCAGCAAGTCTTGTCCAAGTGTTCTAATCTGCATTTGACTGTTAGTTAGATAAACTTTTTTTTTTCTTTTTGGAATGTGAGAAACATAAGGCATGCTTGATTCTATGTAAATGTATAATGTTCATGTTTGATAGGGATTATTGAATTTTCTTCCTTTTTTGGAGTTGACCTTTGTGAGGTTATATTAATACAGCTTTTTTTTTTTTATCAAGCCTGTTTCAAAAGTTAAATTCCACATTTACCACAATGTCCCGTTTCAAGAAGGGTAATATTGCTGTTTGTTAGGAAGTTATGATGGATAAAGCTGGGCTAAATACAGCATCAGTGTTTGTCATCTCAAAGTGTAAATGGTGAAACAAAATTGTTTGAATTCTAGACTGTATGTTAAAACTACATACTAAAGGTTTGTTTTTCAAATGCCTTGACAAGATGATCATACAATACCAAATCTTAGCATAAAACTGAGATAAACCTATTTTTCCATGATTTGTAATATGTTATTACTGACTGCTTATGTTTACCCCAAAGCTGTAGAAAACTTAAAAGCAGCACTGTTCACAGGCCAATATAAATGTTTTAAAGTTTTACATAGTTTTAAAATGTCTAATATATTGAGTCAAATAGAGATAATAGGCACAGTTTAACTTCTAGCCATTGTTTTTTTTATGTTTCCATATGACACCTTTTAATTGTGTATATCATATTGAAAATAACTATTTAGAAAAAAAACCGGAAAGCCAATGTTGTTGTCCACTTATGTTTTTTACTTTTTTTTCTTTTTTTTTCGTGCCTCATACATTAGTACATAAAGTCATACATTTTTGAGTGGGTTAATCATGTTTTGTGCCTTGAAGCATATTTTGCCCTGGTTGATGTTTTCATTCCTTAACCTTGAATTATATTTGTTTTGTATTGTATATTCCCCTTGAAAAAAGAAGTGTTGATTTGCAATTTTATTTTTGATTCTGGGACTTTCTCCACATTTCTATTCTAGAAACAGCTAATCTACACAATACAAAGAAGGTTTGCAGTGTCTTTTTTTATGACCACAAAAAAAGCCATAAATTGTATTGTGTTGCAAAAGAAACTCAATCATCAAAGATTCGTTCAAAGTATATAGACTGCCTTTATAACTATTCCAGAAATATAAATGATGAATAAAGGTATGCGGATACTATGCTAATAAGGAAATTATCGTGCAAATGTGGAGGTACCTCGATCTCGTTTGTGGTATTGTGTGTCATTGCCTTTTTTTATTTTATTGAGGTGTTTACATTTTTAGAAAGGCTTAGGCTAGGTGCAAATACTTTCCTTGTGCTTCATGGTTAAGAAATAGGATCACAGGTCAAACCATTCCCAGGGCATTCTCAAAGATTAGATTTTGAGAAAAATAAGTGACAGATGTTAATTTAAGGGTTACATTTTTTTTACTTTAATATTCATGCAAAGTATTGTGCTATTTCAGAGTAATTATTTTCTAAAGTAAATGAAAATGTGAGAGGTGAAGATATTGAATATGACTACAATAAGACACTATCTCAAGAACATTTTTTATAATTTTTTAATGACAATGTGATATTTACAAAATGACGAGGCTTTTTTCTGCTTGGTTGTGGCATGGATGTTCTTTTGGTAAAACAGTCCATTCTGAAAGACTCATATTTGTGAAAATGTTGTGGAAAGATGTATTTTAATGAATATGTCATGTTCTTTCTTACTTTGTATTAAAGTGTTGAAATATAATTTTTCTTGTCCATTTGTTTGTAGATGGTTTTATGAAAATATGAAGAACACATGGAAGGTCTAATAATGACAGCACTATATTTGAAAAGAGATACAGCTTTATTGGAAAGAGTCTGATTGCTTCTGCAGATGGACAAACTGAATCCGGGTGTAAAATAATACTTCACCTCAAAATCTAATGTTCATATATTTGTTAATCACAATCAGTGCATTCAAATAACAAACACCTTTTCACATAACTTCATACAGTACAGACCTCAGTATCACAAGGCCACCCTTCCTCCAAATCTTCACTGAATCAGTTTTTTACTTTAGGGCTGTCAGAGGTAATTCAGAATTTTTGTTGATTAGGGTGTGCTTATGTGAACTCCACTACATCAAATATTTTATCAGATATGAGCAGAATAAAATTTTGGCCGCAAGTCCGGCTGCTGGTACACTAATGACAAAATTATAAAAATTTTGGGATAAAATGTTGCAGTATGTCTGAACATAACAAATACAAAAAACTAAATTAAACATCTGGAATATGTTGACTGAATCCATAGATTAGAGTACATGATGAACTGTTTGTTTTTAGTATTTATTTTTAAGAGCAAATAAGTATAATGGGTAACAGTGTTCAATACACGGTGTAATAAAAAGCAGCGTTTGTTCCGGGCAAGTGTTTTAAATCACAAGAGCCCCTGGAATGATGCTGATCCACAGCTAATCAAAGATTCTGTGTATCTTCTACCACTCACACAAACACACTTACTAAGCTCTTAAAATATTCACATGAACTGTTGTTTTTATGTGTATATATATATATATATATATATATATATATATTTTTTTTTTTATTATTTTATATTTAACTTCAGCTTGGTTTGTCTGGCATTGTCCTTTAGTTGTCAATTCTTCTGATTTTGCCTCTCAGAGGCACCTTTACCAAAAGAGATGGAACTTGCTGACGAGCTAACTAGCAAGAGCTCATCTGTTTTTTAGGCAATAACCCATCACAACCACAGTGTACACAAACAGTTAGGGGGCTTTGACCACACCCACCAGAGCTGGCCGTAGGGTGCGCCCATGCAGCTTGTAGCCAACTTTGGTAACTACGGCTACGGTGCCTGGCTCCTTGCCCTCCACAGGTGCATGAAAGACCGCCTCATGCTCATAAGGATCAAATTTCTGACCATCAGGGTTAAGCTTAACAAGGCCATGTTTGCTGAAAACCTTTTGGATCTGTACCTCAGTCATTACAAGACCATCATAAAGATTTTTCAGGTGAGGATTTGCAGCCGTTACTTCTGATTGGGGTACACTTTCTGTCGCCTTCTCCAAGATGTCGGCTACTTCTAACAGATCTTTGCAAAAGCCCTGGATTCCTGAGAAAAGAAAAATGTGAATACATTGTGAGAACTGAAACATGCTTATGGTTTCAAAATTTTCTTCCATTTCTCTAGTTTTTCTGTTCATATTTAAGAAACAAGGGAATCAAAGCTACACTATATTGTTAATTTATTCACAGCTAAAGGGTGTCGTTAGGCATGATGCACAATGGAGTGCCTGCTTCTATTACATTAGTGACTATATTCATAATATACAGTGCTGTGTTAATGTATTTGTCCACTTCCTGATTTTTTTCTATTTTTGTGTATTTTTCAGACTAAATTGTTTTTGATCTTCAAATAAGACATTACATAGGCAACCTGAGTAAACACAAAATAATATATATATATATATATATATATATATATATATATTTTTATTGAATCAAAAAGTTATCAAACACCTATATCACCCATGTGAAAAACTAACTGCCCCCTTAAATTTAATAGCTAGTACCTTTAGCAGCAACAACTACAACCAAATGCTTCCGATAAAGTTCAGTCTTTCACAACACTGTGGAGGAATTTTGGCCCACTCTTCTTTTAAGAACTGCTAAGGTTCAGCCACATTGGAGGATTTTTGAGTATGAAATGCCCATTTAAGGTACTGCCACAGCTTCTCACTTGGGTTCAAGTCAGGACTTTGACTAGGCCACTCCAAAACTTTAATTTTGCTATATTTGAGCCATTCAGAGGCAGACTTACTCCGATGCTTTGGATCTATATCTTGCTGCATATTCCAGCCTAATCCAGCCTGGGTATTTCTAGTCTAGCTTAAACCCATTATGAATGCAGTTTCATAGATTTGGGGATTTAGAAACTAAGGGCAAATATTTTTTCACCCAAAAAGCACAGTTGGTATTGGATAACTTTCTTGCTCAAAAAATAACAATCATTTAAAAACTGTATTTTTTGTTTACTCAGATTGCATTTGTTTTATGTTAGATTTTGTTTGAATATTTGACAAATTTAGTATGAGATATACACAAAAACAGAAGAAATCAGACTGGGGAAAATACTTTTTACAGCCTGTAGCATGGCTGAGTGCCTTATTTTTTTGTTTTAAAGTTACTATATAATAAATATATTAAGGACACACATTTCCATTCAAATTTTATTTTAAGCTAAGAGTCAGATGTCACCGATATGTAAACTAGTTGGCCTCTATATGTGCTGTATAGTGATGTACAAAGTACAGTAACTACAAGAACAGTTGTTTCGCATCATAGCTCTTACTATATTGTGTGTTTTAATACGGCTGGAACTCTGAATTGAAAAGTCAGCATCCCAGAGTAGATCCCTTTTAATAAAATGGCTTATAAAATAAGTTTAAGGGCTTACCATAGAGTTTAGCATCGTCAGTCATCTTTTGACTCCGTTGCCGAAGGTTCTCCGTGTCTGCTAGCGCCCGCTTGTATCTGTCCTGCAAAAAGAGACAAGTCCATCTGATTAGACAAACTAAAACACCTTGCCAGGTTATTAAATAAGCATACATTTTATTTGAATAGGCAAAATTAAAACACTGAAGGTTTAATAATGGACAAACCCATAATTATTTGCAATTAATTTTTAGCACTGTCTGCAATTGGGATTTCTTCATTTAAAAACAATGTCAATGTTCTGAGTTTGCAGAAAGAAAGAAAAAAATCCCCAGAAAAGACTAGATGTAAACACTAAAACTAAACCCTTAAAATATTATCCAATAGCATTATTTGGAAGTGACTGTTCTTCTCAGAGGAGTAGGTTAGAGAAATTTGTGTTTCACAGACATCCGAATCTGACAAGTCTGCGTTTTTCCTCTCACAGCCTCAGTAAATATTTCGGAGCAAATTACCTACTGTTTTCAGCTAACTCAAATGGTCCTCTGAGAAATCTTATCACATCTGAATGCAAATGTCTGTGATTGCCAACACTGAATTTTCACAACGCTTCATGTATTTTTCCTCAAGTGGAGGTTATTTTAATAAGTTTAACCCTCTGGGGTCTGAGGGTGTTTTGGGCCCTGGAGAAGTTTTGACATGCCTTGACATTTGTGCTTTTTCAGTTGCTTAAAAACATATTAATGGCTAAAGTCTAAATCAGCACAAACTGGGCTACAATAATATGTGAGCAACATGTGTGTACAGGTTTGTATTTTTGAGAAAATAACGTTTATGCATGGTTTTTAAGTAATTGAAATAAGGCCATATAACACATACTAAACACATACTAAACATTGAGTTTTTGCTACAAAATGATGTGAAAATCATCCTGATCAATCATTCAAACAAAACAATTTAGTCATTTAACTTTTGTAAGACACTTTTAGTGTTAGAAAGGTAATATGCGAGGAGGCGTGAATGATCATGAATATTTAGGTAATTCACACCTGAGAGACCCACCCCTGGGCCTATCAATGAGGAATGTGACAGAGAATGAATGTGAGGAGACTTAATGATCAAAATCAAGTTTTAAGTTAAAAGAAGTAATCTGACTACATTTTCTTTACATAAAGACTTTACTTAATATTAGACCTACATTACCATTTAAAAGTTTTAGAAGTCTCTTCTGCTCACCTCTTATTTATTTGATCCAATACAGTAAAAACATTGTGTGAACTCTTTTTACAATTTAAAAGACAGTTTTCTATCTAAATATATTGTAAAATGCAATTTGTGATCAAAACATAATTTTCAGCATCATTACTGCAGTCTTCAGTGTCACATGATCCTTCAGAAATCATTATAATATGCTGATTTTCTAATATGGGCATATTTAAAGTGCATTTTACTAATTTAACCTGAACACATATTTGCAAGCACAAGCATTGATGATAATGAGGCAGCATAAACACTAGTTAAAATATCATCTAAACATTCATATTATTTGTATATCATATTTATGTTATACAGCATACAATTTAAATGCCTGCTTTAATCGAAACAGCATTTAAATGTAACTAAAACTTGCTTATTAGGACATATTTCAAATGTCAATACTCTGAATCCTGGCTGGCAAGTCTGGAAACACTCCCACTAGTAAAATATGTACACGTTTATATAAAATAGCATGTTAACTAATGAAAACTAAATTACTTACTCGTCCGAAATTGTATCCTTGGCTGGATCAAGTCTCTCTTCAAAATACAAACGTTCATCTGAGTCCCGCTCTTCTTCTGAGGAAAATGTTAACTTTTCCTTACTATACAGGAGTTTCCTTGCCTGTGAATCGTTACAAACGCGCAGAAAATTTAATGGATTGTGTTTACATCAAACCTCACTGTCGGGGGCGTTTACCATTTGATTTGATCACCTCAATGCTGGTGGTTGGGATCATATTAGAGATAATTCGCTGAACCAGAAGAAACTGTACATCGCTTTGTTTCATACAGATTACATTGCAGGAGAATATTTGTTTTAAATTTGAATTGTTTTATTTAAAAGTAGATATTTTAAGCATTCTTCAGACATATGTTTCATGTTTGTGTGATTAAGTAGCTTTTAATTAATTGCATTATAAATTGTACAAGGTCAATTTTATCTTATTCTTGTTTTAAATGTTTGTTGCATTCTTAAGCTGTATGTATGTGATTTTATTTATTTTTTGTAACTCCATGTACAGCACTTTGGTACCCAGTGTGGTTTTTGAAAGTGCTCTTTAAATAAAATTGAATTGAATAAAATTGAAGTATTCGCGGAGTTTCAGTTCATTTTTGTGACGTGTTTCAGAAATAGGCTCGCGCACACATAGACTGCTGAAAGCTCACCCTGTTTATTTTCTTTATTTTACAAAACACAATGTTTCATTGTTATTATGAGTGTACACAAATAAAAGTAGACCCTTTATAGTCTCTAATGATGTCTTACACTTATCTGTATACCCAAAAATGACGGAGAATTCTAAGTTGTTTCCGCTGTAATGACGAAAATATCCAGCAAGACGCACCGGCGTGCCCGTCGACCCCAGAGGGTTAAAGTAATAAAGTAATTTATAATGTATAATTAATAAATTATAATTAAATCAATATGTTTAAAAATTATATGCATTTTTTTTAAAAGAGAAACAATTTTAAATTTTAACAAATAAAGTTCAAAAGATAAATTCATTTTATCACCTAAATTAATTTGATGTGTTCAACCTTCTGTATCGGTAACATCTACAAAACAGACACTCCCACCTTTTTAATAAACACGGATATCTTTAGTCCGAATTAGTACATGAAATCACAGATGTCGGTTGAAAATAATTGTGACTCAAATGTTGTTTAGAAAACCATTCCCATCTGAAAGGGGCTTTAGTAAGTCTGGGACACTTTACATCTGAGTTACAGGCTAACTATAATGGAGAGGCTTTTGTTTATTTAAAAATGGATTACAGTGTCAATTGGGTGTCTGGGAAACTAAACGTTCACAGATAAATGATATTAGACTCAACAGTTTGCAGGACACAGGTAGTTTTCAATGGAATAATTATTTTTTTAATGCATGGGAAGAGGTCTGGGTGGGGGTGGGGGGTCACTGAATATTCTAGTTAAAAACTGGTGTTCTGAATTATATGGAAGCATTTATTTGGAAAAACTGGCATTTCAACTGGCACTTCACTTCAGTTCAATTCTAGACTGAAAATGTATTACCGTAACATCTTTAAGCTGTTCTTCCAGTTGCATCTTTTCTTCGGTCAAGGATTTCTCTGCCTCACTGGGTTGTGGTTTCTGAGCCACATTCTCCTCTTCAGTTCCAGACCCTGTACTTTTCTGCTGGGTTGCTGTGCAAAGGAGACGTGGGGTTGCCCTGTAGAGTGAAAAGATGATGATTTTAATATGCTTGAAGCTCAGTACTCTGACCTTGCTTCTCAAGTTACATGACCAACCTTTTGTCACCAACAAAATTCTGAAAACTTCTAGACTTGCAAACTATCACAATGGTCAAACTGGTTGATTTTGTATGACAGCATCTTTATGTCTACATCTAGCAGATGATCATGTAAGTCAAGTAGACTTAACCTGGTTAACCATTTCATTGGATGCATCTTTGACAGCAGCACGTGACTGTGAAAATGAGTCTCTTGTAGAGAGAACTCTGAAATGGCATTCCAATGTGGGAAAAGTATTAAAAAAAATATTTCAAGATTAACATTGGCACCCAGTATCCTGAAAACACAATGAAAAACAGTTATTGTGTGATGGAGCTATAAAAATGGATATGGTAAAAATCGGAAGAATGTATAAGCAAATTTGACAGGATAACTGAGAGCTGAGATGATTATATGTAATAAACCCGCAAAGTCATGATCTTTCAGAAAGGACAACCTAATAAAGAAGGCTGTCTAACAATACTTGTCATCTCCAAAAACATGTATAATTTCTAGTCCTTACGAAATCAGCGTGAACCATTCATTTGATCGCTAATAGCTCACTCAACAGAAATAAACATGAAAGGAAACTATTTACACATTCATGTACATCAACTACATGTACTAACACTTTCTGAAAACCTACCTTAAAAGTGCAGGGGATGCTATAATAGTATAGCTCTGTCTGACCGCACGTACACACCAGTTCGCCATCTTCACTTGCGAATGTCCACGCTGAAAGAAAACGCAAGTGAGGGCGAGACTCATTCAACCAATGGGAGCTGCTGTTCTTTCACTAGCGACAGAAACCACCAATCCTCGTTGTATTTTACCTGACGTCATTCTGTAGTTTGGTTGAGAGGAAGGTCGAAACACCGCACACGTGACCACGGCCAAATGAAGGTTATTTAATTATATTACTCAACGACACCAATCCTTACGTCAGTCACACACATATAAGCTAGAATGAACTACTTCGTATAAAATTGAATTTTAATCAATACTAGCAGATTTAAAGGAAAAGGTATTCATGTAAAAAAAATGTGTCCGTTTTTGCATACATGAAATCAGTAGAATAACAGGTAATAACCTATTTTATCCCTGAATGTGTGTGTGTGCGCGTGTTCAGCATTGTAGATGTGTTATGATCTCACCTATTCAATTCGGTGTGTTCTGCATTGTGGCTGATTTATTTAAAAAAAAAAAAAATTTAGACTGATTGAATCAATTCCAATTTCTTTGTGTATGTTCAGATAACAAATGGACGAAAAGTCACCAATTCTCATACCCGTCAGATAAAATAAACCAGTTTTATTGAAGAAACAAAATTGATTTCGTTCAAAAATGACTGAACAGCGCATGAGAGTTAAAGGGATAGTTTACTCAAAAAATGAAATATCTCTCATCATTTACTCACATTCATGCCATCCCAGATGTGTGTGACTTTTTTCTTCTGCAGAACACAAATTAAGGTTTTAGAAGAATATTTCAGCTCTGTAGGTCCATACAATGTAAGGTAAAGCATTCCAAGATTTTGAAGCTCCAAAAAGCACATAAAGGCAGCATAAAAGTAATCATTAGACTACAGTGGTTTAATTCATGTCTTAATGGTTGCATTCTTATTCGATATGATGATTGTGAGAAACAGAAAAATATTCAAGTCTTTTTTATCTTTTTTTTTCACTTCCAACAACTGGTCAGGGCTGGACAAATGTGGAGATATATAGTAAAAAAGACATAAATGTTTATCTGTTTCTCACCTATCATATTGCTTCTGAATACATGGATAAACTACTGTGGGTTATGCTGCCTTTATGTGTTTTTAGCTTCAAAATTCTGGCCACCACTTTGTGGACCAGCAGAGCTGAGATGTTTTTCTAAAAATCTTTGTGTTGAGCAGAAGAAAAGAAGTCATACACATCTGGGATAGCATGAGAGTTTTAATTTTTGGGTGAACTATCCCTTTAAGTAGCCCAGACAAACATTCTTACCCGAAGTAGCCCAAGTTCAATGGTGTGTAATGGAAATTCTCAAAAAAGCAAAGCATCAAGGGAAAGTTGCAAAACATTTTTTTGGATCATTAATCTATTATTAATTATCACAACTAAAATACATTATCTTTATTCAACATCAATGAAAGGCTTAGGTCTTTGAGAAATTTGTCTCAAGCGTTTGAGAGAAAGCAGCTGAGAATGCTAACTCTTTAAATTTAGGCCAGTAATCCTCCTCTTCTCAGTCAACTTAGTCTTAGTAAGAAAAACATTTGATGTGAGAATCCTAATTTGAAGCATTTTGATTTAGGCTCAACTTCCTGGTTGTGGTATCTAACATTTAAAAGCTTGCTTGTCATATATTCAACCCTAATACACCTGTGGAAAATAATGTCTATGATATGCGTCTTTGCATGCTCCCTGTCACATTTAAGTGTAAATGTAATGCATTTCTCATAGCTGCTTGTCTCTGAATAAATTGTTTCCAGGGAGCAGCTTGCATTCTTGAAATGGATACATAGCAAACAAGTGCTCTTCTGTACACAAAGTCAACCAAGCAAAAATCATGGAAAATTACCGCTTCACAACATTGTCTTTTAATGTTGAAGACCTTGAAAAGGACACAACTTTGTGAAGACAATACAGCACAAACATAAGGTTAAACAGTAATAATAATGCATAGCAAGATCAAGAAATACTATGAAAAGAAAAGTAAAAAGAAGAATAAATATATAACGTTAATAAAAAGAAATTAGTCAAAATATAAGAAAATAACAGGACATTAAAGACACAACATAAATGAAGTACAACATGAAGTATGGTTGCTCTCTTGAAGCCATACCGATCACTCCGGTTGCTTTAATAATTCAAATCAGATCTTTAAATCCATCAAATGTGAAAAGAGACCAGCAAGTGGGTAGGAATTAAACACAGATTCAAACTAAACAGATTCAAACTAAACAATCAAACCAGAAGGATTTTTCTACTATTTTTCCACAATTTGTTGTTTTGTTACATACAATAGTTTTAATGCATTTAATGTTTAATGTAACAACAGTGCGCTACACTATTTCTAATTGGTTGCATTTTGCCAGCATTTTTCCATGCCAGTGTGACTAAATGTTATTAAATGTTGCACTTTGCGACTTCAAAATTGGACAACTCCTTGATTATAGGAATAGTTCACCTAAAATGGACAATTCTGTCAGAATTTACTTACCGCTGAATCAAACCTGTATGATTTTCTTTCTTATTCTTGGATTGATAAGCATTAAATACAATGTTTACACATTGTTTCTCATAAACTCTTACTATATATTTGGTTACTTTTTAATATTTAAAGTGAGGCACTGTCAACTATTGACAGACCGGAATATTTTTTTTAAGTTGTTCTGATTGATTATGATCATTAGCCATCATTATTAGTTAACATTTCATGAACATTGTCACACATCAGAGACTGGAAATTTGCTTAGAGTATAGCCTAATTGTGGCTGTGTGGTCTAGCAACAAGCATATGCTTGCAAATATGTATTATTTGTTTAATGTATTTAGAGTTCATCGTTAGTAAGATATTGTGTGGAATATCCTTTTGCACGCCTTAAGGAAAATCCAACAAAAACATCTGCTTATGTTTTCAAGGTTTGACCTGGGTTCTAGTTGGACTATACATGTAATATCTGTAAATTAGCTGATCTTCATCTAGATCAGAGATGCCCAAACTAGGGCCTACTGGCCAAAGTTGGTTTGGTTGGTTGGTCCAAGTTTGATTTGGCCCGCCTTGCCATATAAGAGAGAATAAAAATATTTAAAAGGTTAAAATAAAAATGCCATTGACGCAGCTCTTCACTGCCTATGTTAAGCAGAATGTTTTTTATTTTGTGAAATCATAAACGAGGGGAACTTTTATAATTTAATGTAATACAATGTGATATAATACAACGTTTACTTTCAGCCCATGGCCCTCAATCAAGTTTGATTTTTAGCCCTTCGTAGGAAAACATTCGGGCACTTCTGATCTAGATTCAAGCTGGTTAGAGCAACGTAGACCAGTTAAAACTAAATTTTCCTGTAAAAGATTGCTGCTAAACTTTTTTCACCCACTCTTTTACTGGACACACACACACACACACACACACACACACACACACGCACATACAAACACACTTTGCGTAAAAAGCTATTTTTGAAAAAGTCTATAAACACAATTTTTGTTCATGGGTAGTAAGTGTTATTTCCTTATTGCGTATGCCTCAAAAGTATAGAAAATGGCTATTCCACACAAACTTTGCTTTTGTGACCAGGACAATGATATTTTGAAATGTACCTATTTCCAATGATAAAACGTGCAAACGTGTGTCTTTTCGTTCACAAAGTCAGAAAACAACAACATATGAATCCAAATTAATATATATTTATACTAAAGTAATACAAAAAATGACTACAAAAGTTTTAGAATTGAGTAGTTTTTCAGGATTTACGATTATACTGTAAATCACTTTCATGAATCAGCCAGCAAATGTACTCATCATACTTCAAGGCATCCAGCAAGGTCTTGACTGTTGTAATCCTCTTTGAGGAGCACCTAGTGAGCCAGGAGAAGAGATGGGTTCTTGTTACTATTGTGGAGCAGCACGACTTTGAGGATACTGGATAAGCTCTCAGAAAAGAAGCGCCAATCTTTCTGGTTACAGGCAATTCCGATTGCCTCGAACAGACTGGTCACATTGTGGCAGAAGCAGAGCCCATCTTGGTGGGTGAAGAAGCTGGAAAAAGGTTGGTGATGATTCCTCAGATCTGCGACTTGCACACTTCCATCCAACAAGTTCCACTGCTTGAGCCTATGACAAAAGTTCGGCATTGGACTTGATGAGACCAAGATCTCTAATCAAATAATTGAGGTATTTTTGTTTGGGGTAGTATGGTTTCTCTCCTCAACTCCACCTCTGAAATTGTCATCTGGATCTACAATGTCTTCCTCGCTCTCTGACTTGCTGCTCTCTCCTAAAGACGGCTGCTCTCTCTCCGGAGGAGTGGGTACAGGGAGCTCATGGCAGTGTGGCACCTGGGCGATGGATGAAGGAAGGTCCGGATATGTAATAGCAGGTGCATTCTTGCCAGTCTGACAGAAGTAGCAGTTGCTTGAGTGGTCAGTGTGTTCCCACAAAAATCTTGGGATAGAGAACTTTACGGCTCTCTTTTCACCTCCTACAAAATAAATGTATTTTACCCATGACTAATGTGTAAGAGATTCTCGCAACATTTTTCATATATGGTATATTTTTTCAATAACATTGAAAATTGTAAAATTATAATATTGGGGTTGTGATTCTAAATGAGAACGCCCCCAACCACCCATGTCGCCCATGCCTAAATCTGCCACTGCTGGTGGGTTTAAGGCCCCTGTATTAATACTACTATTTATATAATATTACTGGGAAGTTCTAGAAGTTACTCCAAGTTTACTTTTTTTTTTAAAAAAAGAAAAAGGAAAAATATGTTACATGGTGTTATCATAGCAAAATTATACTAAATATGGTTTCAAAACATTTACATTAAGGAAGGTTGTGATATCATCTCATAGGCTGAGAGCACCAAGCTTTATTCAGATGTATTAAAGCCTGCTTGCAGATGTGACACAACATTAACATACATTATTTAAATGTGATATATATTTCAGTAGTATCTAGTTTCTGATTAAAGACACTGACAGTGAGAAGTCAAAGATGAATCGATGACACCTCAATAGTAATGTGGTCTGTTCAGACCACTAGGCTTTCACGTACCTAAATGAGTGTTTTATTGTTATTATTTTTTATTATTATTATATATATTTTTGGAAACCGTTGTTGTAAATATCTTAATATAAATAGTCAAATGTGCAGTATAGTTTGAAGTGAAAAACAAACAAACGACTATTCGTATCACTAGATGGCAGACGAATACGGGCAATATAGCCGCCTCGGTCTTCGCTTTCTAATAATATACAGGACATGAGAAATTCTCTCTGTTTCTCGCTCTGGTTCCCCACCCTCTCCGCCTGTCGCTCCCTCCCTCTCTCTTACATTAGAGCTTCTCTCTCTTGCATCGCACTCACTCTGACAGTGTTAAATGAAGGCGCTTATCATGGCGCGTGTCGTGACAGTTTTTGCGCACCTGTTTTTCGCTTTGGCGTACATGTCGCAGTTCGGACAGATTTCATGTCACAGTAGCATTTTAAACCGGAGAAACGAACTGGACCGAGAGCTGGACAGCCACGGAGGGCATGTAGTTGGCAGAGATGAATCGCGTATCCCAGCGCTCAGCCGTGGAGATTACAGCGGGGACCCCGACGAACCGGCCATGGGAGTTCCCCGAGTCCGGAGGGCATCGAGTCTGGACAAAGTCTCTCTGCTCAGCAGCTCTTTCGTCCTTAAAGGTGATGCCACCCACAACCAGGCAATGGTTCACTGGACGGGGGAGAACAGCAGCGTAAGTACCACCTTTTGACGTTGTAATTGCCGATCTTGTCCCGAAAACTGATACGATGATGTATTAAGTTTGTCATGTTAAGTGCTTCTGTTATGAAATCATGTCCGCTCCCACTTCACGAATGAATTTATTATTCGTGTATTTTTAGACAGGTATGCTAACAAAACATCCTGGGTGGTAGACAGGTGTTTGGAGTGCAAGTCAGCGCAGTAGCTTCATCATCACACGAAAAAAAAAAAAAACATCTGACTGCGGTGTATGGAGTGTTGTGGTTTATTATTTACCATCCCATCCTGTAATGTAAGAATGACAGCTGACACCGGAGCGCATATATCTAGGGGTCGTTCAGACCGAAAGCGTTTTAGCACTTAAAAATCTAGATAGAGCTGAACGAAGGTCCTTGAGAGGCATTTTTAAAACTTAAAATTCTTCTTGACACGAAATCTAAAAAACGCGACGCTCCTACGCGATATAATGCATATGGTCACATATCATGGTATACAAAATACAATGGTCAGTCTTTTCGAACGCGTTTACATAAAGTAGCAATGGACAAACATCGCAGACGGACGCAACAAGATGTTCTGTGTGAACGGCCCCTTATACACCTGCGTGTGAGGCGCTTAGCTGCTGACATACGAAATTAGCCTACTTGCGGATAGCTTAATAATAATAATTGATATACAGTTGGTCACAATTTTCGCAATTCCTGACATTTAATTGTTGAAAACATTCCCTGTCTTAGGACAGTTCGGATCACTACTTTATTTTAAGAATGTGAAATGTCAGAATAATAGAGAGAATTATTTATTTCAGCTTTTATTTCTTTCATCATATTGGCAGTGGGTCATTAGTTAATATAAACTTTGTTAGTATTTGGTAGCATTGCCTTTAAATTGTTTAACTTGGGTCAAATATTTTGGGAAGGCTTCCACAAGCTTCTCGCAATAAGTTTCTGTAATTTTGGCCCATTCCTCCAGACAGAACTGGTGTAACAGAGACATGTTTGTTGACCTCCTTGCTCGCACAAGCTTTTTCATTTCTGCCCACTTATTTTCTATCCGTTCGAGGTCAGGGCTTTGTCATGGCCACTCCAATATCTTGACCTTGTTTTCCTTAATCTATCTTGCCACAACTTTGGAGGTATACTTGTGGTATTTGTCCATTTGGAAGACCCATTTGTGACAGAGCTGATGTATTGAGATGTTTTTTCAATGTATCCACATCATTTTCCTTCCTCATGATAACATCTATTTTCTGAAGTGCACCAGTCCGTCCTGCAGTAAAGCACCACCACAACATGATGCTGCCACCCACACTCTTAATGGTTGGGATGGTGTTCTTCGGCTTGCAAGCCTCACCCTTTTTCCTCCAAACATAATGATGGTCATTATGGCCAAACAGCTACATTTTTGTTTCTTCAGACCAGAGGACATTTCTCTGAAAAATAAGATATTTGTCCCCATGTGCACTTACAAACTGTAGTCTGGCTTTTTTATAGTGGTTTTGGACCAGTGGCTTCTTCCTTGCTGAGCAGACTTTCAGGTTATGATGATATTGGACTTGTTTTACTGTGGATATAGATACTTGTCTGCCTGTTTCCTCCATCATCTTCACAAGGTCCTTTGCTGTTGTTCTGGGATTGATTTGCACTTTTTGCACCAAACTACATTCATCTCTAGGAGACAGAATGCGTCTCTTTCCTGAGCGGAATGATGGCTGCATGGTCCCATGTGCTTATACTAGCGTACAGTGTAGCGTAGTGTACAGATGATTTTCCCATGATGTCAAGCAAAGAGGCACTGACTTTGAAGGTATGCCTTAAAATACATCAACAGGTGCACCTCCAGTTCAGTACACCTCCTATCAGAAGCTAATTTCCTAAAGGCTTGACATAATTTTCTGGAATTTTCCAAGCTGCTTAAAGGTACAGTTAACTTAGTGTATTTACATTTCTGACCCACTGGAATTGTGATATAGTCAATTAAAAGTGAACCAATCTGTCTGTTAACAGTTGTTGGAAAAATTACTTGTGTCATGCACAAAGTAGATGATCTAAACGACTTGTCAAAGCTATAGTTTGCTAATATTATATCCGTGGAGTGGTTAAAGAAATAATTTTAAAGACTTCAACCTAAGTGTATGTAAACTTCTGACAACTGTAATAATGTGATATACTGTAGGTACTACATAAGTTCATATTAAGTCGCTATCGATAAATTAAAATACCCCTCAGTGACTACAGTGCAAATGCGCTCTGAACAAATCACTCATTCAGTTCATTCAGAGGAGACATCACTCATTCAGAAGATTGTGAAAACAACTCATGATGAACGAGCTGGGTAAATAAAATAAAATCACCTTAATACATTTATAATAGGTTACCTAGCCTATTAGAAGTTTTATGTGCTTCAGCTTTAGGCTATACTTGCCTCTAACCAAAGTTTAAAAGTATTGGATTGAGTTTTTTTGTTTTGTTTTAAATGTGTTTTCCTGCTATGCATGAACTTTTTATTTATTTTAATGATAATTATATAGTTGTTTTGCTGTTTGAAAGTTGTAGGCTACCATATTTTTTAAACCAAATTCCAGTGAACTGTTCATTCCTTTCTGTAATCAAAGAAATCACACTGTGATCACAGAAAAACTGCACATCACCAAAAGATCTAGAAAAATTCCCTTTTTTTTTAGGTGCATACAACTGGCATGCAGCTACATCGTTGCATTTGTGTGAATTAGAAAATGTGAGTGTGGACTGTGGTCTGGTTGCTGCCTTTAATTACTTAAGGCCCTCAGATGGCTGATTCTTCTTAGCAAAGAGGCAGTAACTTTGTGAATTATGCAGGTCCTGGCTGCCATGTCAGATGTCTTACAGCTTGGAGAGCTGTAACCTCAATTGAGCTAAGCAACCTGTACTCACAGTTGATAGAATAGATACACAGATAAACAAGCACTAAGGTACAGCTGCATAGGGTAATTTACCAGGTTTGTTAAGGGACTGCGCTGCAAAAACCTTTATTTTAAAGGGATTTCACCAGAAGCTTTCTCGTAGCTTTCTACATTTTACATCACTGCAGATTTCCATTCACAACAGGGTAACATCACCATTTAGGAACTGGAATGAGATGTTTAAAATAGGTTGACTGCAGTACAGTTTGTGAAAGATAACACCAGAAAGAACTGACAGCATTTAACAAGCATCAATTGTTACAATATGAAAACTGTAGACTATATATACAGTATATTTAGAGAGATGCAGTTTCATGTGGTGGCCCATTTTACCTGAAGGTGCTAGATAAAATGGTCCACCCACTTTCAGTTAAAATGGGCCACTTTCCAAATAGACTTTTAATGTATTTTGTTACAGCTCGTCTTAAAAATATTTTATGTTACTCATCAACTTAATCATACATGTAGACAACACAATAGAACTAACTCCATACATACATTTTTTCCAGACATAATGCCAAGAAGTAAGAAAAGAAAAAAATGTGTTATTATTATTATTATTATAATTATTATTAAATATTCCATAATTAATATAATTAATTATAATAAACATACAGTACAGGCGCACACACACACACACACACACACACACACACACACACACACACACACACACACACACACATGCATTGTCCTACTTTACCTTTGTCATGTCATTTTGTTTTAAAATTAAATTAATTGTTCATTGTTTCATTGCCATGTTAATTTAGAATTTAGGCCCATTTTACATGATAATGGTGTGGTTGTCTTTTTGGTGACTTTTGACAAATGAATGGCTTAGGAACAGAAACATATCTTGTTTTAGAACACATTATGTATATTGAATTATAAAGGAGACCTGAAATAACTAAAAGAAACATGATTTGATTTTATACCCACATGAAAATATTAAATTGAAAGCAATCCAAAAAAATAAAAAGCATTTAGACTATCATTTTCACCTGTTGTAATTGGAGTAGACAACTTGTAAAGTATCACTTTGATTGCATGAGCACACAAGATCTACACATGTCACTAAAAACCCAAAATTGCAGTGCATGTAGACAAAACTTTTTTACTTTTATTTTTTATAATAACTTCAGGCTTTTTTAGTTTACCATGAATTGGGTATCTATCTCTGTCTTGTTGTTCTCCCAAGTTTAGATTGAAAATGAGCTGTACAGGGTTTCACAGAGAGACTAACATTCTCTGTGCTTCATTTGATGTGTAGAATAAGCAATGGAACAATCCATCATTAATTCCAGATCCTCCAGTTCCTAAAGGCTCTGTTCTTGGAGAAAGGTACCAGAGTCATAACAATACCATAACAATATATACAAGCAGTGGTGCGCTTTCAAGTGCTGAAAGGTCGCTCTTTGCACATGTCTCTCTTTCTTTCTGATAATCTTGTTTCATTTATTATGCCCTCCTGCATTTCTGATGACAAATCTCTTTTTCTGTAAATATGAGGAGACATAGTCATTTATCTGGTATTTAGCTAGAGTCTCCGCTGTTATTTGTGTGTTTGCAGCATTGTCAGGAGCCATTGGTCTGTTTTCCTGCTGATAGCTGTGTTTAGTTAAGATAGAGAGAGAGAGAGAGAGAGAGAGAGAGAGAGAGGGGGGGGGGGGGGTGGGCACAGACAAGAAAGTAAGACATTGCATTTGAAAAAGAGATAGACAGACAGACTGACAGGCCTGCTTTTTTTATTTCCAAATGTATTTTCAGAACAAAGAGAGACACAAAGGGAGTTCTTAAAAAAAGGGAGATAGGGAGAGATAGATAGAATCTCCCAGAATGAGCTCAGAATGTGTGAATGTTGTTCTTTTGCTCTCATGCTATTAGTAAATCTGATAAATTAAAGACACATGGTTCATGGACATTTCCAAGGCTTGTCAATATACACTACCACCATGTGCAGTAGGCTAGTACTATCTTTTTGTATGACTACCCATCATTTGGGTAGGGAGGGAGAGTCATCATTTTCCAAAATCAGTTAGTCCATTTTAGATATTTTTGGTTATACATTTTGTCAAGTATGTCAAGTATATTTATGTATATTTAGGTGGCTGTTTTTGTCTCTGAATTGTTTTCCCTAGACTACAAGTGACTTTCAAGGCTCAAGCAGGATACTTGGTCTGGTTTGTTTGCAGTGTTCAGATGAAGTGAGAGGGATCAGCTGTTGTAAATGGCAGGGGCTTAACTTGTATGTCTGCTACTGAATGTCTCTCTGCACTCATTTGCATACACACTGAATTTACTCAAAACCTACTCAACCTTCTCATACACAGCATGCCAGATTGTAAATCAAGTAATATTGAAATTTGGTCTTCGGAACACAACCTGGTCTCTTTGAATCATAATACTTTTACCGAAATTTTTGCAAATTGATTTTTGCACGCATCCTTGTACGTATCGCAGCAGCTTCCTGATGAAATGTACTTTAGAGGTGCAACAACAACAATGACTTTACTTGTGATTTGTGTGAAAGTCAATACAATTTTTAAGATTATCAGTCCAAAAACTTTCAAAGTGTAAATTTATTTGTTTGGGCATGATCAAATTGCAATTGCACAGACAAATACACACCCCATTTCCATTAACTAGAACCCAGCATGTGCATTCCAAGCAAAGATGGGTGATGGCAGCAATCCATTGGAGGATGTCCCTGACAGTACATGTTTAATGTAAACATATCCCTTTTTGCATGTAAATTGGGAATTTGTGGAGACACCAGGGGTAAAAAAGAATATGCTGGCAATATTAACATAAATAGCATGTATGCATTAGTTTTTTTTTGTCCTCGTCGTCTTCTTGAAGGCTTACTTCAAGAAATAGGCATTCATTCACGGTTTGTATACTTAACAGGTATTGTTTGCACATGTGAAGTGAGCCCTTGAGATGATTTGTCTTGTCTGTCTGAATTAATCGTTTTTCTAAATTGCTGTTTTGAAATGAGTCAGATTTGGCTTGAAAACATGTGGAACAGTGGACACAAGGATGTTTCATCCAGATTTTTTTTAAACATTTACAAATTTGGTATTCCATTTCTGATCTTCTTTTGACTATTGTTACTTATTGCTGGCATGCCAACATGGTTTTTTTTTTTTTTTTTAAGCATTGAGACTTTAGTGTTTTCCACTCATTCTTCTTCTATTAGCCCAAATTATTAGAGACTCATTTGTGGTTCTCTTCCTTTATGCTCCTAATCAGGATTTCTTCCTTTGTTTCCTGGGAGACCTCATCAGAATTCGTAGGGCCAGTCCTAGCGGAGACTTCATGTGCAGCTTGCATAATGTATTTTCATGCTTTGGCCTCCGACTTGTATATGACCCTAAATTAGCGCTTTTAAAGGAAAGAAAAACTTTATTTACTTTCCATCTGATTAGTTCTTTCATAGCAGTTCAGTGTTCAAAATACAAAAATAGCAAATTAGATGTCATTGATGCCATTGATTCTCATGTTTCACGTGACTGATGGCGACGTTGAAAGTTTGGAAAAACGCAAACGTAAATGAGGTCTGAGAGCCATGGCAGAGAAGATAATTATCAGTGATTAATTCTGAAATTGAACATACACTTGTGTAACGCATTATGCAGTATACTGTATATAATACTGAGTTTGAAACACATGGATGACAGACGACAACACGCAGGGAGATTATATATTATTTATATTAACCGGGCAGCATATTTATAATATATGAACAGATAATGATAAAAAGAATGAAAGACAGAGATAAGAGAAAATAACAAGAGAGATAAAAAAAGGAATGAGAAAAAAGTGAGATTTTAAATGTGTTGTTGAGTAATTGATGTCATATGAATAAGTAACAAAGCAAATCAGAACAGGTAAAGGCCTGTTTATGTCAAATTGGCTTTTATGCCAATTTGACAATTTATGTCAAGATTTCCTCTCCTTAATGCAAGTAACTGATGGGTCATACTAGCCTGGGGAAGTGTATGTCCTTAGACAGATTTTAGTAATTTCATCCACAAAATGTACAATGCATGAGACCACAGCTGAATGCAGAGAGATAAGACTACCGTATGTGGATGAGAGCAAAATGAGCTTTGAACACAAAAGGGATGATGCTCAATTGGTAAACTGAGACAGTCAGAGTATGGTCTGTGCATTCAAGGCTTTCCCCAAAGCCATGGGACATCTTTAGTCTATAATGTTTAATAACAAGACCACCAAGCCTGGTTTCAGATAATGTCTTGTCTTTCGAGGTGACTAGCTGTAGTTGTGACAGAATAAAGCTTTAGGTTTACAGAAGTAGACACTGACCTTGAGCCCTAAATTAACTAGAGATAACTGTTCTCCTGATAGGCCTGTATTGAACATTGTATTTTAATTGAAATGTCTAAATAGAGAACAAATGTTCAGAATAACTGGTTTGTGGACTATTGTTGTTCAAAACTGTTTGCGTTCCCTTGTTCTGTTTCTCTTGTAACACACACCTCATGATAAATGTATGCCTCTCACTTGTAGATACTCTGTAGGTCCACCTGAAACATCCTTTTTTTAACTTTATGAACAGTTAAGTGTGATTAGAGTGTATAGATGGAGCACTTCTAGTGCACATAAAAATCTAGGAGCCAAGAAAATTTTCTGTCCCGTTCTTTGACTGTTGCAGAAACACATTGGCTGAGAATGAATCAATGGCATACTACTCTTACTATTTCATCCATTTGCCATTCCAAACCCAGTCATTCACTTTTTTCCTTTTCCTTCTGTGGGTAAATTTTACGCTACTCTAAAACATCTGAAAAAATTTAAAGTTGTCTGTTCTTTTTGTCAGAAAACTAGTTTGTAGAGCTCAGAAAAGAAAAAAAAATCTTCTTTGGTATTGTTCCAATAGTAGAGTTGTATCTGTAGGCAAGAGTACATTAATGTTAATTAGAGATCCTTATTGCTTTAGTCCCTAAAACCTTAAATAGACCTTTATTGTAGTGAAAAGCCATTGAAAGTTAAATAATTAATCATATACAATATGATGTCAGGGACGCGCACAGACATTTTCGGGGGCAAAGGCTCAAGTGGATCAAAAGGATACTTCTCATAATTATTTATTTAAAATGTTTTTTAAACAAAACTTTAAATATATTAACACAACTCTGACTTCCTTACCAATTTATTTTAATTCCCTCTCACTCATGCAATTGTATCATACTCAACAGATTTTTACAAAATAATCAGCTCACACAATGGTCTTCTTTTGTATTCACTAGGTTGTCTGTCTGTATCATGTAGAGATCTATCAGTATACAACAAACTAATAGAATGGATAGTTATTAGATGAGGAGCCTATGATCAAAATTATGAAGTTACTGTTTAAGGCAAGACACTTTTTTCATGTAGTGGTCAATTTTGAGATTTTGAACTATTTTGCTTCAATGTCTTCTTTTACTCTAATGGAAAGAAAACTTCCAAAATACAAATTTAGATTGCGTTTGTTTTAAGCCTACTACCCTCCTTCTGTTTGCTTCTGTAAATTTCTTCTAAACTAGCCAAAACAAGCTAATCTGCATATTTAAACATAACATTTCAGGGGAAAAGACTCCTGATGTAAGTCATTAACTGGGGAAGTTCTGTGGTGATATGCTTTAATTGTTTTGTTTATCCTGTTCACTTGCAGTGCCTTGTCAAATGTATGCAAATTAGCACATTTTAATTAGTTATTGCCTAATTTGCATATCAATGTGGCAATTGTGATGATGTTATTAGACACAAATTTACTGTATTCACCTGTAGTAACTCCATTAAGGACAGTACATTAGTCCGTATGGCCATGATATATTGCCTTAGCTAAACTTTAGCTAAGTTTTTACGTAAGCTAGTAGCACATGAGTCATGTTAGCAAGACACGTTAACTATATTTGTCTTTTGGCTTTTGACTAATTAGCTGTAAAGCTGAGGCACTGGTAGCTTAGTCTTTTGTTCATCACCACTCACCTCCACACAAGCCAAGCAAAACACAACAAGGGGCTGCTGTCTGCCTGTTGGTGTGTCTGATGTGCCGATGTGTGCTGCACTGCTGCACGGAGGGAGGGAGGGAGAGAGAGAGAGAGGGAAAGAGGGAGGGAGGGAGGGCATCGGAACTCGACAAAGTCTCATCTCATGACCTGATATTTAGATTTTTTATTCAATAAATATATTTGTTTGACATAGAAGCTGTGCACAAACAGGAATATATATATATATATATATATATATATATATATATATATATATATATGTATTTAAAAAAGAAAAAATAGCACTCCAGAAAAAAAGGGCACTTTCTCTCGAGGAAGAAAAAGGGCGGGTGCTCAAGCCCCCTTTGATGTCTATGTGTGCACATGCCTGATGATGGTATGCTAGCATTTTAACATCATGCATTGTATCATCAGCATGTCATCTGTGGTGATAACAGGACTGTATCTATCTCTTAATTGGTGTAACCATGCTGTAATGAAGTCTGTCCGTAGTGTCTAATGACTCTCTCTCTCTCTTTCCACATCTCTCTTAACCTTCAGCTCTTACACAAATCTAAAAGATTATATCTTTCACATGTACATTTCAGCAGGACTGACCAATACCATAATGAGGGCTTTGTGAGCTCTATCAGTTTTAATTACTGAGGCACTACTATAGTTATTGGTATCATTCATGTCAGTCTGGATGGCAATACAACTTCACCTGTAATATTTCAGGCATTTATACCATAAATATACTCATGATTTATTTTCAGCTTGAAACCACTTGAATGGTTTGTAAATCAGTAGTTTAAAAACCCAACACCTTCATTTTAAATATGAAGTTAAAATAAACATACATTGATTTATTATTAGTCTGAAGGACTACACATCCATGAATTGGGAGTCTAATAAAAAAAAGCATAAAGACCAAATTGTAGAGCCTAAAAGAATTTAAACATAATAATTTGTCCTTTTCATATTCAATTAACAATCCAAAATTGGAAAAATGGAAAATGACTTTATTTCATTAATTATTTACAAAACCAATATTAAAAAACAAATAATGAGTTGTATTTCGTACTTTTGATCGCAATTTTTTCCATCTAAAAATAGGAAATTAGAAAAATGGCCACGGGACACTGTTTTGATAATTACATTTTTTCATCTAAAAAACTAAACAAGGTGAAATATATGCACATGTGGGTGGCCCTGAAACGCCCCTTTCTGCTGATTGGTCAACCTGCAATGCGTCTGTTCTTCCTTAGTGCCATGAGACAAAATAAAAGTTCAGTAGTCAAGTCAAGTCAAGACAAGTGGTTTTTATTGTCGTTCAACCATATACAGTTAGTACAGTGCACAGCAAAACGAGACAACGTTCCTCCAGGACCATGGTGCTACATAAAACAACATAGGACAAACACAGAACCACATGAGACTACACAGACTAAATAAAATACCTATATAAAGTGCACGTGCAAACGTGTGCAAAAAGTATGGGACAGTAAAATAAATTACTAACAATGAACAGGACAATAGACACAGTATAGTGCAAAAAGATGGCAGTTTCTAAAAATGCCAAATGTAAACATAACATACTATGAGATAGCAGTTATTGAGGTAGCAGCCAGTTGTTTGACAGTAGTGACAGAAGTTTGCAAGTTAATCCTGCTTAGAGGATAGTGTAAACAAGTGTGGCTTGCTGACTTGGGTGAAGGGCTCGAGGCATGACCTGAGCTTGAATACCCCCTGGACTTAGATTAGTTATTAATAAATAGATAGGAGGAGAAAGGGGAGGTGGAGGGATGCCGGAAGACTCTACACCATGTAGAGGTAAGCGTTTTATCTATGCTTACTCTGGTGATGTGAATGATCAAATTAAATGACCTTGCTCCTCTCAAACCTAGTTTATAAAACTCAATTTCAGTAGTTTGCAAGTTAATGTAATTCTGTTTAGAGGATAGTGTAAATGAGTGTGGCTTGCTGTCCTAGGCACAAGGCTTGTCCTGAGCTTGAATACTCCCCAAAAGATGCCAGCAATTTGGGACAGCAAGCTGTTGTCTATGGATCCATGTGCTTGAGAAGAGATTAAATGTATTGCAAAATTACTTGCTTATCTTGTGTGAGGTGGACAGATGTGCCAAAGAAGATCGAGTGGGGCCGCTAGCTGAGGCATCATAGGAATAGGAAATTGATAGGAAATTGGGAAGTGTAGGATAGGAGGAGATTGGAGAGTGAATTCAGGTTGAAGGACTGAAGGGAAAGTGGCGATATCGGCGCAATGCATGATTGTGTTGGAGGGGTCTGCAATGCACTCTTGGCAGAATTGCTCTGAACGGAGGCAACCTGGCCCCTCTCCAGACACAATGAGTTAGCTTGCACACATTTGAAATGGGAGAACCCCCTGCTGCACTTCAGAAGGGAGAGCCCTTGAGATTTTAGGCAGGCCCGTCCCGCAATATGAGATAAGGGGGCTCCCCGGCTGGCTGGAGAGGCCCCCACATTGTCTAAACGGTGGAGTTGGCCTGGTGGTCTGACAAGGATAAGGCATGCTTCCCCCTGACCCTGAATGTGAATGAAATGTGGTTAGATAATGAGGGCTTGTTGAGTGTTTGTGATGTGAAGACATTTGGTGCACATGTAGCTAAGGTAAGTGTCGGATGGCCAACGGCCTAGTAAGTAAATTTGATGCATGGGTGGGCCTTTTTGTGCTGCTGTGGTTGTGGAGCTGATTCGGAAGGAATGGCTTGAATATGGATTTTCTGAGATGCCAGATTTAATCTGAACAGATTTTGGATGTTTTTGGAACCAGAATCAGGAAACAGCTTGGTTTTTGTCTTCTACGTAGAGTAGGTCGAGAGGGATTTTGGATTGTGAACCTCTGTAGTGAAGGTAAAGTGCTAGTGATTGAATGGGCTGGATGAGTGTGGGCAGGTTGAAAATGAAAATTGGAAGCCCTCTTTTGGTCTGATATGTTTGACACTGTTTGATAAGCTATCTTATTGTCTCATGGTCTATGATATGGAAGTCTGAAATGGTGGTGTGGCATGGTGGAGGGCGGGACCGGCGCGTGATTACGCACACCCGGTCCCGTATTAGGCTAATTACGCTGTCAAGAGGGATAAAGGCCACTCGCAGACGGCGATCGAGGGAGAGAGCTCAATAACGGACGTCCGTAATTGAGCTCTCTCCCTCGATCGCCGTCTGCGAGTGGCCTTTATCCCTCTTGACGGCGTAATTAGCCTAATACGGGACCGGGCGTGCGTAATCACGCGCCGGTCCCGCCCTCCACCGTGCCACAGGTGGGATGGATTCTTGGGTCAAATGAACACTGCGTCTAGTGTTTTTGAGGTTTTAGGAGATATGTAGCCCTGTTGGAGGGTATTTAGACATTGGATGAGCAGGTTGATGGTGAGGGAAAGCCTAGTATCAGTTCTATTGGGTTGGATTTGTGGACACCCTTGATGAGAAGTGAGATCTGGGGATGGTTTATTGAGGATTATTTTCTGAAAATTAGTTTATAGAAGAAATGGATGCCGCTTAGGTATCCCTTGATGGTTCCTGGATTGAGGTTTTTGGATTGGTTGAGATGTTAGGCGAAAGAGGCGAAATGGATGATTGAAGGTTTGATGGAAATATTTGAAGCATTTCTACATAATCCAGTAAATTTGGAGGGTTCGGTGGGAAATGGCTTGGAGGATGGAATCTAGGGAAACTTGATGAAGGATTCTGAGGGGGTGATTTATATTACTGAGGGGTTGACTGGAGAATGGTTCTGAAGCTGTGGCATTTGAGGGAATAGAGAGAGGTATAGCTGTCTGGAGTTGAAAGAGGGAGGGCAAGATGGAAAATCTGGGCTTGCTGAGAAAGAAATCTGGAATGTATTCACTTGCTGAGGCAGACTCGTGAAAGGAACGGTTTCAGGATAGGAAGGTTATGGAACAGGGGGTAAAGTGAGGAGGGGAATGGTTTTGGGGTGGAGTTCCTCTGCGGAGGCAGCCTCACGTGGGAATCCGCTCTGGTGGCCCATGTATAGGATCAAGTAGGGGGGAGGATGTTAGCATGAGGAATGGATTGTGTTGGGAAAACATGGCATTTGTTGTGGTAGCTTGAAGAGGAAGAGAATGAGGCGGAGGGAGTTCAGCGGAGGAGGGAATGGTGATGCGTGTTCCGTGACTGGAATTTCTGTGCAAGCACTGAACTTCTGTGTTTACCTCAACGTTATTATGACCACTGGAGCTGGATGTCTGTGATGGAATCAGTTTGATTTCTGTTTTTTTTTTTGGTTGAGGACTGCCAATTTAGAGCATTTAGCAGGTGGAAGAGAAGTTGGAAGTGTGGGTGAATCAGCAACTTTAGAGGCAGTGATCAAATCATGGAGCTGCGCTTTGTTTGCATGCCGAGGGTACGTGATGTCTGTTGCTGCGAGAGCGTGTCTTAATCCATTGATGGTCCATTTAGCTATACTGGGAATGGTGGAAGAATCATTAGATGAGGAGGTATGTGAAGTTCTTGTGGGAGGGGGAGAATAAATAATCCGGCCGTGGTGCCTAGGTGAAGAGGTATCTGAGTGTAAAGCTTGGCGGCCTCGGCTTGCTGCTGGAAGATGAGGAATGGCGTTGGGAGAGACAGAGACGATTCTGGGTTTGTTGGGCTTTTGTGAGAAGTCTGGAGTGATTTAAATTTTGTCGTCGAAAGAAAAATTTCCTGAGACATCTTCGAGTATGGGTGGGGCAAATAATGCAAAAACGCCATGTATAGGTAAGCGGCTGTTTTGCATACGCTTACTCTGGTGATGTGATTGGTCGGATCAAATGACTTTGCTCCTCCAGAACCTAGTTTATAAAACTTATTTTTGCTGCTGTTAAACTGTTTATATTTGTCTCAATTAATATTAAATTCTTTATCATATATTCTCCAAAACACACCATGTTTATTGCAACTGTAGTATCTTTCTTAACACAATAACACATAGTTAACAGGTTGACCAATCAGAAAAAAGGGGCATTTCAGGGCCACCTATATATACAAATGTATTTTTCACCTCTTTTAGTTTCTTTTTAGATGGAATAAAATTATCAAAACGCACAGTGTCCCGTGTCCATTTTTCCAATTTCCTATTTTTAAGAAAATATGAAAAACAAGCCATTATTTGTTTTTTAATATTGTAAATTATTAATGAAATATCAAGTCATTTTTAATTTTTCCGATTTTTAATTCTTAATTGAATATGAAAAGAACGAATGATACACAGATTCCGGTTTTCTGATAACAGGAGTGAGTTATCTTACTATGGGTAAACGCCTCATGTATGAAACCCTTGGAAGCAATTTTCTAATACCACGCATGTCCAATGACAGACAAGTCAACGCTGTGACCAGGCTGCCCCATCTTTCTGAAAGGAGCCTCTGTCTCCTGCCTTTACATCATTTTCAGCATATCTCTCCCTAGTGCTGCTGCAAGGAGGGAAGTATGGTGAGATACCTCACTACTGCTATCAGACAACCGGGGTTACATACACTTAACCTTACATTCTTTTTCAAACATTCGTTCTGTATCTCATTATAGAATGTGGACAACTCCCGGATTTCAAATATGCTGTCCGAAGCAGACTGACTCAAATATTATGTGAAACATCTCTAAACTATATTGACATAAAGGAGTAGTTCTGGAATGAGATTATTTAACATATTAAAACTGAGCCTGTACGAGTATGCTTATAGATCAATATCAATATAACAAACCCTGTCATGATATATTCTTGCCCTTAAAAGGGTCATCCCAGGATATAAAGAGCTAAGTACTCTTTCGCAGCCTCTACCTCCTTCCCACGTACACACGCAGGGTGTGAACTGGGCACAAACAATTAAGCTTTTCATCTTCTGATGAGGAAATCGGCGTTGTGTGATAAATCAACAAGTCCACTGATTGACCATTACACCGTGAATCACTCACCTTTGGTACAAATGCAGGGTTTGTCTTGAAAATCACTTTCTAAAACCCCGGAACAAAGTGCATACACGATTCATGAACCAACAAAGCATGAAGTTCTCTTACCCGCTTTGCAGTGTCAAGAGCTAACAATAAAGCAGACTTTAGTGAAAGATGCTTGATGCTAATAATGTCTATGGGTTCAAATGGGGGCTGAGAGAGTACGCTCAGAACCACAGACAGATCCCATGGAATCAGCTGTTCGGATATAATCTCCATGCACTCTTCATAAACTTTCACACCAGTGTGTATTGACCCATTGTTCCAGAGTCCACTCCATCATGGCATGCCGATATCGCAGCAGGGTATACCTTAACAGTAGAGAATGCTCTACCCTTATCCAAAAGGTCTCGCAGAAAGCTCAGTAAGTCCACTAAATAACATAAAAATGTAATGATTTGTCTGTGTGCACACCAATGTTCAAACACGCCTCACTTCAAATCATTAAGTGATTGTGTTGAGGCCACTCTCGTGCTCTGAATTGTTTAAATTACCCTCAGAGGTAACCCAGGGGCATTTCAATTTATCCTCTTATGGGAAAGGCCCAAAGAGCTAAGAGAAAAATCTCCCAATGCACTTGAGATAGGAGATCCCTGCACAGGGGAAGAGGCCAAGGCAGGTCATAAAGAGCTGAATTATCTCCACCAACCAAAGATTCCCAGGCCAGTACAGGGCAATCAGTATTACTATGTGATCGTGCCTCCTTACTCTTTTCAAAGTTGGGCCGATCAGGCTCAGAGGGGGGGTATGTGTATAATGTGTATAACAGATTGTTTGGCCATGGGTGTGCCCGCTCATCCATGCGCATCGGTACAGCTTCACTCACCAGAGATATGAACAGAGAACAATAAGTATATTTGTGCGATGCAAAGAGATCTATGGTAGACAGCATACTCACCACCTGTGGGTAGAGCCTCCACTCCCTATACAGGGGCTTCCCTCTGGACAGCAAATACACCCCCATTTTCATTATGCCTGGGAGTCTCACGTAATAAGAGGAAGTGCACACTGCTCCACACAATCAGTTTTGTGCCAGGCTGTACAGCCGCTGTGAGCAGGTGCCCCCTTGTCTCTTTATGAATGCCACTACTGTTGTGTTGTCCGATCTGAATAGGACATGGTGGCCTTGAAGTAACAATACAAAGTGCTTCAATGCTAGAAACACTCAGTAACTCCAGAAAGTTTACAGTATGTTCTTGTCTGTAGTGACACAGCCAAACTGCATTCACTATTCTGCCTTCGCACACCGCGCCCCAACTTGTGAGTGACGTGTCTGTCATCACCACTTTTCTTAGAGAGACCGCCCACAGGGGGGTTCACTTGTGAATGAAAGTGGGGATTCTTTGTCTCTGCTACACACACCAGGACTGCTGGGATGAATTGTTTGACAGAGGAGAGAGGCGATGGCAGTCTCTTACATGATAAAGATCTATCTCAGTCCCCTGCCCCATCTGCTGAGATGATCACTCAATGGACAGTTTGGCCAGTGTCCATCTGCTTATCTTCAATAGATCTAATTTCACAGGTGTTGGGGAAGGGGTCCCTCCACTCTGAGCACTAGCGGGTCTGGACTGCTGATGTGGGAGAATGGCATCCTCCTCATCATCCTCCTGATCATCCTCCAAGAGACGCTCATCTCAACCTAATCTTCCTCCTCTCCCGTCCCCACAACAGGAACGTTAAAGAGATGGGGAAACCTGATGAGGCCTCCTCCATTATATCCCCCCAGGTATGGGACTCCTGTGGACACATGGAGGATTTCCTCTCCATGGGCAGCGGGAAGAAATGGGTCCCCTTTGCTGGAGGCTGTGACTCTAACTCGCCTTTCCAATGCCCTTGTTGGGAGAGAGATGCAGTGTGAACAGCACTCAGGGTTAGCGAGGGCCTCCTGGGTCTGCTTTATCACGAGGCAAGTGATGCACAAGGGGTGCGAGTCCCTACCCGGCAATCATAGCTTCACTCACGGGTGAGAGGTTTTTTCCCTTAACACTGTCGCTGTCTAGTTTTAGTAGCCATGATTTGGTATGCCTCTTTTATTATAAAGCAAATTACTTTAACTAATTGGTTTCACCAACTATGGTGGGCAGAGTGATAGATCTTGATGAAAATAAAAATAAAAAATTCCAAGAGCTGCTGAGGACAGCTTTCACAAATCTTCTCGGGGTAGAAAGCGAGAATGACATAAAGGCAGGTAACACTGACTTATATCAGGAAGGTGGGGATTCCTGGTCACTGCTGTGACTTGTCTGTTATTGGACAGACGTGGTGTTAGAAAATTTCTTCCATGGTGTCACGTATGAGGCGTTTACCCATAGTGAGATACCGAGTGAACGTTTGGAAGAGAACCTTGCAGCTTATTTTCCACTCTAATGATCCTTTAATCTCATGTCCAATTTTCACCAGGAATATTCCAACTGTTTTATAATAACTCAAAGAGAAAGAGGTGACATAGTTTGTACCCAGGCCTGAATGTTGACATAATCCCTCCAATGTTGTTGAATGCTTCTGTGCTAAAAACAGTATATTTTGTTTCTTCATATTCATATGTCTGTCACTTTCTTTAGGTAATCAGGGCTATTACTAATGACTAAGGTAACTTTTAATTTAACACTGAACCATGAACATTTTCCATGCAATTTAGAAAAATATGTTGACCAATGTTACATTTATGATTAAATGAATTTGACAAAATGTTAAGGTTAAATGCATTAGCATAGGCTAATCTAAATGCAACTTCTTACTAAACTAGTTGATATTTTGATTGATAGGATTTGTGATTGTGTTCAAGATTAACATGTTGCTCAATATTTTTTTTAAACTTTAAAAATGTAAAAACTTTGTCTTGAACTTTTTCTCCCCTCTTTTTGAGGACAAACAGTATACTCTTCAAAAATATATGTGAACAAGGTAATAAATCAATGAATTTGACCAAATCTGAAGGTTAATTTCCTTAGCATATATTAATCGTCATCAATTAGTATCAATTAGCAGCTATTGTCTGCCTAACAGGAAAACAGTAAGAGCTAATCATAATCACCATTACTTTCAGAAAAGATTCTCCTTTCTCCTTAGCTAGAGAGCTCAAATCATCACATTATCCATTCCTCTGTTCCTGCTCACTAAGTTGAGCGTTTCTGCTGAACATAGTAGATGTCCTAGTTGTCAAGCAATGACTGCACCAGAGTAGACTTTTAACTTGTGGTGTAAACCATTCATTTAAACAGGAAGGGACATGTGAAGCAAATATGAAGCCATTTTTGTTTTATGGGTATTTTAGAGTAGGGTTTATCTGAAAAAGACCACTGTGGACCAGGGATGGACTGGGAAGAGAAATCGGCCCATGATTTTACATAGCAAGGGGGGTTGTGTTTGCTATAAAATTATTTCTATAATACTTTACAATAAGTTTCCATTTGTTAACATTAGTTAGAACATTTTGTATCATGAACAATTACCAATATATTTTCTACAACTTTTATTATTTTATTTTTTTAAATAAAAAGATTTATAAATTAGTCCATGTTAAATAATGTTGTCAACTAATGTTAATCAATAGAAACTTGTTTGCCCTGTTGGTAACCCTGTTACCAACAGGGCCGCTGCTGGCCAAATCGATGCCTTACGCATCCAATAGCTGGAGGGAGTGGGGTTAGGAGTTGCAAGGTATGGTGCGAAAGGGCATCCGGTGGAGTTTATGGTGCCCCCCTATTGAGTTTGTGCTCTGTGTAGACTGCGTAATATGCATATAGGGAGTGGCGGTACTGATTACCAATATTATACCCAAAACGCGTACACACAATTTGATAGATTGCACAAGCAAATTATCACCCATCATTTGCGGTCTTAGTAAATCAGGACCTAAGTGATTCAAGCAAGACTGAATATCTTTGAAATATTTGATGCTAGTAATCTGACAAGCCTAAAATCCTGTGATTAGTGCTTCCTTAAAAGCACTCTTTATGTCAACTCAGTACCTTGTGCATTCCACCCTGGCTCTTGGAATTTGCGAAGAAGACTCATCAGAAATCTACTCAGATTAGAGTTTGCCAGATCAAGAAAAGTGCTTGCTAGTTTTGTGTGCAATATGCATCAGAGTATCAGTGGGTAGTGTTGGGGAGATGGAATACATATAACAGGATTATGTATTTAAAATACATAATATAAGTAACTATATTCCACTACAGTACGATTTAAATAATTGGTAATTAGAATACAGTTACATTCAAAAACAATGATTACTGAAGAGATTACTTTGCATTTTATTGTCATTTGTTTCATTTAAAAAATCCTTTAAACAAGACCAATTTGATTTATCTTATTTTAGATACAACACTGCATAAGATATTTAGTTTTTTCAGAGAATGTATTTTTAACATGTGTATTTTGTCTTACTGTACTGGCAGAGTTTTATTGACAAAACAAGTGAAAAAAATCTACCAGTAATAAAGAAGTAATTTAGTATACGTTACTGACCTTGAGTAATCTTACTGAATTAATTACAAATGACATTTTACAGCATGCATTCTGTAATCTGTAGTGAAATACATTTCAAAAGTAACCATCCCAACCCTGTCAGTTGGCATTCTGTAAGCTTGCTGTCTGAGGCTGAGACTAGTTAGATTTTGCCCCTTCTGTCACTCACTCAATGTTTTGTCGGTGAAGTGACACTAGGGGTCTCTCTTGAGAGCCTTAGTTGCTTCTGAGCTTTGAGAAAAGGCCAATGAGAATTGGCAAACAGAATTTGCATGTCCCTCCCCGGACATACAGGTATAAAAGGAGGGAATCGTGCATCTGTTTAGTCAGATTTTTTCTTCGGAGTCGAGCGGTTTTGTGTCTAGTGAGCTGGTGTTTCACAACTGTTTCATTCACCTCTACAGAGCTTTTGCGTTTGGACCTTATGGCACGTTACCAGCAGCTTTCTGTTCTCTGCACACCCATGCAGTCTATGCCCCTGGGTGCTTCGACAGTGCTTCTAAAAGAGCATAAATCCTCTAAAAGAGCATAATTTCTCTAAAAGAGTAACACATTTGGCGTTGACAGCTGACTGGGTGTACCGCTTGCACGTAGCACCTTTTCTTCTCTTCCAAGGCGAACCAGTGTGCTTTTACCCCCAGGTGAGTCCACAAAAGCTCAAGCTCCCTGGATGTTTTTCCTCCTTAGCCCTCTGGCTCGTGAATTTGGCAGAGGAATTCCCGACCAGACCCACTACGGGTACTAATTACTCTGTACTGGAGTAGGTGCTCCACAGGTATCGGTCATCACAATTATCCCCCTGTATCCGTGGTACGGTCCCCCTGTCGGTGGACCCGCGTCTCCCTTGGGCAGCTCCCCCTGCCCCCGGTTGCTGTGTTTGTAGAGCTCCTCCCTCACCAGGTAGGACCTACCACCACACCACTTTTATGTGTGGCTCATAAGCCCATGTGACGTATTTGCCACATGTGACCTCCCCAGCCTGTGCAGGATGTGGTCTTTGCTGGGTCTTTTCCCCCTGAAAGAATATGAGTTGGAAAAGAACAGCTTCCCCAATATGTGTTATAACATAGACAGAGAAAAGGCAGTGGCTGGCACAGCCTGCTCCCACGCTTGGCACGTTGCTTTGTCTCCGCCCCCCAAGAGAAGAGGGATGCCGGGAACCTAAAAAGTGTATGACATTTTTCTTTGGGCATTGGGGAAGGTTGACAGAAGAGGAACGTCTGTCGTAACCCCCAGGGAACGAGACGTTGTGTCCCTCTTGCCACAAAACCGTACCAACCACTGTAATGGCCGAACCTTATTCTCGGCTCCATAGTGCAAAACCTGACTAAACAGACTAAACATTTCCCTCCTTTTATACCCAGATGTCTGGGGGAGGGACATGCAAATTCTGTTTGCCAATTCTCATTGGCCTTTTCTCAAATCTCAGAGGCAACTGAGGCTCTTAAGAGAGACCCCTAGTGTAACTTCATCGACACAACATCTCATTCCTTCAATCAAGGAACTGGGTTACGACAGTAACCTAGACGTTTTGAACAATAGCATTGACTAACATGCATCTTTTTCTGGCACAACAATGAAATGTTAATCATCTTTCTCTTTTCAAAATCCTCCAAGGAAAAGCTATTCACCTCTCTAATGTGTGTCCTGTAACTAATTACTTTAATTGATGTTTCAAGCAACATTCATTATACATCTGTGGTGTATGTATGAAAGAGGTTGTTTTAAACTGTAACTCAAAGTTAGGTCTCTGAGGAGTGTGGGTCTGTTGTCCATAGTGACAGATTACATCTGAATGCATACACAGCTGTAGATGGGTTTTATGAGGCAACACAGCTGCTAATACTAGTTTAAATGTAAAAACACATTCTCCATTTCAGATATGGATTTCTTTTAATGTTTCTTCTGTTCTAGCTACTTTACAAAAATCTGTTATGCAATCTGTCTGCACATTGTGTTACAGATTTATTCACCCACAAATATTCACCCCATTTTAATTTAAGATTTAGCCCACTGGACTTTGCAGACTCGTATGTGGGAGACTGGATTACAGGCGAGCAAAAAGGAAATTGATTTTCCCTATGCATATGCAGTTGACTTTGATTTGCTTTATGTATCCATGGCTGGGAGTTAATCATGGTGGCAAAAATAACAGAGACCAGCTGCTAGCACAGAGAGGTCAAAACCATGGAACACACACATATGAGCTGCTATGCCATACTTGCACCGTGATACCATAAGTCCTTACTACTAACTGCCTATTGAAATCTGCCTCTATATTTGTGTATTTTTTTTATCTATATTCATGCAACTGTTACTGTTGTATTTGTAGGGAAGGAAAAATGGTGTAAATATTTTAAGCACCTGCAGATATGACTGTTTTGTGTTTGATAGATAGATAGATAGATAGATAGATAGATAGATAGATAGATAGATAGATTAGATTCAAATCTGGAAACTGAACTACATTTTGAATCACTTTCAATAGTATTTTGAAGTCTTGCTGTTGTTGTCAGCCAGTAACCCTAAAGAACTGTTGAATCCTAATCTCTTGATAGCCACTATTCTCTAAAGCTGCTGTTGTTACTGTTGCAGATAGTCTCAATTAATAAAATATGTGCAGAACTCTGGCCCTTTGCCTTGACCTCACTATAAAAACATAGGTCTTGGAGGAGCAAAATGAAAATCCCTCTGAAATATTATAGCTTAGATCTTTCTCTCGTTTTGTTCAAAATGGAGTTATACTTTAAGATGATTTACAGGATCTGTGTGATAGACACAACTGAATTAATCAATTTAAGGGAATAAACATCCATATTAGAGTAAATTCCCTGATGTGTCAAATGTACATTGTTTTGTCACAGGCAAATGCAATAATTTTAAAGAAATAGTTCAGCCAAAAAATTATTATTCTCTCATCATTTACTCATCCTTATGTCATCTCAAACTTGCATGATTAGACTTCCTCGCACTTGAGTAGTTGCATACTGGGAAGAACTCAACACTGACATGGACACCAAACAAGACAAACTGATTTTTTTTATTTTACAAATGTATTAATAAGCTGTCTGTTGAAATTAACATTAACCAAGTTTATAAATGCTGTAAAAGTATTGTTCATTGTTAGTTCATGTCAACTAATGTTTAAACTAATGGCAACAAATGGAACCTTATTGTAAAGTGTTACTGATTACCTTTATGACTTTACATACAAGTTAGAGACGTCATAAGGATGAGTAAATGATGAGAAAATTATTATTTTTGGATGCGATATTCCTTTAAGGACATACACAGAAAATGCACACAAAATTTTAATTTACCATAGCTTTTACAATTTTAACAATTGCTTTGTTACTAAAACAAGATGACCCACCATTCACAGTAAACAAAGCAACATCACAATGCTGAGTATTTGCTGATTCTGCTTGTGCTTGAAGGAAGTCTCACTGCTATAAAACCGTAGAGCTGTTAGTGTCCTCACAATATTTCCCCATGTCTTCTTATGTTGTGTTGAGTCACTGATTCCCCTCCTCTGTGATGAAGAACATCTGTGGTAAATGTTTGTTGTACTTTTGCATATTGCAGTTATGTAACACATTCATCCTCTGACTAAAGATTGACTGACTCTGTGAACCTGAAACAGAAGGATTGTATAAGAGTAAACAGTTTTCAAATGATGCATTAGTTCACCGTCTGTCGCTCACTTCGACGTCGTGTCGAAGAAGCGACACTAGGGGTCTCTCTTGAGTGCCGAATATGCCTCTGGTCTATGAAAAAAGGCCAATGAGAAGTTGGCAGACAGTATTTGCATACCCCGCCCCGTATAAAAGCGAGGAAATACGTCGAGTTCATTCAGAAATTTTCTTCAGAGCGATGGTCGTGTATGCAGCCAGCTGCGAGTCACACACCAGTTCCTGCCCTGTTCCTCTGACGCTCTGCTTGCTGTTGGAGCTACGGCACACTTCAACGGCTTTTCTCCTTCTCTGCATGGCAGTGCAGCTTGCCCCTGGGCACTTTGACAGCGCAAGAGAGTTAAAAGAGTTATTTATATAAAAGAGTGATTTTCTCTATAAAAGTGTATTTTCCTCTAAAAGAGCTTTACACAGCGGCGTTGAACGTCCTATTCAGGATGAGTCTTTTTAAAGATGCCATTCCACCCCTGTGTAGTTCCTGGATGCGGTAGAGTGCTCTCCGCTTCAGATGGCCACAGGCATTGTCTCGTGTGTCTGGGCAGCGATCACAGGCATTGTCTCGTGTGTCTGGGCAGCGGTCACACCGAGGCAGCGTTTGTGGATGGTTCATGCTCTTACTGCGAGGGTATGACCATGGCAACGTTGCGGTCGCGGCTTGCTTTCAATAGAAAGCATGCCACTCCAGCCGCCCCACGTGTCTCTCCTTCTTCCCTCGGGATTGAGGACAATGCGGCATCCGCACCCAGACCTTTGGAACCTCCACGTCTGGCCCCTGGATGGGATGCGGAAGATCTAGCTGGTCTACCACCCACGGTCGTAGCCACGATCAACAAAGCCAGAGCCCCTTCTACCAGGCAACTTTACGCCCTGAAATGGCGCTTGTTCACGAATTGGGGTTCTTCACGTGCTGAAGAGCCACAGAGGTGCGCAGTTAGGTCAGTGCTATTATTTCTGCAAGAGAGGCTGGAAGGGATGCTTTAGATGCAGTAGACAGCAAGTCCTTGGGTAAGCACGACTTAATCATCAGGTTCCTAAAAGGCGCCCGTAGGTTGAACCCCTCCCGGTCAAGCCTGTTCCCCTCCTGGGATCTCTCAGTGGTCCTCGCGGGCCTCCAGAGAGCCCTCTTTGAGCCGCTAGAATCAGTTGGACTCAGGGCCCTCTCTCTAAAGACGGCCCTGATGATCGCGCTCGCTTCCACCAAGAGGGTCAGGGACCTGCAAGCGTTCTCTGTTAGCGACACCTGCCTGGAGTTCGGTCCAGGAGACACATATGTGATCCTAAGACCACGACCGGGCTACGTGCCCAAGGTTCCTACCATGCCCTTCAGAGACCAGGTAGTGAACCTGCAAGCACTGCCCCGGGAGGAGGCAGACCCAGCCCCTTCATTGCTGTGTCCGGTATGTGCTTTGCGTACCTATTTGGACCACACACAGAGCTTTAGGTGCTCTGAGCAGCTCTTTGTCTGCTTTGGGGGACAGCGGAAAGGGAACGCTGTCTCCAAACAGAGGCTCTCCCACTGGGTGGATCTCACCCAGGCCGTGCCCCCCCTTGTGGGTCCGAGCGCACTCAACAAGGAGTATTGCGTCCTCGTGGGCACTGGCCAGAGGCACCTCCCTAGCAGACATATGTAGAGCAGCGGGTTGGGCAACACCTAATACCTTTGCGAAATCTTACAATCTCAGGGTTGAGACAGTATCGTCCCGTGTTTTCTCAGGATCGAGCCGGTAGAACTCGGTAACACGCTGATGATCTGGCCGGGTGAATCACTTGCACATGGCGCCCTTTCCCTCAGCCGAGGTAAAACTGTGTGCATTCTCTCCCAGGAGATCCCACCCACCCGGGTCCCTGGTTGGTTCCTCCCTAGCCCTTTTGGGTCCGCAGTTAAGCGGAGGAACTTGCCGACCCAGTCCACTATGGGTACTCAATCTACCCTGTACTGGAATAGGTGCTCCACAGATCGGGACTCCTACATGGACTCCCCCTGTGTATTTTCCACTGTACGGTCCCCTCACGAAGTGGACCCGTGTCTCCCTTAGGCAGTTCCCGCTGCCCTCCAGTCGCCATGTTGTAGCAACTCCCCCCTCCTCGAAGCTGGATCTACCACCGTGCCATTCTTTCCCACATGTGTAAATACATGTGATGTATTTTGCCACGTTACCTCCCCCTTCCTGGGCAGGTGTGGTCTCCGCAGGGTCTTTTCCCCCTGAAAGAATAGGAAAATGGATGCGTTAAGGGCCCCAGCCGTTTGGCTCTATGAGAGAAACATAGAGAGAAAAGAGGCCTGGCCCGTCCCAGGTTGGCAAGCATCGCCTTGTTCCCCTGCTTGGGTAACTAGAAGGATTCTGACGTCTTTTATGGGGCATTGGGGAAGGGTACGTGCAGTCTGACACAGCTGGTCATCCTGGCACGTTAAATACCTGCCCGCTCCTGTGTCAGCAGTACACGTACACGGCTCGGCACATGGCGTGATTTGAAGTGGACCCCTAGTGTCGCTTCTTGACACGACGTGAAAGTGAGTGGCAGACGGGGAATGTCTAGGTTACGTATGTAACCTCCGTTCCCTGATGGAGGGAACGAGACGTCATGTCCTCCCGGCCATGTCGCTGAGCCGAGCCACTGCAGTGGCCGGACCATTTCCGGCTCCTCAGAAAAATCCTGAATGAACTCGACATATTTTTCATAGACCAGAGGCATATTCGGCGCTCAAGAGAGACCCCTAGTGTCGCTTCTTCGACACGACGTCTCGTTCCCTCCATCAGGGAACGGAGGTTACATATGTAACCTAGACTTTTTTGATATAATAACATAGCTGTGTGTGAGTATAGTGTGATAAATAAGTGTTTATAAAGTCATAATTAGCCATTGTACTTGTGATTTTCATTCTATGAGACTTGGTTTTCCTTTCTAATTGAAAGGGAAAGACCGAACCTCCAAAACATTTGGTCAAGATGAAAATATGTACAAAGTACATATTTTAAATCAGCAGTCAAATCTGACAACAATGGTATCATAAATTGAGCTTCTTTAGCTCAGATCATGCTAAAAAATGCTATTTTTGAGGCTGGTTCAGCTAATGTGCATGGGCGTTCTTGAGTTGACTGACAGGTGATGTCTGAATCTAAAAGCTGATTGGTTCTGTAAGGTTGGACTTCCTTTTCTACATCCATTAGGTGTTCCACCAGTGGTCCATTTAGGCTAAAAAGTCTCCATAAATACTGAGAAAAAAGTCAGCTCTCAATTCATATTTAAAGATATAAATGACAAGATCTGGGGGAATTTTTTTTAACAAAGTGTACGTAACATCACTGGTCATCAAGGATTTTGCTAGATTAATCCATCTGCTAAACTTTCTTGAATTCCATTCTTTTTTTTTTTTTGATAGTTCTCTTCAACTTTCTACCTCTGTGGAAGTACAGTAAGGTGACCATGAACATTGTAAAAATTTCTAAAAGCATTGATAATTGTTTTTTATACAAAGAAAATTACATGTGATTTTTCTCTTTACCGCCCTTTCATGATGGTTAATTCTGAAACATCAGATTTTTAATAACATAGTGTATTTACTATTTGTTATTCAAAAAGATAAGAATTTGTATTTTAATCATTAACCTATATACAACCTATACATTAATACAGTGAGTTACATGTAGATACATGTACACCAGATACATGTAGCTTGGATCCGGCAGGTGGATAATTGGGTTTGGGTTTGTGTCTGGTTGAGCTTAGCACATGTGTTCAGTTCATCAAATCCGTCAAGGCTTTTTTTGGCTTGTTCAGTGGACATGCCATTCCATCATGGAGAAACATATGCTTCTGGTTGTAACTTCCCTTTGATGATGATCTGATTCTTATAAGAACTCTCTGCCACCTCCAGTGGTGGTCTTCTGGGCTGACCTCAATTAGGTGAAGGAGTTCTCTCTGGTAATGCATAAGCACCTGAACAGCATCTTATATGACCATGTAAAGACTGTACATTTATGAGTTTATGAGTAATGTGAGTTTCATGACAGCAAGTGCAACAGGTATATTGTGTCTCAGTACCCTTCAACGTCATATACCCAATAAGGTGATCCGATTTGATTATCTGATCAGTCACTACACCAATAGAGTGTATAGTAGTGGAATTTGGAAATACTTGGTCTGGATGGATTAAAGGAAAGGTGACAAAAAGGCAACACGTACATTCATTTCCAGTATGCATCATAATGGTATTTAATACAAATGAAGATGGCAATGTTTTGCATAGGCAGATAGAATATTGGATATGTTGTAAGTTACATGAGTCATCACCAAATTTACATCACGAAACAAAGTCTTTTTAATGTTCCCTTTGATAAGTCCACCAGGAGGACTTGGGTATAGCTTTTGGCATTGCTTTGGTTTGCTATACCCACAGGTGGTTAAATTAAAACAGTGATTAGCAGTTTTGTGGGCTAGTGAAATTGTTCTTGCTTATTTTACATTTTCCTACACATTAAATCCCTTCCAGACCAGATTAAGGTTTTGGGTCTATTGTCATAGGGTTTGTATAATGTTATATTAAATTTATTCTGTGTAACTTATGTGTTTGGTGTGTATTGTTTCTGTGTGGGTGCACCTATATGTGGCAGGTTCCAAATTGTTAACAAAATAACAGATTTTAGGGTCTATGCCGTCATTGTTTTTCTCATACAGTATAAAGTGCACATCCCACCTTCTTTAGCTCCTGGATATAATTTTAATTGATACAGGCAGTGATATTGTACTGAGATGGCCATGATGGTGTGTGTATTGACATGTTTATGTATGCAGGATGGGTGGAACCTAATTTACAACAGATTTGTGTCATGCAATTTAGTTTCGGTGCTACTCCGGAAGGCCATGTAACTATTTCTTTGGGTGTAATGAGAATTTGTGAGATGTATGGCCCCTTTGTGTATTTCCATACCCATCCGCCACATCCTAATGTGTATATGAGCAATACCCGTTGACCCAGCTTGATGCAGGTATGTAGGTTCGGACATCTGCCTTGTGTCTGGTCTCCATGGGATTGCAGAGGTTATCCAGAAACAGAAGAAAATACAGTTTATTGGTTAGCTGAACCTTTGTACAGTTCGCATTGAGACATGTGATACCATCTCGTCTTTCCTCTGACAGCCACAGCTGTTTCAGACTGCTTTGACCTCATATGGTCCATGCCACCTTGGAGTGTTTTACAAAGACACGCACCATTACCATCTCTCCTTCTGAAAATTTAGTTTGAGAGGTTGGGTTAAATTGCTTGTCATTTGTTAGGTCTGACTGTTGCTGTTTTAGCTTGGCTTGTAGTGTGCCTGTAGTGCTCTGAGCCTTTCTTGTAATTGGCCCAGCACAGTTTGTTGTGCTGAAACCATGAGAGGTCCCAGGTCTGCTGGGGAGACATTTGGATCAATCTGGAGCTTTGTGATTCTTCCGGTCATGAGCTCATATGGGCTGATGCCTGTGGCTTTAGATGGGGTTGCACGTTGTACAGTGAGGACAGTTTTGATGTTGTGTGATTTGCTTTGCTAGGTGTTCTTTGATGGTGCGGTTCATGCGTTCCAACATACCTGAGCTTTGTGGTCTGTAAGGAATGTCAAATTTTTGTTTGATGTTAAGCATTTTACACATGTTTTCATTACTTACCCAGTGAAATGGGTTCCTTGATCAACCTCGATTTGGAAGGGCGCACCACAAAGTGGGATGATTTGGTTGGCCATCACCCGTGCCACAGTGTTTGCAGTGTTAATGCTGATGGGAATTGCTTCTACCCACTTTGAGAATTTAGCAATGATCAACAGGCAATAACAATATCCCCTTTGGCACTGGGGAGTGGACCAATGAAATCCATCTGTAAGGATTCCCAGGGTCCCTTAGGTGGGTCTGGCCTGCATAGATTAGTGCATCCGGGTTTGATCCGGGGATGCACAAACTATGCATGTACTACATCACCTATCAACATCTGAAGTCATTCCTGACCACAAAAATTGTGTTTGTATCAACTGCTGTGTTTTAGCAGCTGATTTATGGGCATATTCATGGTACAGTTTGATTATGGGTTTTTGAAGAGCTTCTGGAACCACATATTTCCCATCTCTGAATATTATGCCATCTGTGACAGTGACTAACTGATCGTGCTGTAAGTGCAGTGCAATCTCTCCCTCAGCTGTCCATACAACTTTTTGATATTTTTAAGGTCGATGGGAGTGATTTGGACTGCACTCACAGCAGGGGCAGGCAGTTTGTCTGGTTGTCACCTGTCTCCTTTCATGGCTGTGACTTTAGCTAATTTATCGGCAGTGTTGTTGTTTTGCTCATGTTCGTTGAGGTTTCTGTTTATGTCTGCACGCACTTTGATGGAGATAGAAGATTCATGCGCTTTGCTTGCCAAATTTCAATGATGGTGCTGAAATGTTTTAATGGTGTTCCTGCAGAAGTGAGGAATTTTCACAATTGCCATTGTACTATAAAATCATGCACTACCCCAAAAGCATAACGGCTGTCTGTGTATATGCAACGTGGTTTGTAGTAAGCTTTAATGGCTTCTAGCAAGGCCACAAGTTCTGCTTCTTGTGCAGACATACTTGGTGGTAATTTGAATAATAGTTGTTTACCAACTTCTGAGTTGGGAGGATGAGGAGCCCACACCCAGTATAAAAATGACCCTCATTACAAAACCGGGAGCCATCATTGTACACCTGTGTTTAGTTTGGAAGCTCCTGGTCCTGTACAGGACTTGGTATCTCCTGTTAAGTGTGGGTGGCCCTCAACATATCCAAGCAGATGAGGCAGAAACTTTACCTAGCGTCTGTATGGCTTTATATACTAAAGTTAAATGACCATCAAGTGTTCCTTCTGTGGCAATGATGATGTCATCCACATAGTGAGCTACTCTGCCTGCCCCCAGTAGGGGGCCGAGTGTATCTTCCACAGCTCTGGAGGCCTTGTGGCATTCTTTCCCATGTATACTGGGTTTGATTTATAGTAAAAGCTCATTTCCACTGGTCTTCACATTTAACCTTAATAGACCAGAAGCCATGCTTGATATCTAAGACAGTAAACCAAGAGACTTTTGTTGAAATTTGCGATAATAGGATAGAAGGATTTGCCACTATTGTAGTCACTTTAGGCAGGACTCGATTCAGAAGCTGATAGTCTATACATTGTCGCCATTTTCCATTTAGTTTTGGTACTGGCAGACACGGAGAATTGGTAGATGAACTGCACTGTTGAACTACACCTCTTTTTTCAAGCTGTTGGACTATCTCATGAACAGTGGCCTCTGCCTCTGGCTTAATGCGGTATTGCTTTTGTGGGGGAGGTGGCTCCCCCTCAATGCATACTTCAAAATCTATGAGGCCACATTCGTGTTCGTGATTAGCCCAAACATTACTATATTTATCCATTATCAGTTGTATGGGGTCTGTTTTGGAAATGGACATAATGCTTGCTTTTTTTCACTGTTTTACTTTCGCAATTCGATTTGTTTTTCAAGGTAGTGAATTACAAAGCCATGTTTTTTCTTGATGTCCATTCACAATACTGTTCCTTCACTGTTGTCTGGTTAATACCAAAAAGCTCTTCTAGCATTTTCATGCCTAAGTCGATTTGAACTATTTGTGTTTTGGTCGCAATCATTAATGTGTTGCCTATGCCTCTAATTCGGTATCGATAAGTATGTTGGCTAACCTGCCTCCAATGTTAGCCCTTATTTTGATATGGTTGACACTGTTGATAATTCTCCCTATTGAATGGAGGCCATGCATCCCTATTGTATGTTATATCTCAACAGTAATGATTCGAGTTCAGTTTGGAATTTGCTGTTTTGTTTATTTTGACGCTGTTGTTGTTGTTCCTTCATTTGTTGGGGAGGACTTGTGTTGTTTTGCATACTCCAGGTATCTATTTTGGAGGGTGCTCCCTTTCTTTCGCAATCAGCTTTTAACTGATAACAGTCGCGTATGTTATGACATTTCCTTTTGCAATAATCGCAACAATGTTGGGTGTAATTCAATTTTTTTGGTTTTTCAGCACCCTTGCCCTCTGTCACCCACTGGGTTGCTGCAATATGATGTGATTTAGACAGTTTGTGTCTATTTTCGATTTTAGGTACCCAGTCTACCACTGCCCTATACGTGTTTTCAGCTGGGACGGCACCATTCAAAAGAGCTTGTTGAATAGCGGCCCTGCAATATTTTTAAGGAATTGAAGTAAAACTTCATGATCCCTATCTGTGTTTTCTAGGCCAGAGTATTTTTTGTACGATTCCCACAAATGCTCGGCATAACTTTTGAATGGTTCTTTATTTGATTCTTTAATGTCAACAATTGTACTCCATTCTGCATGTCTTGGTCCTCTCAGATCTAGCAGTGTTTGCTTTAGTCTTTAGTACACTTCTGTGTTGGTTTCACGATCGCGTCTATTTATAATGCGTCCCGTTTTCATTTCCTCATTCAGTTTTTATCTGAGTTTGTTCAGAATAGTCAAGAGATCAATTTTCCATACGTCTCTGATCTCTAGATTGTAATTGGCCTGTAATTGGCCTCATTGGCCTGTAACATTAAGGTGTCCCAGTAAGGCTGGAATGGACCTCTTCTTGGCATCATGCCAACTATTTCTTTGTGTGAGCTGCATTCCTCACACATTAAGGATGACTGATAGTTGTGATTTCGTCTTCCGCATTTAATATTGTCTTAAGAACTGCATTTGAACGGATTTTTTCGGAACATTGCTAGATTTTTGCCGCGTCATAACCAGGCTGTGTTATTTTGTCATTTGAGAGGGATTATCCCCATGGGCATGGTTACGAGCCTCTCTTGTGTACTTTGTGTAAGCTAATGTTACTGCATCATCGTCATCACTATCATGTATCTTTCCACATCAAATGGTGAATTTAATGTGGCTGCTTCTTTTATAGCTGATATTGGGAAGCCTGTGTTGTTACAACATTCTTCTAAGGTGGATGCATAATTTTGACCTGATCTGAGTTTTTGTTGGAGATCATTAATCTGCGCTTCCATCGCATCTACATCTCTTGCCCAACTTTGCTTTTTATACACAAATGCGTTGACTTAAGCCCTCAACTTTTTTCATTCTTCCGATCGCGATTTCTCTATTTCTTTAATGTTTACTATAATTTTTTCGGCTTCCAGTCTAAAAGTGGGTATTCCGACCCATTATATAAATGTGTCTATATGGGATGTGTCTGTGCTTTCCCTCAAAACTTCTAATAGGCAATCTGACTCCCAATTTTATATTAATCTGACTCCAATTTGAAATTGACCTCTAATTTAGATTAAGGCTCTAATTACTTTCTGATCATTCTTTTATTTTAATCTTTTAAGTTATTGATTACTCTGAATCCTCTTCTATTGATTTACCTTTTGATCAAACTGATATTCTTTAACTGGCTTCCTCCTACATTAAAGCTTCAGTTATGATATAAGGGTTTTAAAACATAAGTTACAGAAACAAGTCAAAGAACATACCTGGCAGTTGAGAACACTACATGTAATTGCAAAGCATGGGAGATCTGAATGCAGATTCCTATTATTAAAGTTACACACATTGAGGTGTGGGATCATCTGACTACAGAGAACACTGAGCTCTGGGCCAGCTTTCCTTAAATATCCAGACAGAATACACATTGTGTACCAAATGGTATTATACTTTGAACAATGAGAATTTGGGAGTGAATGGGATCTTTGGCTTCCTGGTGTTAAACCTTCAAGGAGGGGGATAGACCTCCAGAATTATTCAGTATTTGGCAAAGACCGTATAACTTTGTTGTCATTACGTTTTACAAACCTGGGAAAAAGAACACTATACCAGTCACACTGAGACATTTTAAATGATACCAAACATGTTACACTAGTTACATTATTTGTATACATCAGATTTTATATTTTGTTACATACAGATCTTAGGTGAGTTTGAGGTGATTCTGAGCTGAAGGGGAATGGATGAGGAGGAGAGGGGAGAGAATGGGACAGATGTGGAAGGGCAACAATGAGGTGTGAATTTAAAATCTTTGCTCAGTGGGGTGTGGTGCCTCAGGAAGAGATGCTAATTGTGAGAAAGTTCATATGTTGATTTTCTCAAAGATCATACATTTGCTCTTTGCCTTTGAATGCAAACACATTGGCACCTCACCTTACAGATTTCTCATACCTTCTTTATATAATATACATACCTTGTGCACTTTTGTCCTCTAGCGGGTGAGACAGGGCAGGTAAGTACAGTACAGCACCGTGAGTGAGAGTGTTACAAGCTAGGACAGTTTATTTTGAACAAGAGGGGCGAACAGTTACGGAAGTTAATGCGGGAGTACAGGACCGAACTGATGTGGATATAGCCTGTCTGTGTGCGATGGTGCAAGGAACCGGACTGCGGGAAAAAATATCAGAGAATATTAATACAACACAGGAACTTGTTGCGTGGCCATTTTTTGCCCCCATATTTTCAATTTCAGGGATATTTTTGTCAATTTCGGTGGCATTTTTGCCCAGAGTCCCTGTTAATTTCCGACACTATGTGAATTGTATCTTTCTAAGGTATTTAAAAAGTTTATTTTAGACATATAGTAGCAATTAAACAAGATATCCCCACATACTGTATATGTAAAACTACATTGTTTTAATGTTTGACACAGTTAAAAGATTGCTTACCTTAAAAAAAGAGAAGTTTGATCAGTGGTTAAACATGTTTTGTACCTGAATGAACGTCTTCATTCCAGAATAAAATTAAATATGCTGAAAATCACAGTATAACTGTTCTTGTATAGGGACAGGGCAGAAAGTCATGATGCTTTCCGATTTCTTCTTCCTATAAATTCTGAAATATTATGTATTTTTTGGTACTTTTGTAATTGTGGTGAAAAATAAATGTAGCAAAGTTGAATACTTAACTTTTATTCAACTCAAGTAAAAGTAAATGTACTATTATTTATTTATAATTTAAAAGTAGCAAAATTTGAAAGATGTACTCAAGTACTGTAACGAGAGTATTTGTAATTTGTTACTTTCCACCTCTCGTGCTGACTGAGAAATGCAGACTGGAGACGGATTGTAATCATACCGTACCAAACTGTGCTCAAGTAGAAAGGCCACTGGAACCCTTACTCAAAACCAATTTGCCCAGTGGTGAAAAGTAATCCAAAACCAAATTGCCACCTCCAGAAAACCTTAGTAAAAAATGTCTGAATCATACTTTATATACATAGATATAAATTATAATGTCAATTAGAAAACAGCAAACATCCTTCATAAATCTCCCCACCAACTGATTGATCAAAAGTGAATTGGAAGCAGACTTAACCATTCAATTATATATATCAGGAATCTTGTGTCCCGTGTCTGTGCTTCTCAAGGCTCCTTTCTATTCTTGAGCCATAGTCCAGTGGACAAAGGCCTGCAGCTTTCTAAATTGTTGTCTTTGCCTGACTGATTCCAGTATAGTAGCACAGGGAGACATCTTGTTCTCTTTAGTTGTTGGTCTCTTTTTTCATTCTTCATCTTTATTTTTATCTATCTCAGTTGATGTCCAATCTCATTCACTACTATTCATATTTCCTCCAACAAGCCATAGCTTTTTTTGTTTTTGTTTTTTGTGTCTAATTCTCTTTCTTTATTGATCGCCTCCAATTTGTTACAGCTAAAACCTGCATATTTTACATTTCTCTCAAGCTTTTATATTTTAGGCAGTGGTGTATGCTTTTCTGACTGAATCTTGACCTTGTCATTTTCTGGTTTGGACAAATTACTGAGATCTCCTCTTTCCCATGGAGCCATTCTATTTTTCATTCCCTTTGTGCACACACTCTGCCTCCATTCTCCCATTTCCAATTCTTTCTCTCCCTCTTTTCTCTCTCTTATATCCCCCTCTCCATTTTGTTACAACAATTCGAGGAGAAAAAAATCTGGAAATATTATTTTCTTCCACTCATTTTATTCTTTTATGCAGTGGAATTGACTGTAAACCTCTCTCTCATTTTTGCTGCACATGGTTGGCTGTAATCTCCTTTCAATCTTTCTCTCCCTCTTTCCCAACCCTGATCCTATGGTCACAGTGATGTTCCAAGTCTTAAATGGAGCTGAACACTCATATAATCAAATTCCCTATGGTTTACCACATCACTGTGGTTACAGTGATGTACAAGCTCATGGCCCGTGACCCCACCTTGGATTTGGGACAAGGCCTGTCACAGAGCTGTTACCCATAGGGCATTAGTTTTTTCACAAGCTTTCAGCTATGACCTTGTGTGTTCCTCTTAAAAGAGAAATTACTTCTCTAAACTCATTGTAAATTAGTGCTATCTTTGTGTGTACACATGTTTGAATGTCCATAGCAATTAATTTGATTTAAATGTGATTTTTGTTGGATTTTTTTATTTACAGGTTAGGACTTTCTTTGAAAATACTACATTCTCTCTTTATTAGTGTAAGCCTGTGTGAATCTGAACCAATTTGTTATTTATTTGATGCAGTATCAGGATGCTCTGGAAGTTCCTAGTGTACCATTGGATTGCGGGCTATTGTATGGCATACGGTTCTGGCAAGTTGAAGCTGACTAAAGAAAATACTAATGAGGTAGAACATTGTGATCAATGAGCATTGTTGGAGGAGTAAGCATTATAATAATCAATCTTTGCACAACACACAGACTGAACAGAACCATCGTGCTACCTCTCTGACTCCTTCCTTTTTTTGGCAGATTTGTGTTTTCTTATAGTAACAGTTACCAAAGTAGATCACTCTGCGTCTTTTTAATACAATGCCTAAAAGGACCCAATAGTATCATAAAAAAATGTCCATGCAGTTCATGTGCTTTACATTCCAAGTCTTCTGAAGACAAACGATTTTAGTGAGAAACAAACCAGAAGTTATTTTTTAGCAGAAAATTCTAAGCTTGTTGCACATCCATGAGCACTATGAGAGAAGCTCGATAACAATGGTGGCAGAACTTGGGTTGTTTTTAGCACTTAACTATGCAAGTACTATCTTTATGTGAACTATTCCTTTAACATCCCGTGGACATCCTAATTGTTGCATGATCTGTTCACATAAGTTCACTTATGTAGAATAATGAAAACCTTTATTTTAATTTTATTTTAATTGTATTTTTTTACAAGAGTTGCCAGATATTTAGTTTCCAAATCACAACAACTCTCATTTCATCCAAATTAGTATGTGTATGGCATTACATAATGATGCTAGAGGAACCTCCAGTACTCCCCTGCCTGTCTGGTTATCTAGTCGGGCTGAAGTATCAATGAAGCGTGTATTTATCTGATGCCAAGAGTACGTTTCATAAAAGGGATCGGCAGTAAGCCAAGATGAAAGGAGTGAGATCTTAACCTATGCTGTGCAATCAAAAGCTTATTACTGGAACAGGCTAACCAGACCTCCTGGCAATATGTCTTTGAATAGAAAATCACAAGAACAAGCATGTGCACTTTCAAAGGTTTACAATATACCCAAGTTGTTGACTGTTGTTAAACGTACAGTATTTCTAAACGTTTTAATAAGATCATTGATTCTGGATGGTCAGCTTAATTTTGAATGAATGGGTCACCTCTTGATTCTCAAAACAACATGAGAGACAATCTAACTACATAGTGGTATCGTACAATATAACCAAATCTACTATAGGTAAACATAAAACAAAATTGTATTTCCAATCACCTGTTTATTTATAAGCAGCTGTCGAATTATATATTTTTTAACTTTTATGTGATTCTGTGATTTTCAGTCTATCAGAGGGGAGAGAGGTCAACTCTCAGGTCAGAGCATGGTGAATGAGTGAAAAAGACTGGGCTGTTATAGGAAGATCTCATTAAATGTTTTGACTGCAGCTGCCACCTTCAAAAAGAAGCCTGTTAGTTTCTTGCAGGGTTCCCACAGTCATGGGAAACCTGCAAGGTTTAAGGAATTTCGAGAATATAATTGTGATTTTCAGGCATGGAAATGTCATGGAAATTAGTAAAATCTTAAGTCTTGGAAATTCTGTAATGGATATATTAAAGGCCTTAAAATCATCAAAGTCATACTTTGTTTTATGAGTATTGCTTTATTCTAATTTATTTGATTTGGTTTGAAGCAGAATTTTTTTGGTAGAAAATTAACTTTAAAATCCTTATCTGTTTGGGAGAACTTTTAGCTTTTAGCACCACACAGTGAATATTTGCCATGACCACTTTATATCATTTTGAAAAAATGTTGCCACTGTCTCATAATTTTCATGAATTCAGGCTTAGTAAAATTTAAGGAAGAGTCTTGAGAATGTGTTGTCAAAAAGGGTGGAAACCCTGTTTTTGTGATGAATTTTACTGTGTCTGGTTCTGTGTGGCTTCTTTTGTAGGATCTCCTTAGTGTGTGCTTACAACGTATGAGCTAACTCAGCAGCACCATAATTAGTATGGCTGACCCCAGGGTCAGCAGCAGGTCCTGGGTTGATAGCACCTGGGCAACTGGTAACTGAGGATACTCTATCAGCTCTCTTTCAGTTTTCATGGAGCAGTATTCATATTAAGGGTCAGTGTGGTTTACCAGTACTGTTAGAGCAGGAATTTTGATCTAATCTTGCCAGATGAACACTAAATGCCCCTATTAGGGTACATAATTCCTTTCAGTGGTAATACCTTTGGCACATTGCCTAATGCACCCTACTACCCTCCTCCATCTACAGTGAATTCATGGATTTCTGTAGTAATGAGCCAATGTGATGTTATGAGGCTTATAGAGTTAAAACTGGAACCAGTATGCCTGTTAGTGTTTAGTCATGTAAGGTGAAAAGTAAACTTTAAACAAAATCTATTAAAGCAGGTTTTCCTTTCATAAAATGTTTTACTATGTTCCACAAACAGTTCAGGTTCAAACACTATTCAATTACTAGAGATGCAGAGAAGCTCTAGTTTTGTCGCCATGCCACTAATATTTCTATTAAAGGTAACTACAAAGCATTTCCAATTGCAATTGTTTTAGAATAGAGCATGAATCTCCATGAAATGCCAGGCACCACTCGAGCTAAGAGTTTTGATGTCAAACATGGCTTCACATGTAGACATTGTTAAACAATAAAAGTCGGAAAGTGCATTTGAAAAGTTTACTCATCCAGTCTTTTACATGACTTTCTATTTCTGAGATGAATTTAGGCTGTAGAGAGCAAGGGGTATGTAGGTGGATATTGTGAATGCCTGCAATTTAATACGCCTCTAATGCATCTATTTAATATTGAAGAAGCAGTATATAAGAAACAGTATTTTTACTGGTTTAAAGAATAGTTCATAGAGCCATACAAATCATATTGTATGTTTTTAATTTTAGAAACTCATTGGCATGATGAGCACTAGACATCAGAAAGACAGGATTGTGAAATTGTGCTCACTCGAAACCTGTAGTGCTGGCAGTGTATTCAAGGTTGAGTTGGATTCTGATTGGTTGTCATTGTGATTGCATGGTCATGTGAATGCCTGTGGAGTCTGCAAATGTGATCGCAGAGCATCCCATGCATATCAATGGGTAAGTGGTTTTGTATCCACAGTTTGCTAGAAAAGAACAGGCAAAAAAAAAATATTAAAACTTTTTCACAACTGGATATGGGGAATTAGAACGAAATGTAGACCAAGCAAAAAATATACAATTTTTTTTTTCTTAGAATACAAACTGCTGTGCTGAGAATGACATTCTCAATAAATTTAAAATAAATAAAATACAAATAACTAAATAAATAAAAATGCATGACATTAAAGAATGCATTAGGTTTCCTGATGATTAAAAATGAACAAATCTCTGACACTGACACTGAGATTTGAAACCCTCAAGAAACTGGACAAGTTGTTTCAGGAGCTGTTTATCAGCTGTTATATACATAGAAAATTGTGGTGGATGTGCCTGTACAGTATATTGTGCAGGTATTTTAAGGATGTACTAATTTAAGAATCAACCATCAGCTGAGCTCTTGTGTGTGTTTATGAACCAGAGGAGCAATATAGTTATGACTAGCTGCAGTTTTAGTTGAATTAAGGTCTTTCCTTTGTGTCACTGAGCTATTTAAGGCCCAATAACAGACTTCATTAATATCACTTGAGCTTAATTACTCACTGCCCCTAGCGGGTTTGAAGGTGTTTGCAGCTTATTAACAGGCAGTAATTAGTTTGCTTAGTAAGAAAACTGCACCTTGAAGTTACAGAGGAGGGAAAGGGAAAGAGTTATGGGAGGGGAGGTCAGCACTTATGTTGCAATTTTGTCAATATTTTGATTGATTTTTTCACTGGAATTAAGATAGAGAGAGACCAGTTAGTAATGCGCTCATGAACACATTGAATGATCCTGGTCCTGACAACTGTTAGAAAGTCCTGCTATGGCCTGTTGCTGTAGCCGGTTTCAGTGGCTACCCAGGGCCGTGTTTCCCAAAAGCACTGCAAGTTGATCGTAAAGACTACTGGCACCAATGGTTTCTACGATCTACTTAGGCTTACAATGCTTTTGAGAAATGCTGCCGAGGTAAATTTGCATTTAGTTTGAGGAAACTTTTTTCATTCACAAGAAGCCGGGTTGGTTTTTACCAGTGTTGGTCACCATAGCAACTTACGCTACACGGCTTACCTGCTCCAGAGCAGGTTTTATTCTGGGTCACAGATATGCAAACTGATGCTGAACCAATCAGCTGTGAGTAAAGGGACATTTCTGATGCAGTGAAGTCACTCCCCCTGGATATCTTGCTCCAAATTAAAACATCCTGCACAGTGGAATGGAGATATTTTCATGAATTTATATTTCTATATTAAGATTTTATATATTATTAGACCTGTAAATTAAAATATTATAAGATGGATTATTTGAGAGATCAGGGAACCTTATATTTTTTGAGCAGCACATTAAAATGTACCATTGCGATTCCTTACATTTCTTAACTGTATGAATGAAATGTGATGCTCAAAAAAAAATAAATAAAAAAAAATTGTTTACAGAACTGTTCGAAAGGTGATTGTCACACTTTAAAGACACATTTGTTGTGTGATGAGTCTTTCCACCTGAACAAATATACTGGTCAAAATTATATTGGAGACAATCAAACAAAGTGACATTGCTTACACTTCATTAAATTATATTAGGCTTTTAATTTACATGTAGTTTTTTTTTTTTTTTTTTATAAATGTTTGTATGCCTTTAAAATGAATTAGCCTGTGTGTTCTTATTGTGAATCTATGTTCATTCACTTACAAATTATTTTCTGTTATATTTTTTTTAGTCACCTCAGTTGGGTGTTTTCAAAATGAACTCTTGGTGATGTAAATCATGCTGAATTCTTGCAAGAACTAAATTACGCCAAATCTCTCCAAGCTTCACGTATTGGCTGTTTGTGGCAAATGTCATTCATGTACATGTGCTTCAGGGTTCACCATGAACTAACTCAGAACCAAACTCTGAGTTGACAGAGGGCATTTGTAGCGAGCGTCTTGATATCGCCGAAACTGATTTAAACTGGTTTAGCTCTATCTGGTTTGGTCAACTTCAAACTTACCCTGAAACTCTTAGTTTGTTCAACTAGCTTCGTGCAACTGACTTATGTTGGTGCGGCTATCCTTATGAGGACTCTCCATAGACATAATGATTTTTATACTGTACGAACTATAGATTCTATCCCCTAAACCTAACACTACCCCTAAACCTAACCCTCACAAAAATGTTCTGCATTTTTACATTTTCAAAAAAACATAATTTAGTTTGATTTGATGTGTTTTGAATTATGGGGACATTAGACGTGTCCCCATAAACCAAATTTATAGCATAAGACCTTTATAATTACCAGATTGTAACCTAAAAAAATGTCCTCGTAAATCACCCATACACACACACACACACACACACACACACACACACACACACACACACACACACACACGTGCGTGGCCAGTGTGGCATCTGGCTATATGTTAGATAAGGCAACTGTTGATTAGTGCTATGAATATCATCTTTGACAGAGCAATGAGAATGAGGTCAGAAGAGACATAGTGATTCTGAAGTCTATTTCCAGCAATCTCTCTCTCTGTCTGTCTTTTTTGCTCTCTTCTTTGGCTGTACTGAATTTACATGTGGCCTATAGACTAAGAAACTAAGCTACTTCTAAGTTACTTATTCAATAGTCACTTGGAATGAACATTACTAGAACTGCCTTTTGTTTCCTGGTTAAATCAACACTAGAGGTGCTACAACAACTGTGCGTTTTAGTAACTTTCACACAAATCATAAGTAGAACATCTGATAATGACTATTTAAACATATTTTTCACACCTATTACTCACGCACTGCTATGTTATGATATCAAAACACTTTTACTCTAACGCATCATTTGAAAAATAGCTGGCTGGTATTACAAAGTCACCTACATTTACACAGTTATTCAAAAGTGATTAGCTTCTGAGGTAGCTCATCTCATAGAATGTTGGACTTTGGACTCTGAAGTATGCAGTTCAAGCATAGCCAAACACGCAAGCTGACATGTGAGACGAGAGTGTCATAAAAGCAATACGAGATGAATGTGCTTTCTCATTTTGTTTTGGGCACTATCGGTTAGGTTTAGATGTTTGGTTTAGGGCAAGGATGTCTGTTTTGTGCCTACCTCTCATTTGTTTTTAGATCACTATTTGTTAGATTATTATTTCAGATTTAAATTTGGCAGATGCTATTTGCACCCTGGTTCAAATAATGGTAAATTATATTTACACCCCGGTGCAAGTAGTGTTATATATTATTTACACCCCAACCCTGGTGCAAATTATGGTAGATACTAATTGCACCCTGGTGCAAATAGTGTCAGATACTATTTACACCCATTTTTAAATACTAACACACAGTACAGTATGGGCATCATTGCAGTGTGTTTATTGGTTTTATTTAGAGTCCCACAGACACGGCATTAACCTCTTCCCTAAACCTTGAACTTACTTTTGGAAAAAATAACCTTGGTTTTACTACAGTAACCATGGTTTCACGATGAATGAGTGAGATCGACAGACCCTGCCTCCAGATCAAACCCTTCTCAGCACTCCTCGACATTCATAGTTTTAAAGGACATATTAAGACTGGGAACATGAAATCGATGGGAAAAAGACCGGGACAAAATGCGGATTTGAACCATGGTCGCTAGAACAACACTACACATTCACACCGTCTTTACACCCCACACAACTGCAGCGACAGCTTTTGGTTAGTTTGTCATATATTTCTGTGGTTCCACCAGGCTGTGTGGCAGATGTTCTTTACACCAGGGTGCAAATAGACACTCCATTAAAGTTTTAGATGAGGAAGGTACGATTCCATCTTATATTAACCTTAAAGGATTCGTTCACCCCAAAATTAAAATTCTCTCATCATTTTCTCACCCTTATGCCATCCCAGAGGTCTTTCTTCAGCAGAACACCATTTCTTTTTATATTTCAGCTCGTAGGTCCATAAAATACACCTGAATGTGTGCCAAATTTTGGTTTATTATTAAAGGCTTGTAACATGCTGATTAATAAAGATACATTTTGAAGGGAAAACTTTATGGTCTAAAAGGTTTTTTGAAACCACGTTAACTCATGTGGCGCTTCATGTCTACACACATGCGGGGAAAAGAGGCAATTCGTGCAGAGGCAGAAATGATGCATGTTTGGTGCTAGAGAACAATATTCAAGATTACAGATCATAATATGTCATTAGAGAATTAGGAAACATGCTAAGTTGAGTTACGGCTTCTCCGATAACAATGCTATAGCCAGTATATTCTAATTTGAAGTTTCTGTTCTGGGCGGAATTTATGTTTATGTTTTGGCCTGTCTGATCCCGCCCACTGCCCACTCACCAATAGTATTTTGACACCGCCGGGTTGCCAGATTTGAACAAGTTTGCAGGCAAATAAACACTGCGTGCTGCAGCAATGGAAGCCAGCAAACTAACTGGATCAGAGATAACAGATCCACCTGACCTAAAAAGCATCACCATCCATCTAAAAACCACCATGACCAGAGTAAGTAAAACGTAGTGAATTAAGTATAAATATTGGTGATGCCTTTGGAAGATGGAGACAGCTTAAAGCCCAGAAATCCTGTTGCGTGTCCTCATTTTGGCAACCTACATGAGCTTCGAGTCTGGGGCGGGGCAGACAACTCTCCAATATTTTGAATTTGGACTGCAGTAACCATTTCAAATGCTTGTTGTCAATCTTACAAATAGCACCTTTAAATAATTATACATTCCATGTTGTTACCATTAATTACCTCCACTCCTCCAAAAGAGTGAGAAGTTGCCCTTTCTACACTGTAATATTAGCATTGCTCTCTCCAGTACAGCAGTTACATTTGCACACCTCATTAGATTTTCAGTCTCTTTCACAGTCTGAGCAATTCCATATTAACATAATAATTCTGCAAAGTATTATATTTCACTTATGGGGCAACTATGACGATCAGCCTATAATCCCACCCATGTTGAGGCGGCACTAAACAGCAGTTGAAAAGCAAGCTCAGAAAAATAAAGTGAGCAGATTTGAGTCAAGTCAAACCGTAACGTGCAGTGGAAATGTGCAATTAGTTTAGAACATTTTCTTAAGAATAAAATGACAGACTTTGAAATTGTCTGATTATACTATTCTGCTCATGAGGTTGTCTGTCCTGTCTAATAAAACAATTCACTACTTCAAGACTGGTAAATCATAACAGTAAATGTATCTATCTATTAACCTTTTCTTTAAGTAGCATGCACCCCACAATAATTTTTTTTATTTAAAGTGCGTGAGATGTACTATATACAGTATGTAGCTAGCCTCCTCTTTATATGAATATGTAGTTTATTATTACCCATGAAGACAAACAACCCATACAAAAAAATGGCAGAAGGAAAGTCTATGTTTATATGACTTTTAAAAAAAACAAAAAAAAATTTGTTTAAATGTGACCTATTATTACTTTGCATAGTCCAGAGCTGGAGGACTGGACTCTGCTGTTCTACACTGTGCTGGTTTCTTTCTTCTGAAAGTTCTGACAATTTGTAATTTCTTTCAAAGATAAATTTTAAGAAAAAGAAAATAACATTCTTTAGCAGTTTTTTATTGGGAATAAAATGTTTTCTAAAATTTTTATCTTAAATTTGAAATTGAGAAGAAAAGGATAGTTAAGAAGAATTGTTTGAAGAACATTTTGTTGATCCGCCCCCTGGTTTTTACTAGTTAGTGCTGGTCTGGGGCTGATCTAGAATTGGTGCATCACTATGGTCTTCCTTGTGATGCTGGTCACCAATGAAGCCTTGCTGGTAAATCCAGACCTGCTGGGAACACCAGTGCTATGCGGGAGATAGCTTCCAAAACACGACTTATGCTGGTGACCAATACACTACTAAGTAATTTCAGGTAGACATAATTTGAAAGATTTTTTATTCTGTTTTTCAGGTAGTGATGCCTCAAGGCAGTTATATTCTAACAACATAAGTTTCTTGATGTTACACAGTTTAGATTAAACTGTTTAGATACGCAGCAGTATGAGTCAGATCCTCTTTCAGAACTACAAAGGGTGTGCTTAGCCGCAGGTTGAGGCTCCAGGCATGAAAGTCAAATCAGATCTCACTAGACAAGGCTAAGACAAGTGGATATGCTTCTCTAATAGCCAAGATCAGGTACTTTAATATAAGAGGTTTCTCTAATATTGACAACTGCTTTGATAAAGGCACATTTTCCTCTATTCAGCTTTGTTGACACATGACTTATTTTCAGGGTTATTGGGCTATGATCTGTCTGCTAAATGATGGGTAGCAGATGGACCACATTCCAGTGAATCTTATTGCTGAAACAATTAATCATGGATCAACAAAGCTGGCTAGTTTTACCAAAAAAAATACACTTTTTTGTTTGCTTTTGGAATATATAATCCTGGAGCAACCTGTATCTAATATTTAAAGTCTTACCTTTTGTTTCAAAATTTGTTTCAACATTTGCATATCACCAATACAAATGATAAACATCCCACTCACAAATACACAAGATCTTACAAAAAAACCTAGTTACTCAAGGATACATAAGGGCTGGGTCTCACTGCTTACAACCCACTTTATAAATGTGCTGTGCCTGTAACGATGAGCCAGCGGAGTTGAGATCCATACGCAGCTTTTAATAACAGTAAGCGTAGTAATACAGACAGGCAGTGGTCTATCACCAACAACAGTAATATCCAAGGCAATCCAGAGAGGTAGTCAATAATGAGGCAAGTGGTCATGGCAGGCGGTAGACAATCACAGGTAAGATCAAGTTAAACAAATCAGTAACATTAGGCAGGCGGCAATGGGTCAAAACAGGGTAAACTGTCCAGGATCATACACAGGCAAGGTAGTAAACTCAGAAAACGCTCAGAAATATTAGCCAGGGCAAAACAAGACTTTGCAATGATAGTGAAAGTGAGACTTAAATAGTTGAGTAGATGAGAAATAGCTGAGTAGATGAGAAACAGCTGAGTAGGTAATCATTGCCAGGTACGGGGATTGTGGGAAATAGAGTCCAAAGAGTTAAATTCAACACCCAGGTAATGGAGACCTCTAGTGGTGAGCAGGAGTAACTACAGAGGCTGGTTTCATGACAGAGCCCCCTGGCATGAGCGGCTCCTGAAGCAAGGAGTGAGGCGATGCCGGGGTCCAAAGAAACCAAACCAGAACAGATCAGGTAGATGACCAGGGAACCAAGGAAACCAGAGCAGATCAGGAAGACGGCCAGAAGACCTAGGGAGCCAGAGAAGTCCAGGCAGACGGCCATGAGACCATGGATACCAGAGCAGGTCAGGTGGATGGCCAGGAATCCCAGGAGACCAGAGCAGATCAGGCAGATGGTCAGGAGACCCAAAAGACCAGAGCAGATCAAGTGGATGACCAGGAGACCCATAAGTCCAGAGAGGGTCAGGTGAACAAAGAGACCATCTCAGGGTAGGAACTGGGTCAGGAGGTCTGGGAGGTGGCCACACAGCCGAGACAGGGTCAGGAGGCTTGTGAGGTGGTTGCAGGGCCGAGACAGGGTCAGGAGGCTTGGGAGGCGGTCGCAGGACCGAGACAGGGTCAGGAGTCTTGGGAGGCGGTCGCAGGACCGAGACAGGGTCAGGAGGCTTGGGAGTTGGTCGCAGGTCCGAGACAGTCTCAGGAGGCCTGGGAGGCGGCTGCAGGGCCAAGACAGGGTCAGAAGGCTTAGGAGGTGGGTGGGCAGAGCCGCTCTAAGAGGAGTCTCTTATGAGGTGGATGGAACCACTGGAGGAGGAGTCTTTGGAGGATTGGGAGGATCAGGCGGGACCACTGGAGGAACAGTCTCTGGAGGAGCTGGCTGAACCGCTGGAGGAAGAGTCCCTGGAGGAGCGGGCTGAGCCACTGGAGGAGGATTCTCTGAAGGAGCGGGCCCCACCGCTGGAGAAAGAGCCTCTGGGGGAGCGGGTGGAGCCACAGGAGGAGGAGTCTCTGGAGGAGTAGACTCAGGGGTAGTGGGAGGAGCCGTGAAAAACTCTATGATCAGAGCCGGGAGAGGCTCGATGAAGGCAGGTGGAGCCGGGAGAGGCTTGATGAAGGCAGGTGGATCCAGGATATGCTCGAGGGGTGGATCCATGGAAGGCAGAGCTGTGGGAGGCTCAAGGGGTGAAGCCATGGAAGGTGGATCTGTGGGAGGCTCGAGGGGCAAAGCAATGGAAGGTGGAGCCGTGGCAGGCTCGAGGGGCAAAGCCATGGAAGGCGGAGCCATGGCAGGCTCGAGGGGCAAAGCCATGAAAGGTGGAGCCATGGGAGGCTCAGGGGTAAGAGTCCTGGATGACTGGGAAAGGACCTCCATGGTCATGAACACTGGCATGGATGCTGGCTCGTTGGCCGTGGCAGGCCTGGGCGCTGGATAGTTTGCCATGGCAGGCGTGGGCGCCGGCTCATTGGCTGTGGCAGGTGTGAGTGCAGGCTCATTGGCCTTGGCTTGCATGGGTGTTGGCTCGTTAGCCATGGCAGGCTTGGATCAAGGAGCCGTGGAAGGCTTGGAGCAAGGAGCCATGGAAGGCTTGGATTAGGGAGCAGAAGGCAGGTTTTGGTCCGCGGTTCCCACCATAATCCACTGTGGAATCCTCCACTCCCCCCTGAACCCTCGCGGTTCTGTGATCGGTGACCCGTGCCTTTCTTCCTGGAAGTGCATGGTGAGCTCACGCGGTCATGGCGAGCACCTTTCACTGCCCGGACCCGGTTCGCGGGCTCATCCTATCTCACTACCCTCAACTGTGGGGCTGCCAGGGGGCGCTCGTGACTCCCAGGTTGGTAAGGCAATCGCAGTGCACCACAGAACTCCGCCACCTGGTGGAGCCGTCCGAGTCTCCCATCCAGGTGCACTCACGATTGAGCCTACAGTGCCACTGGACAGGCCGCCTCCCACCTGCACGCCACGGCCCTCCTGCAAGTGCACCCAGGCGTGGCGCTCAAAGAACTGCACGAGGGTATTTCTGACCCGAGATTTATGCAGGAGCTGCGCTCATTGACTGGTCTCACCCTCCGAGCGATGATGGTCACGGTGTGGTCTCTCAGGCAGACGATGTCCACCTTAGTGTTCCAGGAGCGCCACCTTTGGCCCAACTTGTTCGAACCAGTTTGGCCTATTCGGCGGCACCGTAGAGGATTTCGCCCAGCAATGAAGGGGGACCATTCAACACATCCTGCCTGGCGCAACGCAATGTCTCGCACCCCTGTCTGTTTGTTGCCAATGGCGTCCCCCTGCGGCAACAACATTGGCTCCGCCACAGCCCGCCCCTGTAGGCTGGCCCCGGCATCGAGCCTCCCGCAGAAAGAAGACGCCACCTGCCTCATGACCGGTCACCAAGAACACAAGAAAGGCTTCAAACGTTCCCTGAGACGGGCAGCCCAGGAGCTGGGAAGGGTAATAGGAAACAGGTGCAGCAGAAAATGAGCAGGGTGGAGAAACAAGCAGTAGTCAGGGCAACTGAGCTAGCGTTCTCCACCTGCAAACACAAGAGAAAGAGGGTAAAACACAGAAACAAGCACACACAAGTAACAAACAGGCAGAGGTGACTGTCATGATCCTGCCACAACAAGAATAAACAAAGACAAAAATCTCCATTCCCAAAGACAGATAGAATATATATTTACATACTCCTCTCTTAATATGCAATAGCATCCATTCTGTATGCCTGGATGTAAAAAATATATGTTTCTTTTGTTTTTCTGTACTAAACATTTAGCACTACTCCAAACGTACTGGAACATCCATACTGTGCCACCTCTGTGTGGCCTTTCTGCATAAATATGGATCTCTTTTTTGCAATATACTTCTACAGTGTTTAATATGGGGGATGCATTCATATTCATAATGAATCGTTCAGTGTATACGTGTTTGTGTTAGACAATAGAGGAAAAGAGAGAGAGAGAAAGAGAGAGAAAGAGAGAGAGAGAGAGAGAGAGAGAGAGAGAGAGAGAGAGAGAGTGAGATGGTTTGTTTGGGATTTTCTCCTTATCATTTTGTTCTAGTCAGTTGAGAATGTCAAATCTGTGAAATGCTGTCATATTTTAATATGCTTTTGATTGACAGTTTGACTTCTGGATTAGGGAGCATCAGTTGTCATGTGAGGTTTAAGTGTGTGAGACTAATCTGTCTGCCAATGGCTGCTCATTTATTTTACCCTGTTAATGGACACTGTGGCTTCCACGAGCCAGCATATATCTGCCCTGTCATGATGAAGAGTGTGCAAGTGATGTGTGTTTGTGTGTGTGTGTGTGTGTGTTTTAAGATTTTGACTGTATGGACTTTAATGAGCACACATGGACACCCTCATCTGTCCTTCCAAAGAGCTGCTGACAGATTCGTCTTTGTCTCTCTCTCTCTCTCTCTCTCCTGCTCACACACAGACACACAGAGAGAAATCCTTTATGTGGACAGGTTTGACACAAGGGGTCTAACATTAAGCTTTACCAATCAATGTTGGAGTTTAGTCCAATATATTTCCCACTAGTGACTGAATAATTCATATTTTATAATTTTATAGCTGTAGCTGTTAAAGTCTGCATGAAATGGAAGTTGCAAGCAACTTCTGTATCGTGACATATTTCCAAGTGAAACAGCTTATCGAACAAGAAAAAAATTTAGGGCGGAAATAGTTCATCAGTTTATCCATTGGTTGTTGATTGGATTTTGAAAATAGTGGAATGAAGGCAGAGCTGAATGCAAGATTGCAGTGGACACGCTGTTATACGGACCCAGTGTGGCATTGTGATGGAGGACTCACCCCTACCTCCGTGCTGCTTGATTGTGTAAATTGCATCCAGAAAAGTGCGCATATGGCCGGTGTTTTACGGACCCAGTGTGGCATTGTGATGGAGGACACACCCCTACCTCCGTGCTGCTTGATTCAGAGCCGGTTATTGTGAAAGTGAATAGCAATCTCAACACATTTATGATCAAACTGACAACATAAACAGACAATTACATTGCTGTCTTTCCTTATGAACAGGCTGTTCTACCCTCTCCTCTCCTCTCCTCTCTGCTCCTATCCTCTTCTGACCTCTCCTGTCCTCTCCTTTCCTGTCCTGTCCTGTACTGACCTCTCCTCTCCTCTCCTCTCCTGTCCTGTCCTGTCCTGTCCTGTCCTGACCTCTCCTCTCCTCTCCTCTCCTCTCCTCTCCTCTCCTCTCCTGTCCTGTCCTGACCTCTCCTCTCCTCTCCTCTCCTGTACTCTCCTGTACTCTTCTGTACTGTCCTCTCCTGGCCTCTCCTCTCCTCACCTCTCCTCTCCTCTCATCTCCTGTCCTGTCCTGACCTCTCCTCTCCTCTCCTCTCCTCTCCTCTCCTCTCCTGTCCTGACCTCTCTCTAGTCTCCTCTCCTGTCCTTTCCTGACCTCTCTCTAATCTCCTCTCCTCTCCGAAATGTTAATAATTGTGCATGTAAAAATGTTAATGCTTGTCAGAAAGGCAGACACTATGGAGATTTCTATAAACATACTTGCGCTTTAATTTTACAGTTTGTTGGACAAAGTTGGTGAGATTTACAGTTTTTTCCAACTGCTTACACACGTTTTCAAAACTATTTCTCCTTTTTTAAAACGCTACACACAATTCCCAAAACTGCACATACAAAATGCAAAATGCCTCACATCTCCTTCAAAATGTAACACTGCATTCAAAATGCCATAAACACCCCGCCGTAAACACAGTCCAGGAATTGCAGTCACATGTGCTAAGCTACGCTTCATCTCTTCTTCGGACTGGATCTGGCCACAATACTTCGTCCACATCACAAGATACGTTTTCTCTTGCCAAAAATCGAGGGAAGTATCTCCTAGCATGGCATATCCAACCTTGGACAGAGGCAACCTCTATGTCCCCACATGCGTCTTCCATTGCCTGGAGAAGCAGCATGCGGGCATATGGTTGGCGATCATACACTTTCCAGTGCCAGGCTGAGAAGAATTCCTCTGTGGGATTTAGAAAAGGTGAATATGGGGGTAGGTACAAAACTACAAATTGTGGATGGGTGGCAAACCAGTTTTGGACCAGAACAGCCCGGTGAAAACTAACATTGTCCCATATAACCACAAATCTAGCAGGCTCCTGATCTGGATCAGGGACAAGCATTGTGTAAATTGCATCCAGAAAAGTGAGCATATGGCCGGTGTTGTACGGACCCAGTGTGGCATTGTGATGGAGGACTCCGTTTTGAGTGATGGCAGCACACATAGTTATATTACCCCCACGCTGTCCAGGGACATTGGTAATTGCCCTCTGTCCTATTACATTTCTTCCGCGGCACCTGGTTTTGGTGAGATTGAAGCCAACCTCATCCACATAAATAAATTCATGGTGAATTACATGGGCATCCATCTTCAATACTCTCTGTAACAGACAAAAGGATATACAGATGAGTAAATATGGTATGTCTGAAGTACTGGAAGTAGTATTGCATACATACATCTACAAAGTCATGTCGTAGATTCTTGACTCTTGATTCTCTGAAATGGCTTCTTGTAAAGTTGTTTCATCGTCACTTGGTGCCGTTGGAGGATGCGTTGTATGGTTGACAGGCTTACAGCATTGATGTTGTTAAATATGGTGTCATTATTCAAGATATGCGCTCTTATCTCTTGAATCCTAATTGCATTGTTGGCCAAAACGATATTTATAATTGCAGTCTCTTGTAGATCTGTAAACAAGTGTCCTTGTCCTCCATGATGTCTTTACCTTTCCACTCTGTACAGAATTCAAACACAGTATGTGTTCAGCATAGGAACTGTAAACAGTACATCACGTATTTTACAGTACATTACTGTAATGCTAAAATAGTCATTAGATAGTTGCATACCTGTTCTCATTTCTGAAGGTTCGAATTATGGACGTCACTGTAAATCGACTCAAGTTGGGCTTGTGTTTTAGGTAGAGAATTGTGTTTAGTGTTTTGAAAAAAGTGTTTTATGCAATTGACAACTGGGTCAAAGGCTGAGAAATAGCTTATGGTTTTGGAGATTTGGTGTGTAGTTTTGCACTTTGAGTGAGAGGTTTCAAAAATCGTGTGACATGAAAAGATTTTGTGTGTAAGCAGTTGGAAAAAACTGTAAATATCTGTTTTGCAGTCATGCTCTTTTTGGGTGCAGCCAACCTACTTATTCTTGGAAGCATGCTAATAGAGAATATTATTTTGTTCATATACTGTAAGCCAATGTTGATTTTTTATTTAGTTAAGTTTTGCTAAAACTTTTGATGTTTTCAGGTTATTGTGCCAAAGTAGGTCTATGGAAACTTAATTCTGTTATGTGACTCAAATGCAAAAGTGTTCAGAGGAATCTAGTGAATTGAAACGACAAGCATTCAGTGTTCACTAGCAAACTACAGCATTAAGAAATGTTTGAAAGCAATGTAATTACTGTAGACCATAAACCTAGTTTTTTTGCATTACATTTAATTAATATTATGCATTAACCTGATTGTTTTTAGTGAGATGTGTTTTCTACCCAGGATTTTAGGAAAGAAAAATGCTGAAATTGAGTATTACAAATTGATTTAACTGTATTGATACTGTAAAAAATGACTGCACAATAAGTTTCAGACACAATAACAGTCAATAAATTGTGCACAGCAAGACTAGGGTAATTTATTTAAAATAAAATAAATGTATGATATTTTAATAAGTAATCATCATCACTGAAGAGAATCTGTATTCTCACCATGCACTCTGAGCTGGTCAAGTCAAGTCAAGTGGTCTTTATTGTCGTTCAACCATATACAGTTAATACAGTACACAGCAAAACAAGACAACACTCCTCCAGGACCATGGAGCTACATAAAACAACATAGGACAAACACAGAACCACATGAGACTACATTGACTAAATTACATACCTATATAAAGTGCACATGCAAACATGTGCAAAGTACTGGACAGTACAATAAATTACTAAAATTTAACAGGACAATAGACACAATAAGAGACAGTGCAGCGCCGACCAGTACACATTTGTAATCAGAGTAGTGCAAAAAATGACAATTTCTTAAATGCTAAATGTAAACATAACATACTATGAAATAGTGTTCTATGGACATAGCAGTTATTGAGGTAGCAGCCAGTTATAAAGTGACAATGAATTAAAGTGCAACTCTGGGCATGTGCAAAAGTTGGATGGTGTACAGGTGTGTATGTGTGTTGAGTATTGAGGAGACTGATGGCTTGGGGGAAGAAGCTGTTACACAGTCTAGCCATGAGGGCCCGAATGCTTCGGTACCTCTTGCCAGATGGCAGGAGGGTGAAGAGTTTGAGTGAGGGGTGTGTGGGGTCATCCACAATGCTGGTTGCTTTGCGGAAGCAGCGTTTTGTGTAAATGTCTTTGATAGAGGGAAGAGAGACCCCGATGATCTTCTCAGCTGTTCTCACTATCCTCTGCAGGGACTTGCGGTCCGAAACGGTGCAAGTCCCAAACCAGGCAGTGATGCAGCTGCTCAGGATGCTCTCAATTGTCCCTCTATAGAATGTAGTGAGGATGGTGGGTGGGAGATGTGCTTTCCTCAGCCTTCGAAGAAAGTAGAGACGCTGCTGGGCTTTCTTGGTAATAGAGCTGGTGTTGAGGGACCAGGTGAGGTTCTCCGCCAGGTGAACACCAAGGAATTTGGTGCTCTTGATGATCTCCACAGAGGAGATTATCTGGTGATGTTTTAAAAGCAAAAAGTTAATGTAATAAGACAGTAATTTTCTGTTGACTCTCTCTGACCATAATATGGTGTGAGAAGAACCCAGAACTCTTTTGCACCCAAAACAGCTTATTACCCACAAGGAGATTCTCCCTATTATGCCTTTTCAGTGTTAAAACTCCCTGAATTCTGCAGACTTGCCATATAGACATAATGATTGTGCTTTTTGTGTGGCAGGATAGAGTGGTTACAATGACCAGTTTGCAGATTTACCATCCTAAATGATAAATTATTTTTTTGTGAGGAATAATTGGTTTGCAGTTCATGTTTTTGACCTTCTTTTGAGTTATTAATGCTTAGGGCCCTGACAGATGTTACAATCAAGACTGACATTTTCTTTCTTACTTACCTTAATGTCTGTCCCAAACCATATAACTCAGGAGATAATAACTGTAGAATTTAATAAATCTGCAAAATAATGGACATTGTACATGCTAGTGTCCGGGTGTCAATGCTCACACTATACATCATATTTCTCCAAATGGCATTAGTCTGCAGAAGTCAGGGAGTTTAGCACTGAGAAGCATTATCTGTATTTGTATCTGTATTTGTTCATATGACAAAATTATCTGTATCTGTAATCAGATAGAACCGGGTGTGGGCAGGGCTTTTTTTTCTGGCTTAAACCAGAAGTGCTTCAGAACAAAATAAAACACCCATTTTTAAATGTTACTCTCACAATTATAATTTCTATTAATAAAATATGGCTTGTATATGTCTTTTCATAATAATAATATTAATAATAATAATAATTCTTATTCTTATTGTTATCATTATAAAATTATTATAAAAAAAATTCTATAATTTTTTTCTTAATGGATGAAGCTGAATTTTTAGGCTACATTAACTGTGGAATATGTTGTTAACTGTGTTTTCTCCTGGTATTTCTGATATTAATATCTGCTTGAAACAGAATTTTCGTTTGTCTGTGCGTGTATAACAACATTATTCTGGAGGCAAGAGATGTCCTGCAAAATGTGAAATGTCAAGCACACATTTTTGCAGTGAATACAAATTAAAACATTAAAAAAAAATGAAAATAAAATCAAAATCAAAAAAGCCTACAAACAGGCAAAAGACCCATAGGCCTATCAGAAATTTTTACGATAGGTCACCATTATTTACTTAAATAATTATAGTAATAATAATAATAATAATAATGTAATTTTTATATCAAGATTTCAAGAACACTTAACATTCTCTAATGTAGCACCATTTAAAGAAGAAGAAGATAAAAAGATGGATCATGTTTCAGTTTCTTCATTTTTCATAAGAGGAATATTCCTAATAGATGAATAGGCTACTCTATGCAGCATTTAAACCTTTATTTAGTAGTTTAACTTTTTTCGGAATAAAGTCTTAACCAGATAATTAATTTATTCCCTGTTGTGGACATACGTAAATGTGATCAATAAAATATGAGGAACAGATAAAAATGTTATACTGAAAATCCCATATTTGACATCTATGAAATTTCTCATATTGGAACCGACAGACTATTTATGGTCACAACAATTGCCAAAACCAAAAGCATATGACACAGATGACGTCAAACCAGTTTTGACACATCTAATGGTGCCATTTTTTTTTTTTTTTTACAAATATTAGTGAAAACATAGGGTTCAGGCTCAAGTCATCTTAAAGGGGACATGAATTTAGAAATCAAATTTTCCTTGATCTTTTGACATATAAGAGTTCATAGTACTATAAAAACATACTGTACATTTCAGAACTCAAAACGTTTGCTTTAGTAAAAAAAAAGGCTTTATTGAAACTAATATTCCAAAATGACTTGTTTTCCACTTCCTCATCTGTACTACGTAATAGAGATTAATACATCCGTACAAGTCTACCTACACAATCAGGTCAAAGCCTACTTCTTCATCATTGCCTCTTTGGCCCGCCCACAGGTTCACGGTTAGAGCAGTGATGAGAGTAGGCACGGCAGGGATAAACACAGGGATTATTGGAGTGGTTCGAGATGCCTGCAAAGTTTTCAGAATGTTGTGCAGTTCCAGGTTGTGGAAAAATAGACTCTTTTCATTTGATTCCTAATGATCCTAACATTATGAAAGAGTGGCTAACCTTTATTTTTAATGAAGTCCCAGATCATGTCAGTAAGACAGTGGTTGTTTGTTCGCTTCATTTTACTGGGGATTCTTTTTGAAACAAGACACATTTCGACACAGGCTTTGCAGAGAGATTTAAATTAAAGGTTGATGCAGTGCCAACTATATAGGACCTGACAGTAATGTTGCAACAGACAAGTGTGAGTATTGATGTTAATTCTGTTGCTTCATATGTTACAGACTGTTAGATATGTACTGAGTATTTAAATGTTTTCACCAAAATAATAATATTAGAACTAGTCATGAGAAACTATTTGCTGAATTTATGTTGTTTATTTTTCTTTTGATTTGATCCTAGTGATTTCAGTCGAACATGTGTATTAGATTTAATGCATGCTTCGTGTACCTTGTCACATCCAGCTTTCAATAATAATTGCCAGTAGCATTAGTTGTCATTGTTTAACTTGAATATTGCTTTCAGAGTGTATCATTTCAGAAATCATTTTAACAACCTACAGAGAAGACCAATGTGGTCAAACTTTAATTCGACAATGTAGATTTATTTCTGTAAGTAAACACTGACATTCTGCACCGTGTACCTACCACAGATATTTTCTTGTTCTGTGGGCATGATGGCACAATTGCCACAGTTGCACCTGTAGAATATTGATAGCACTCTATTTAGACAATCTCTTCCCTTTTTAAAGAAAACCTGTGTGGCAGGGGGTTAAGGGCAAAGAGGAGGCGAGAACCGGCTTGACGATATAAATAATATTTTAATAGTATACTTAAACCAAAGACACAAACACACATATGACGGACATGTCCGTAAACGATCTCTCTCTCCCGCACCATCTTCTGCAGTTGGCCTTTATCCCTCTCGAAGGCTTGATTAGCCTGATACCGGACGGGGTGTGTATAATCACGACCCGGCCCGCCCTCCTCCCTGCCACAGCATGACTCAACGTAATGAACAACGTATGTGTTTGTCACTGCACTGAATATATGAAGATCGACATTGTGACAAAACCGTTAAGTTTTATCCTGTATACGTTTACATGTTGCACCGTAAGTATATCCTTTGACAGTAACAAATGTGCTAGCACCAATAATTTAAACTTAAGTTGCCACTGTCATGAGTTACAAAGAATTTGTAAAACATGGAATTGTTTCACCGTTGGAAAATGCCCCAAATTTGTTACAAGTTAAACAGTGTGATGTCATCTCTTTGTTTAAACTAATATAAAAAGTAACACCTATTACACAAATCAACAAGGAATGAATGTTAGTTTGAGTGACTGAAACTTTTCAAAGCAATTCCACATGCGTAAAGGATGGGGCATTGACACTTATTTCATATGCAAAGATGTTACCCAATCAAAGTAGTGGGCATTTTTATCCAAATTTGAATTTTTCCCTTGGATAGTCTGGGATATAAATATTATTGCCACAGCACAAAATGCACCTAATGATGGCTTTCAAAATATCTTCAATGCTATCTTTTTTTCTTTGTGTAATAGATTATGCAGGTTCTTTTTTAATCAGTTATGCATGTGACAGTCTGCAATCACAATCTTGATGAAGCTGATGAATTATGCACGCTCAACTAATTAAATCTCTGTCTCGTTTTATCTTTTCTAGCTCACTTAATCTTGCTTTATTCCAATCTTTCAACATTCTTTTCTCTTTGTATTCATATTTCCTTTTCTTTTCCTCAGTGAGGGAGTGTCTAAATATTTTGTTTGTTATGGGTAGAGAGATCCTGCATGGGCTGCTTTGCCTTCAAGTTCATTTAAGAAAATAATAATTTGTTTTAATGCAAGCTTAATCTAATTTATTTAATAAGAATGCATCCTCAACAAATTCACAATAGAAATGAGCTCATTGACATTTTATTGACATATATTGACACCCTTGATAAGACTATTTATGTCCTTCTTTTAAAATGGAAGTTTTTTAAAGCACATGCCCATGTACCCATGTGGTGAATTACAGGCTTACAGAAACATTTTGAAGCTTTCTCAAATCTCCTTTAAAGAGAGTTTACATGCATCTTATAACAAAAAATTATTCTAGTATGGGCTTTTATTCTGGTGTATTTTGTGATTACATCTGCATACTTTTCTTAAAGACACAGCATCTGACTCTCTCTTTCTTTTCCTCCTACAGTAGTTAATAGTAACAGCTGCTGCTGCTTTGTATCATCCAAGGGAAGAATGTAGCCAATAAGGGTCACTTTGTCTTTCTCTCAGAATAGCTATGTGTCATATATTTATATCTTTCTATTTGTCTATCTTCCTTTTTTGGAAACACCATTATCTCATTTCTAATCTGCATTTTACCTTTTCTTTTCTTATTTGATTAAATTATTTCCACTGTTCTTCACACTCCTACATTCCTTTATTTAATTTGTCCTCATTCAACACTTTTCTTAAACCAATTCATTCTCCTTCTTCTCCCATTTCAACCCCCTCTCTTCAGTCCGCTACATCAGTGTATTTTATGTTATCTCTTTCTTTGTATTATCTCTTGTTTGTATTTATTTTTAATTCTTTTTTGTTCCCTTGCAGTTTTAGTTACTTGTAACTTTTTATTTGTACAAATGCATTGTTGCATAAAGAAAGCTTGCAAGACATATCTAATCAAATACTAATGGAGAAAGTGGTAGAAGGAGATAAATACCACATAATTACCCATTTATCTCTTTTTAGACAATTTGCATATCTGTGAATTGGTTATGCAACTATATTATTATTCAACTAGATTATTGTGTGGTGTTTTCCAGTGCAAAATTGGACACCATGAAGCTAGACCGCATGATTGCCTGAGCATTAAAAGTGGTTGCTAGTGCACTATTCGGACAGGATTAGTTTTCAAGACATATGTCTTTAAAGCAATTATTACTGTGGAAGTCTGTAATATTTACAGTAAAATTGCATGGGACAAGCAATGTCTGTACAAATGACAAAAAATGTCTACAGCATTTACACACTGTTGTCAATTATGCTGATTAATTATGCAGGAAATTATTAACATGATAATACTGTATCTGTTATTATAAGAAGACATTGATTGGAATATTTGGCTAAATAGAACTGGTGACTGGTGAACTAGAAGCCTGTAATCCTATATTACACTCTTGAATTAAAATATATAGACAATCCTTTCACTTTATTTTATTTGTCCTTCAGGAATGTATGTTCCAAAACGCAGGACTTGACACAATGTTCCACTCCCACTCTGCTCAAATCATAAAAAGTATGTGCTTGTTTACCTAACCAAGAGAAACTGCTTGTTTCTTTCTCTTTTTCATAAGTTAATAAACACTCAACATCATAAAATGCTTGAGAAAAACATGTTCAGCATTATCTGACGTTGTGAAGCATGTCATTTTCTTGTGCCTCTTTTTGTCAAACATCTCAGACACTCAGAGAACCTAAGAAACAGTGATATTTAAACAGGGCTGGAAAGTGCAGATTTATGGGCTTTTTACCAACATTTCAGTTTGCACAGGATTTATATTACCAGGGTTTATTATTACAGGGCATTTTATAGTTGTATTATAGCTGTAATTTTTATCGGCACAGGAACGTGCACTCTGTAAAAAGTCCAGAAAAATTACTAACTTGTAATTCACACGTGATTAAAATGACTTTGAAGCTCTGGTAATTATTACATTACCCAAAATTCCCATATAAAACGAATCCTGTCCGAATAGGACTTATAAATATTCATAATATTTTTAATACACAAGGCTGTCATCACACCTGACAAACAGACCATTAGAAGGTGAACAAAATAAAGTTTATTAAAGAAATAATATTTATTGTAATAATAATAATAACAAAAAGAATAAGAAGGTTCAGTGGTTGCTGATCCATTGCAGACTGTAATCTACTCTCATGTATTTAAAAAAAACTGCTTCCTCAGAATATCCTGTGGGATAGATTTAGTCAAATTAAGTTCCCCCAAAACTACACTACAACTTTTGTCTTAAAGAGTTTTATGCATGGGAGAAATTAAGTTAATATCATTTTAAGATGAAAGTGGTAGCTAAAGTTGCCAAGCAAGTAGCAATGTAAGGGTAACTTGGTAACCTTGATAGCCAGTGTAACGGGAGCCAACTAGAGGCTGTAGCCTTTAGCCTCCTTGTTAGTGCACCCACCCTCCATGCCGGAGATGTGGTTCGAGTCCTGTATGGAGCAGGTAGAACAGGAGCATCACACTAGCCAAACACTAATGTAGACCATACTAAGATAGCTAGTAAGGATGTTGGCAGTGTACAGACTAAAAACGAAATATTTCACAATGGTTAAATAAAAACAGTTAACTAAGTCAACAGAAGAGCTACTTACATATGGTATAGGCTAGAGTGTTACACATTTTCTTTCTTGACAACATACATTCCCTTTCTTCTTTTACTCCTGTTTTGATTAGCAGTATGATCGGTGGTCAAGCCAGCTAATTAAAATGCACCCCCTCATTTCAGATTGGCTGAAATTCTGGCACATTGTAAGGGTGTGACCGTGTTTGGCAAGTAAGCCGTCAATGCGGAGCGCACACAGAGCGGGTATGAGGAGAGAGCGAGTGAAATCTTGAACAAACAAAAAACAATTAAGTTACATACATTTCAGAATTATGTGCATGTTCACATTCAAAGAAAATTTTTCGAGAGCAAAATACATTTTCGTTTGCTCAAAATGAATTCATCTTTGCAAAAAGATATATTACTAATCCAAGTTTACGTACATGCAAGTACCTTTTTGTGCACTCCAAATATCATCTTGCGTGCTCTAAATGTCATCTTGCTTTTAGAACATTTTGTGCTCTAAAAATATGATTTTCAACTGAGTTCAACTGAATGAGACACTCAAACATGCTGTTCGTTCCTGTATTTGGACAGAAAAATGTGTTTGGAATTTGAAGTGCACAGTAATCGCTGTTACCTCAGATAAGATGATAACCGTGGTTAAATCATATAACCGCGATCAGACGATAATTTAATTATCACGACAAGCCAAGCCCCCAGTGCCCAAAGTGGTATATGTTGTTGGGCGTATGGGCACTTGTACACTGCATTTCCTGGGTGTGTTGTCCAAAGAGGAAAAGCGAGTTGAAAAGAAAGTTGTTTTTAGCTGGCTGTAATACAGTGAGGAGGAATGCATACTTTATAAACTGTACCACCCAACCCAAACCACAAACGTAAACCTAATCATCAGTGGAGTAAAAATGTTAAAAAACAAGGGACTCAAGATGGCGCAGAGTATGGCTGCTGCATTGTGAGCTCCGACACAACACTGCAGTTTATTGTTTGTTTTGTTTACAGTTTTTTATTTTTTTGTCTTGGATATTGTCTGCCTTATTGCATATGACAGAAAAACGCTTTTGGACTTTGGTTCAGCAATTACACAACGAAAACCGACTTCAAATTCCTCAATGCCGACCCGCTGTTTACAAACAAACCAGCGGAGCCCTTTGTCTGGGCTGCCCGGCCGCGGAAACAGAAGGAAAAGGGGAAAAAGAGCCGGCGTTCTCATCAGAGTAAGATGTCGCGCAAATCGACCCCCGCTACCCAGTATACTACTGGCAAATGTTCAGTCTCTGGACTACAAGCTCTGCAAGCTGAGAGCGCGGATCTCTTTCCAATGAGAGTTGAGGGATTGCTGCACTATCTGCCTTACAGAAACCTTTATTTCTGCGGAGATTCCAGACTCGGCCATCGAACCCGCAGTTTTCTCTATGCACCGTGCTGACAGAACGAAAGACCTATAAGGTAGAAGCAGAGGTGGTGGTGTATGTTTTATGATCAACAAATCATGGTGTGATCAGAGGAATGTACATTTTATGAAGTCTTTCTGCTCTCCTGATCTGGAATATCTCATGCTTCTGTGTCGACCATTCCGGCTACAGAGGGAATTCACAGCGGTCATTATCACTGCTGTGTACATCCGCCCACAAGCCGACACAGACCGGGCACTCAAGGAACTGTATGGGAGTTTAAGTGAACAGGAAACCACGCACCCTGAGGCCGTGTTCATTGTTACCGGGGACTTTAACGAAGCCAATTTTAAAACAATAGCACCAAAATACCACCAACATATCAGCTTCAACACACAAGGGGACTGGGTTTTGGACCATTGCTATTCTCCTTTCCAGGATGGCTACAAATCCCTCCCCCACCCACCATTTGGCAAATCAGACCACTCTTCCATTCTGCTTCTGCCCGCTTACAGGCAGAAACTGAATCGGGAAGCACCCACCCTCAGAACAATCTAGTGCTGGTCGGGCCAATCAGACTCTGCGCTACAAGACTGATGTTCCGGTCTGCCTCTGATGACGACATTGAGGTTTACACTGATAGCGTAACATGTTTCATCAGGAAAAGCATAGAGGACGTTGTGGCAACCAAAACAATACAGATCTACCTCAACCAGAAACCATGGGTTAACGGCGATGTTCACGCTGCACTTAACGCGCAGACCTCCGCTTTTAATTCTGGGAATGCGGAGGAGAATTAAAAAGCCAGTTATGCCCTCCTTAACTCTATCAGTGCAGCCAAACGCCAGTACAGGCACAAAATTGATGGACAGTTCAACATCACTGACTCTAGAAGTATGTGGCATGGAATTAACAACATTACGGATTGCAAAGGGAATAAAAACTCTGCCGTGAACACCGCTGCCTCTCTCCCGGATGAGCTTAACACATTTTATGCTCATTTCGAGGACAACAACACCGCCCTCGCGGAGAGAGTACTCACGGCTGACTCTACAGAGGTTGGTTCACTCTCCGTCTCTGTTGCGGATGTAACCTGATCCTGCCGATGGGTGAACATCCGTAAAGCCGTGGGTCCAGACGACATTCCGGGCCGCGTCATCAGAGCGTGCGCGAACCAACTGGTTGGTGTTTTTATGGACATTTTCAACCTGTCCCTCTGCCTGTCTGTAGTCCCCACATTTTTCAAAACGTCAACCATTGTGCCTGTACCGAAGCAAACCAAAATCACTTGCTTAAATGACTGGTGTCCTGTTGCTCTGACCCCCATCATTAGCAAATGCTTTGAGAGGTTAATCAGAGATCACATCTGCTCTGTTCTGCCCACCTCTTTGGACCCATTGCAGTTTGCCTACTGCAACAACCGCTCCACTGATGATGCCATTGCATCTACAATACACACTGCTCTCTCCCACCTGGAAAAAAGGAACACATATGTGAGAATGCTGTTTGTAGACTACAGCTCAGCAATCAACACCATAGTGCCCTCCAAGCTTGATGAGAAACTCTGGGCTCTGGGCTTAAACAGCTCGCTGTGCAGCTGGATCCTGGATTTCCTGTCAGGCAGACGTCAGGTGGTTAGAATGGGCAGCAACATCTCCTCATCAGTGACCCTCAACACTGGAGCCCCGCAGGGCTGTGTTCTCAGCCCACTCCTGTATTCCCTTTACGCACATGACTGTGTGGCAACACAGCTCAAATGCCATCATTAAGTTTGCTGATGATACGATGGTGGTAGGTCTGTGTAACATGGCTCATATTCATGGGCAAGGAAGAGGTGAGAAACCGGCTTGACAAATAACTTAAAGGTTTAATGTAAAACTCAAAAGACAAACACATAAGATAACGGAGATGTCCGTAATTGAGCTCTCTCTCTCTCGATTGCCGTCTGCGAGTGGCCTTTATCCCTCTTGACGGCTTAATTAGCCTAATACGGGACCGGGCGTGCGTAATCACCCCCCGGTCCCGCCCTCCACCGTGCCACAGTCTGATCACTGACAATGATGAAACAGCCTACAGAGAGGATGTGCACACTCTGACACGCTGGTGTCAGGAGCACAACCTCTCCCTCAACGTCAGTAAAACCAAGGAGCTTGTAGTGGACTTCAGGAGGAAAGACAGAGAACACAGCCCCATCACCATTAATGGAGCACCGGTGGAGAGAGTCAGCAGTTTCAAGTTCATCGGTGTCCACATTACTGAGGAACTCACATGGTCCGTCCACACTGAGGCCTTTGTGAAGAACGCTCATCAGCGCCTCTTCTTCCTGAGATGGCTGAGGAAGTTTGGAATGAACCACCACATCCTCACACGGTTCTACACCAGCACTGTAGAGAGCATCCTGACTGGCTGCATCATTGCCTGGTATGGCAGTAGCACCGCCCACAACCGCAAAGACCTGCAAAGGGTGGTGCGAACTGCCAGAAACATCATCGGAGGTGAGCTTCCCTCCCTCCAGGACATATATAACAGGCGGTGTGTGAAAAAAGCTCAGAGGATCATCAGAGACTCCAGCCACCCGAGTCATGGTCTGCTCTCACTGCTTCCATCAGGCAGGCAGTACCGCAGCATCAGGACCCGCACCAGCCGACTACATGACAGCTTCATCCCCCAAGCAATTAGACTTTTGAACACCTGATCTCTCACAATCAACAATCAGCACTGCACTTTAATAATCTTCATCTTATTATCTCACACTGGACTGTCAATATAGTCTCCACAATACAACTACTGCATACATATTTTTATATACTCTTATTTTTTATTTTTATTGTATGTGTATTCTGTATTATGTGTGTTTTGTTTACTGTACATTGTATACTAGGATTGTGTTGTGTAAGTATATGTACATTTGATATGTAAATTGTGTTGTGTAAATATGTTGTTTATTGTAATTGGTATATGTCTCGTCACTGTCATGACTGCTATGTTGCTCGGAACTGCACACAAGACTTTCACCTACTGTTGCAGTTGTGTACATAGTAGTGTGACAATAAAATTATTTTAAAGTGAAAATGCAACCTCCCGATTATGCGAACGTGACTATTTTCTGGTTTCAATGGGGGATCCAAACCTGGGTCTCACACGCTGTAGACCAATAGCAAATTCTCAGAGTAGTAAAAGGAGGAAATGTCTCCTCACAAATTTGAGTGAGAAAAATAAACAACTGTGCATAAATAAAACAAATAAAATATAAGGAAATGTGAGTTCAAATAATAAGTAGCAGATACATTTCTGCAGTCATTCTGTCTAACAGCGACACCCAGTGAATAAAGTTTAAGAGGGCGGCAGCATCTTTCATGTCATTTCATCTGCTCATAAAGCATGGTGAATGGGAGGTGGGGTAACTGCTGAAAATAGGCGAAAGGTCAGCAATTAGCTGTAATTTGTTCAGTGCGCTATCAATCAATCAACGCGATAGTGCACGCCTCTCATACTCTCGTCCTCACAGCAGTTCTCTGCTGATAGCTATGAATGGGACGAACTGATGTAAGTGGAGAAACTATTTGCACACTAAACAACTACCAGACGCAGACAACCGCACTATTGGTCACATTCAAATAAAAAATGACCTTAAAATTACTTGAAATCTGAAATGGTATGTTAGTGGTAGGCTTTTTATTGAACATTCGCTCTTAAAGGTACAGATACATTTATCACCTGTTTACCAAGGAGTAGATGATATATGATCTCAAAATAAGATGACAATAAAAATAATAGGTGAATGATGGAATAAACATGTATGCTTGTTGCTGTATTCTTTTAGGTATTGTTTTTGAGGCAATGAAAAATAACAGTCCAGCCCCATGCTGACGGCAGCCTGGGCAAGCATGTCGGCCATCTGGGAACGAACCATCCACGAACAATCCACAAATGCTACCTTGGTGGGATCGCGGCCCAGACACACGAGACAGTGCCTGTGACCATCAGGAATGGAGAGAACTCGACCGTATATAGGAACTACACAAGAGGCGGAAGGGCAACTTTATAAAGTCACATCCTGAAAAGGACGTTCAATGACGCTGTGTATTTCTCTTTTAGAGAAATAATCTCTTTTAATGAAAATATTTTTTTTTTCAAAAGCGTTGTTGAAGCGCCCAGGGACAAAGCTGCACTGCTGTGCAGAGAAGGAGAAAGCCGCTGATATGCACCGTAGATCCAACAGCATACACTCTTGCAGAGATGAAGTGAACAGTCTTGTGAATGCAGCTCGCTGATCACACAACCGCTTGGCTCCGAATGAAAAATCTAAATGGACAGACTCATTTCCCTCCCTTTATACCCATATGTCCGGGGGCGGGACATGTAAATTCTGTCTGCCAATTTTTCATTGGCCTTTTCTCAAGTACAGAGATGCGTGAGGCTCTCAAGAGACACCCCTAGTGTTGTTTCTACCACAACAACGTTGAAGTGAGCGACAGACTAGGAATTTCAGTTAAGCTTTGAAGAATGAGTTGCTGCAAAATTAGTAATCCTTGTTTAGAACAACTGTGAGATGAAGCATACCTGTCTTAGATCAAAACATCCATTGAAAAAATGGTCCAACATTAAATAAGATCTTTGTGTTCTAGCCAATGTTTAAAATAGCTTGTTTAGCGAGAGAGCCAAATGGATATAATCCAATAAAGAATATGGACCTCCTCGTTAAGTCATTAATACTGTCTATGCTATCACATTAACAGAGCAACAACAGCTGCCAAGGATGAGATAACTAACAACAGTGACATCTGCAGTGTTCAGAGGTAACCTGCATTATCAGAAATCAGTTTACACAAAATAATCAGGAAATGTAATGCCACATTCCTGCACACATTACTCTACAAACTAAATTTTTGTAGTGAGGGATCAATCGAAAAATCAAGAATGAATGAAAGAGACTGTTATAAAACCCATAAACTAGTGTTGAAAGCAACATTATGACATCTTTAACATCTGGGAAATGATCAAATTGGGTGCAAACTCTTCTATGCAAGAAGGCTGACGATACAGGTAAAAGTAACAAATTAAAAAAACAATTATCAATCACCTAGTTATCATATTATAAAAAGATTTATCTTTTTTATTTTTCTAATTTATTTAAAAGGTGTTTTAGTATGTTTTATATTGTTCTCTCAATGCATTTATCCTTTTTATTGAATTGTTGATTAATTTATGTGTTGCTTTATAAGTTTTTCCATCATGTTATTATTATGCATTAATTTGCTAATGCTTTGTCAATTCGTTTTATTGATTATTGAGCGATACTGTATGTGTGCATCTATTGTGGTTATGCTAAATCGCTGGGGTCCAAAGAAATGATGAATTCTCCCATTAACTACATAGAATATGACATTTTTATTGATTCATGAATGCACACTTAAACATAGTCTCTATCTTTCTCTTCTCTTATATGTCTTGCTGACATAATAAGAATAAAAATCTCCAATTACTTCAAGACAAGACATTACAGTTGTGTGGCAATATTATATTTTTTGAAAATGGATATTTCCAACATTAAATTATTATTGAATGATTCACGTGCTCAAGTCATTTTAAATTATAGATAAGCCCACACCTGTTACTGTCCATTTTATATAAGGTCCTGCAGTTCGAAATGTAACTTTCTTCCATCTATTTGCATATTACATTGTGATTGGTCTCTTTTGTCTATTTAACAGCCATTTTTACCCTAAAAGATTGTGTTGCATTGTGCCATGACAACAGTAAAGTTGCATGTTTTTTACATTTTATTCATGCAGAACCAAACACCTAAAACCTAAGCTTACCTAAAACCTAATTGTGGCAGGGCGGAGGGCGGGCCGGGTCGTGAGTCTACACACCCTGTCCCTTATTAGGCTAATCAAGCCCCCGAGAGGGATAAAGGCCGACTGCGGAGGATGGTGCGGGAGAGAAAGATTGTTTACGGACATGTCCGTAATGTGTGTGTGTGTGTCTTGTCTTTTGTTTAAGTTTCTCATTAAACTATTAATTATATTATTTATATTAACTATTATTTATATTGTCAAGCCGGTTCTCGCCTCCTTCTTGCCCATCTAAATTCCTTTACACTGACCCAATTCTTTTTTGGCCTTGCAGTTAACTATTTCAAAATGTGTGTATATTATCACATTGCTGTTGCAATTAGTAAATCTTAAATATAGAAGAAAACTCTGCCCTCTCCTGCAAACAAGTCCTGTGTGCGGTGTGCTTGATTGGAATCTTACATTACTGAGCTGGGTTACTGTCTGAAGTGGAAGACTGATGAGAGAACTATGATAAGTTCTGGTGTAATATGCACTAGTACAACATGTTCAACAATGTACAACATGTTCAAAAACACATACATGAACACACATTGACACATAAAGTCTATATCAGAATGCTATTGGTTTGGATGTCATTCATGCTCTTCCCAAGCTCATTTCTGTTTTGTATATCCAAGATCAGTCATCATAATCTGTGCAAAGTTAACACTGGTTAAGAAACCCAATATACAGCCTCCATTTTTGTAACCATTTAATGTAATTTCTGTCATGATCAATTGATGGAATAAAGTTCATAGTCTTTATAAACCTGATGCCTCAGTATATAATGCTGCACACTTGAAAGAAAAAGTTGTCAGTTATGCATTAATCAAACATGATTTAGTGTGTAATTAATAATTTTAGAACCAACAATTAATCGATTTTCTATGTAAACCGTAAGCTAACTTTATGTGCTACCAGTCTTTGTAGGGTGGAAAGAATGCTTGAATGCAATTTAAGCAAGATGATTTGCAAAAAGAGATGAATCAAGAATAAATGAGAGGCTCTTTTGCTCAGCTTGTTCTTTATCCCATGATAAATGCTCTGTAGTTTTAGATATAACCAATTAGTCTAGAGTGAGACACACACAGTGTTTGTGTGAGCCTGTGTTTGTGTGTGATGATTTCTCATTGTGATAGTGTCATTAAAGTTCACTGAGTAAAGCAATGTGTTCTGCTTTTCAAATGGGAGTCATTATGAAAGGCCTTTGGGAGGCCAACTCTCTCACTCTCTCTCTATTTTTCTGTCTTCTTTCTCATTCATTCACTTGCTCATTCATTTCCTCACTCACTCAGCTGGAGTTTCTCTCTTCTTATTTTCTATCTGTCACTCAAACTGTGCCCTTGACTACTTCCTCTGTTTGGAGTAATGTTCTCTCACAACACTGCTTCTCACAAGCCCCTGCTCATGCTTACAAGAGTAAAAATGCAAGAGTTAAAATGCTACAAAAAGTGACAAAAATGCCCCAAATATTTAAAATGTTGAGATAAAAAAGCCTGCAAAGTGACTTTGAGTGTTATTTAACCTTCCATTATATTATTCCATAATATTCTAGACCTAGTTTTGTATGGGTTTTATGTATTTAACATAAATGGATGGCATGTTGTGTTTTTAGAGTATATGATTAGACAAAATGCCCTCATAACTGTAACTGTCAGATTCAGACCTTTGCTTATTTTTAGCCCTTACAGCCCTTCTTTGTTCCTTGCTTTTTTTGATAAGGTCAGCATTGCTCTGGCTCTTTCAATGGATGTCAACTATATACTAAAGTATTGTTTTGGCACAAAGTCATGCAACCGTCTGATGGCATAGGGCTTGTCTTCAAGTTCAACTCAAGATCACCCATTTGTAATTGGGGTGGTCTTCAAGGTTAGACTCATATGGTGACATGAAATGCAATGAATGTGGTGATTTTCAATATGGTGTTGTTACGAGGTGAAGTAAAGCATTCCTGCTCTATTCCATGTGCTTCTGTATTAACAGATGGTGTCAGAGTATATTTGTATTCTATAAAAAGTCTTGTAAATGTGTCACGGAGAGTTATGCTGTCACTTTATATATTTACATGTTGGCTGTGAGAAATGGAAAGTGAAGTTTGCAGGTTTATATATCTCACGGTAGTGTATGATCCACTTGGGTGTTACTCGGTGTTGGCTGACATGATTTCATTTTAGATGTAAAGCTTGTTGGGTGTCCACTTTAATGTGTATGCAATAGTTTGATGATCTTGCAGTTCTTTTATTTTTTAATAAAGGTATTTATATTTGGTATATATTATGTCTTTGAAATTTGGTCTTTGTGGTTGGCTGTGTTCCTAGAAAACCCATAATCCATCACCTCAGTTAGTTAGAATAAGGCACCACCCTGACATGCTGCTCATACTTAAGAGCAGCATGTCAGGGTGTTATGAACTACCTGCAATCTGTGTTCTGTTCTTCTGCAAGTGCCTAAGATTGCTGTTAAGTTTTAAGTTGCAGTTTTGAAATCAAGAAGATTATTGAATAGGAGATGTTGGAGTGTATTTCACTCACCCTCGTCTTCCTTGTGTGGAACACAAAAGGAGACGTTTTAATGAATATTACAGCCTGTCCATTATTACAATGGTAGTTGATGGTGTCTCACTTTAAAGCTTAAAATTAACTAAATGTACCATAACAGTAGTCCATGCACCTCGTGCATCATATTTCAAGTCTTCTGAAGTCATGCAATCCAAAATTTAAGTCATTTTTCAGTGAAAATCTTGATGTCCATTGCACACTAATGAGCACTATGAGAGAAACTTGTTGTAAGTGGATCGTGTTCAAATGAAATCTTGCTTATTTTAGTACTAAAAACAAGACAAGTGAACAAGCTATTTTCAAATTATTTTGGTCTCATCATTCTTTTAACATTTTTACTGAATTCACAAAGGCTGGCCCCCTCCAGAAGGTTTGGAACATACTGGAAACAAAAAGGGGTGGTCCCACATTTACCACCCTTTAGACGAAACAAAGTAGTGCCTGCAGTAAACCTGGGAGATGTTCCTTAGCCAGTTAAAACAAATATCAATCACTTCTCATGTCTCCCTCTTTCACCCTCACTAAAAAATGCATATCATTTATATCACGACACCAACCACCAACAATATCAACTAATTGCAGAGCGCATGATTTGATAGAAGATTTTTGTAGATATAAGGCATATAAGGCCACAATGTGAACAGGCACCACAGACCCACAGCTATAAGGCTTAGATTAAGAATTATGGAAGAAATGAATGATCTGTATATGTGGATTAGCCTTGAATGGATATCATTTTACTAAGTGATTAAAAGGAGAACCATCAGGCAGATTGAAAAATATGAGAGGAGGAGAGAAAGAAAGAGAAGTGAGAGGAAAGAGGTGGGAGGGCAGCAGTGTGGTGATTTACTCATGGGAGTCAGTCAGGCTCATATGTACAGTTTAATGGAGTGATCAGGCTAAAAAATATAGTACTTGATTCAATTAGCCATGTGAGCATTAGGCTTTGCTTCAGAGATTTCTCTATACTTAACATGTATACATTGCTCTCCTCCAAACTATGTGCGGTCAGCACATCCTTCTTAATTACTCTCTAATCAGACAGGTTCCTTTCTAGTGGTCCCCGTAATTTCCCCTAATCTAGATCAAGGTTTACATTAAAGCTCTAGTTTCATATTGGCATGGCCAATCTAGACTTCTGGAGACAATAACAAACCCACTTAAAAGGGGATTCCATTAACCAAGGCAATGGGGTTTGCTTTGTTTGGAGAGGATTAGAGGTTAAAGCGAACATTGTGGGCATTCATATCAGAGGATTTGTGTTTTCTATTGTCATCTGAAGTTATTAGATTTTGTTTATGTAGAAGCTGCATAAAGGAATTTGTCCCATCCATAACATTTCATACTGTTTTCAAATACTGCACTCTTACATTTGATATAAAACGTTTGTTAAATACAATTAATTCATTCATTCAATTGTAATTGTTAGAATTTATGTAAGTGATTTAATGCTCTCTGGATCTGGTTGCCGTCTTTCTCAGCCAGGTCTCTCTAGTTAAAAAGATTTACATTACAGTGGGACCGACCTACATTAAAGGTTTATACCAATAAAAAACAAAACAAAAAAAAAACAGCCCATGACAATGAGCCCTCCATTTCACAGACATCTGTTTTAGAGATTATTAATTGTGTCTAAATGTACTAGTTAAATTACAGTTAATAACTGCTAAACATGCTTATTTTGTTGTTATTATGTGTGCAAATAATAATTCCAGTGACCTCCATTCATTTTGGTTTTAATCTGGTTAGTTTTCTAATAGTTTAATTATTTGTTTATATCTTTATTTTTATTTTTAACATTTATTTTACCATTAAAATGTATTTTATTTGTTGTTATGCCTGATGTGGAGCACTTTTGTCAGGTGTTGTTTGAAACGTGCTATATAAATAAACTTGACTTTAGCCAGTGGTATTGTTCTTATTATTATTATTATTGCCTTCAGATCTAGTAAAAAATTTAAATATAAGGAAAATATAAAGATTTATAGGTCACTTTTGGTCATTTGTAAGTTAAGTTGTTTTTTAATCACAGTATTAAGGAAATATGTATTCCCTTCATTTATTGTGTCTATATTATATTTCTGAACTCTCTCTTTCTCTCTCTCATTCTGTCATGTCTTCTGGTCCCACCTGTAATTTCTTTCCCAAGAGTTTTTGTTTGTTTGACCTTTAATGGTAATTGTTCCATTCCAGTCATCAGTTGTTAATTTATAGGTTTTACTGGAACCTGGCGAACATTAAACCTTTTTGTTAAGCAGTGCCATGGCACATTGCTTCAGTCTGCCTTTAGGGGTCTCAGACGTAATGGGGTTTGCATTACGCTGCTTTAAAAGACACAGCAATTTCAAAGCCTAAACAAAGACGACAAAACCAACACAAAGCTTTGCTATCTGAGCCTGAACTAGGAATGAGCAGCGAAGCCATTATCTGTATCTGTTACAATGACAAAATTTTCTGTAGCTGTATGGCCGTGGCTTAAACTGGAAGTGCGCCACAACTAACTTTAAAATGTAACTCTCTTACATTTAGAGTTTCTGTAAATAAAATATGCCTCAGATAGACCTATGTAAATATGATGATTATTTTTGTATAATAATAATAACAATAATATTAATAATAATAATAATTATTATTATTTTATTGTTATTGTTATTATGATTTTTATTTAATTATATGTTTGATATATTCTTCATTTTTCTTACCAGATGAAGCTGAATATGTAGGAGTCGAGACTGCGGCCATTCAATCTCGAAGGTTTACACTGTAGTAATATTAGATTTACAGACTCATTATTGCTTTGTAATTTTGGATATGTTTATTTTAGTGCTGTCAGTGTTAATGTGTTAATGCATGCGATTCATTTGAAATGTTTAGCACGATAACGTTTCTTAATCGTGATTAAGCCACGTACCGATTTGACATTACATTCCTACATTTTATTCAGCTCTGTGTGAGTTGTAAACACTGTAAGAGGGCAGAACATCTGCGATGTGTCCAGAAGGGACATTACACTCGTATACACACCAAAAACAAACACACAACAGCGTGTCCATGCTGGACAAAGGAGCTCTTATATAACAAATACTAACGGGACTGTGCGGGACTTCACTAAAGTCCTTCAGGAGTATTTTGGGAGTCAGCATTTTACCACATAAGCATGTCAGTTCTTACAAGCCTGTTGAGAAGCTAGTATTTCTCCCTGTTGAAGCTCCACTCAAATTTAATATAATTTCAACTTTGTACCCGTAGCCGCTGAGCTTTAGGAGTGTCAGCTAATGATCACTAGACAGTTCAGATCGATTATCTTTATATTAGAAGTACCACCACTAAAAGCAGAACAAGGTGCACTTTTCATATTGAGTGCAGTGTAGCGCTGGATGCCCTGACACAAATCATGTGCATTCCAAATCTAAAGTGAAAAGACAGCCTGCTGGCTGATTAATAATAAATGAGGGGTTATTGCGCATTGCAATGAATACTAATTCTTTCATTCAGTAAACATCCCACTTAGACTTTGGGAAGTGTTTAATATTACTCGAATTATAGTGAATTTCTGTCTTTATAATGTGGAGTTAAGAAATATTTTAAATGTTAAAAATTTTTTGTTACATAGTGTATTGTTTTGTTAATGCATTAGGACAGGAAATAAATATATAGAGAGACAAATTGTACTACTTTTAAAATCTGAGATTATTCATGATTAACTATTAAAAAGTATGAGATTTATCGTGATTGAAAATATTAATCTACTGAAAGCTCTCATTTATTTAAAATATAATTTTATACCTGTACTTGCTGGACGATCAGTCTTCAGAATATTTTTTTCTATAATTTTCAGATAAAGTCGTTATTATTTTGAAGTCATTATTCGTGCCTTTTCCAATAAGGTATTCGGCTTCAGGCACATTCCGAGAACATTTAGTAGGATTTTCTCCTTAATTACTACACAGTACCACTTAATTGGCCTACTAATTATTTTAATCTGGGCCTAGTCCCACTGCTTCAGAACCTTACTCTTAATATCAGAGAGTATGTAATGTCAGACTGTCAAAACTTTCAAGAATCTTCTTCCTCTTAAAGCTGATAATGAAATAAGAATGATACATAATAATGAAGAATGTCAAAAATATAATAAAATAATAAAATAAAAATAATTGTAAATGTATCATTAAATTTCTTTTTTGCCATGCAGGTGCAATAATGTGCCGAAAAGTAAGAGTTGTGACTAAGGGGTAGCTGTGGACAGAATGATAGGGAGATATGAATTTGCACAATATAAAGGGATGATTGAGAGAGATGGTTTACTGTTTTGTGAAGGTGACAGCTGTAATGCCGGTAAAAACAGCTGTGTCCACTGTGAACCTCTCTCACTGTGTCTGGCTGAGAAGGCCTTCCACTGTCAGCCTGCCAGAATGGCTTGCCAGAATGTCTATCTGCACAGTTCATTATTAGCCCACTTTTCTGAATAGTTCATCATTGCACTGGTGCAGGGGGCTCAATCACTTTTAAAACACATGCACAGAACAGTCATGGTCGGACAGTCTGTGTCTGCAAAACCCCAGCTGGCTTTCAGTCTCTTCTCACTTTTGTTTACATTTTCCCTTAGATTCAACAGTCTGGCTGGATTTACTGGGAGTAAAGCGAAGAAAATCATTGGAAAGAAAACGCAGCTGGTCAGTGGGTCTGTGGTCACTCCCACTTGGGGAAAAATCTCTTCATGCATTCTCTGCATCAGCTGTTTTCATGTGTCACTCACATGAGAGTCTGCCTGGCATTTATATTGGCAGTTGGGACTTCAAAAATGTATAATATGGTGTGCCAAACATGTACAGTATGTGCCAGCAATAATAATAAACAAATCTAGCAAGACTGGTTTTTGAATTATCAGGTGTGTCTTTTTATGTTTATGTTTAAATGTGATAAGATCTGTCATGCAGAGTGGTCTCTTTGAGAGAGCATTCTCAGACTAGCCCTGAGGACATAAAATCTCAGGTATAATCTATTTATTTTGTTGCCAAGTGGAGAGATTTCATGTAATTTAACTCTCCAACTGTATTTGGACCCTTTATGACCGGAGTTTGCTTTCGGGTACCCTCTTGTGTTACATGCGTGCCAGTGAGAACGTGAGAGCATACATTGTGCAGGAGAGCTCCCAGTTTTGTTAATTGGTTGGTCATTCTTTGGGATGCATATGGATTGCATGTGTGGAGTTTGACCATGTTCTGTGCACACATGCGATTACTGGCCTCTACCGTATTTCATTGTTGTATTTCACGAATTACCACATTTTTTATTTTTTTTTATTTATTTCTTCTAAATACAATACGGCCCCATCGACCACTGTCTTTTTAATAAACAGCCACCTGAAGAGAACCCCAAAAATATATTTTTTTTGTCAGTTGTGGTTATTTGCAGCCCACCGGCTACAATTTGATTTTCTTGTACTTTAAAAAAAAAAGTCATATAGATAAGAAAAGTTTCTAAGCTTTCATGGTGCCCATTTTATATTTGTCCAATTTAAATGGACATTTTTCACATGTATAAATGTAATTAATGTCAGTTTATCTGAATAGTACATTTTAATATATATATATATATATATATGGTCCAAAACAGCTTTACAGAAATAGAAACAACATAGAAATAAAATAAAAATGGAAAAACAGAAAAGCATTACAATTTTTTTTAGTAATTGCTTTACTATAATTACTTATTAATTTTCTTACACTTTTTTCTTTTTGATTACTTTTAAATAAAAATAGTATTTAAAAAAATTCGCAAATAATTGCTATAACAGTAAAAATCGAAATGTGTAAACACCAACATAATTAAAATTTAATTACACATTAGTACATGTTACTATTGTTTAGTACATATATGCACATTTTAACACTTTAACAACTCCATGATGTAAACAAGTGTGACATAATTTTTTATTTTTTTTCAGTTTCATGTTAAAGTGACTTACAAATCCTTGCCTGTAGTGTCATGTCACATTCTCTTTCTTTACTCCCCTCTTTGGTTCGTGAACCTACTTGACTGAATCAGCAGAATTGCAGCTCTTTTCTGACATATCTGTGCATTCATTTTCTCTTAATCACATATGTCTGAGAGTAGTCAATCTGAAAGATGGGGGAGAGAACAGTGTGACTGTGTCAAGTACTCTTCAGGGGTCCAATCTATCATGCTGAACTTCACTGGATTGTGGCTAATCAGACAGGGATACCTCACATTTTAGACTGGAGTACCCTCAAATTAATGCAGAAGAACACTTTAAAATCTACTGTATCTGTTCTTCATTTATCAAATTCAGTATCCATCCTCTCTTTAATCCATTCTCAGTAATTAAATGATATTTAATTTGAAGACAAGATCCCACAATTGGTTCTCTCTATTTAGTACTTGTGTGTGGTCTCATTGCTTCAGACACATTAGTTTAGCTGTCGTGCATTCTTGCAGAGTGATAAATTTCCATGTCTGGCTTTGTAAGTATGACTTACATTACAGACTTGGTGAATTATTCCTCTTTCATTCTTCTCCTCCTTATTTGACTATTCCTTTCTATCACTTAATTTATTCCCATTCAATTAATTGCCAAGTTCATTAGAATGTATAATGGTCAAATAAATTCATTGATCTGTGCAGTCACAGTTCACATATGGTGTGTTTGTAATGTTGCCTTTTCAATGGCTCCTCTTGTGGCATTGTGCTTGTCAAATCAATGCTTGTCACATGCTGGTTGACTTTTCCCTAATAAATGTCACCAACTGGTCAAGAAATGGCATTCTCACAAAGCATGGTGCTACAAGCAAAAACATTTCTCTTGACACTTTTGGAGAGCATTTAATACATTTCAGGAAAATTGTGCACTTTCTCAAAAGGATTCCACAGACAGCTTCCTGAGCAGTCCGAGAAAATATGAGTGGAATAATACATTTTAGTGTCCCTTTTTTCTCTCTTTGGCTTTGGAAGAACATCAGGCACGAGAAAGAGAAATATGCAGCATAGTTGGTAAGCCAGTAGGAGGAGAAAAGACACAAGAGCAGACAACGATAAGAAGGTTAGGCAGTTCATGAGTGATATCCATGTCTCCTAATTCAACGCATCCCTACAGAAACATGATTCATTCATTAAAAAAACATGTGCCTTTTACCAGGTAGGAAACTACTAAAGGGATAGTTCACCCCAAAAATAAAAATTAAAGTGAATGGTGACTGAGACTGAGCCATTCTGCCTAACATCTCCTTTTGTGTTCTATGAAGCAAAGTAAGTCATACAGCTTTGGAACAGCACGAGGGTAAGTAAAGGAAAACATAATTTTCTTTTTTGGGTGACCTATTCCTTATATATGTTTTTTTGAGGTGTTACAGTTGTAAAACGAAGTGCACTATATTACAAAAAAGAAAAAAAGAAGAAAAAAAACATAATTTTCACAAATTTGTGAAAAAAAAACACAAATTTATTCACATCAAAAGAATAAATTTAACTATATAGTATCATCTATAAACCCACCGTGATCTCATGAGTATTATTATGCATTCTTAATTACACTGAAACATACAATGTTGACATATTGACAGAATCTAAAATGTAATCGCTTCACGAATTAATTAAATTTAAAGACACAAATGTTTACGAACAAATACAAAAACAAAATATGTTTAGCCTTGTACAGAAATAAGAAACGGTTTAAGGTTAGGGTTGGGATTAGCAGCTCACAAATATCAAGAAAATAGTATATTGTCACTAAAATAATTGTCACTGTACATTAATTTGTTTATCTGCCTGTTATGTTTTGATATTGCTGAAAAGTGGTTATGTTTAGGGGTTGAGGTAGTGCTGTGGGATCTAAAAAAGAATAAAAATAAAAATAATGTAACTATATATATATATATATATATATATATATATATATATATAAGGATTCGGAAATATTTCATGTTTCAAAAGCTGTAAATAAGTAATAATGTTTATGCTTCAAATTCTATCAATCATTTCAGCATCCATCCAAACGCACCAATATGTATGTTTAAATGTTACATAAGAATAGCTATGTATTATTATACATTATTATGTGATAATAATATATATATATATATATATATATATATTATATATTACACATTATATATATATTACATAATATATTACACATTATTAAATATTACACATTATTATGTGATTAGACTGTTAAACCAAAGTCACTGTGATCTGGTGGCTCTCAATTTTTTAGGTTCATGCCCCCCTTTGAAACAAGAAAACCTTTTGAAGCCATATAGTGTGTTGTGTGAGGAACAGACCGAAATGTAAGTGTTAATTCACCTCTTCACCCATTTTAAACTGGTGTGAGAACAGAATGTTTACATGAGAACTGCAAGTGCACCTGACACCATGAACGAGAGCTGTGCGTGAAAGACACACTGCGGTGCAAGCTGAAAGCTTAAACAAGGCAGGAGAAAAGGCAGAGGAAAAGAAATTGCGCACATTGGTTCTTGTGTGTATTGTAAGTATTTTTTATTTTTTGGAATGTGTGAAAGTGAAGGAGATTTGAGGACGGATCAGTCTCCCGTGCCCCCCCATGGGGTGCGCCCCACACTTTGAGAACCACTGCTGCGAACAGTTCATGCTTCCATTATTTACATAATAATTTCTTATGGTTATCACTGTCCTCTGCGCCTGCAGTCTGTCTTCATCTCAAATTAGTACAAGATTTATGGTGTCCATAAAAGACACTCAGAAGCCTGATGAGAAGGCACTGTACTTGCTATCTTTCAAGCAAATTGCTGTCTTTTTCAGCATGTGATGCGCTGCAGATATTTCAAGACTAAGATTTAAATGTAGCTAAAATCAGCATGCCAAACTGATATTCTGGGATGAGGGCCAGTGTGTTGGTAAATGTACTGGGATCACAGCTCTTTTACTCAAAAGGTCTTGGAGAGAGAGTCTGTCTATTACTGTGCCGTCGACTGATTGATGGCTACCTGTCCTCCGACCTCTATTGCCATTACTCACAGCCACAGAAATCGTTTTTCACACAAGCAGAACTATGACCCCTCATCTCACAACTGAGCAGTTGGAGCGACAAACTTTAGGCCTGCCTTTTCTTTAGTGACGGTATCTTATGCATTTTATGTCACTGGAAAAAAAAATCTTTCGACTTATGGATAAATGATTTATGCGTAAAGGCTTCTGCGATGCAGCTGAGAAAGGCTACAAGCTTTTAATATCTTGGCAAGCCAAATCTATGTGTGTAATGCTCAAGGCATTTATCTGCTTTAATCCAAGACAGTGATGGTGACAAGTCCCGGGATCACTGCTGATGTTTGTGGAAAAGCTTCAGTCTAGTCAGTTAAGAGCTTTTAAGCACACACAGTCTTGTTAAAGATATAGTTCACCCAAAACAGAAAATGTTGTATTCACTCACCCTCATGGCATTCCAAAGTTGAACAACTTTCTCCTGCTGAACACAACAGAATACCTGAGCTGCTTTCTTCCATACAATGAAATTGGATGGTGACCATGGACTGTCAAGTTCGAAAAAGGCAAAAAAAAAAAAAAAACCTAATAAACATTGTCCTTATAACACGTTTACTATGTTCTGTTTTCTTAAGCCGTATGAGAGATTTTTGTGAGGAACAGGCTGAAATTAAGACATTATTCACTGAAAACCTTTCTTAATAGCTGTGGTCTCCAGTCAATTTAATTTGCATGTAAAAGAGCAGCTTGGATCCACTATAAATAACTCAATTTGTGTTCCACAACAAAGAAAGTCATAAGGGTTTTCTTGTGTTTTTTATTACCATATACTACAGGTTTTGAAACACATGAGGGTGATTAAAAGATGACTGAATTTTCATTTTTGGCTTAACTATAAGCAATTTCCACCAACTCATGTAGTGAATATGGAAGTTATCTTTGTTTAAAACCTTACTTCTCACCTCATGCAGCTTCTCCTGTCATCAGTCCTCTGGAAAGTTGACATTTTATCATTTAAGATATATTGTTTTCCATAATTGGACTTTCTGTGCTCTCACTGTCAAGATAAAAAATCACTGGCACGCTTTCTTTTTTTTCCTTTTTTTCTTTTCTCCCCCTTTCTCTCCAATTTGGTATGCCCAGTTCCCAATGCGCTCTAGGTCCTTGTGGTGGCATAGTGACTCTATGGGTGGTGGGTGGCGGAGGACGAAACTCAACGTGCCCCACTGAGAGCAAGAACCACATTATAGCGACCACGAGGAGGTTACCCCAATGTGACTACCCACTCTAGCAACCGGGCCAAATGTTTGCATATGAAGCTGCTTTCTTGAGTACGTTCTTATTTCGGATGATGTGCAATTCCGGTTGTACTGTATATACATAGGGGCATTTGCCCTAAGGGAAATGCAAATTGGAAGTCTCCAGTCCAGCTATATGTTCATGACTGGTTTCTTCATTTCTGCTCTCACTTGCTTTTGGATGACAGATATACTGATGGACTGCAACCAGAGAGTATGTATTAAAGGAAGTTATCACTTGCCATCACTCTGAGCTGATGTCAGCTATATTATTACTCATCAGGTTTGTGATGACTACTCTTTGCATGCTGGTGTTAATATACAGTAAAAATTAGTTCAGTGGGCTTTGCTCCACAGTTGTTCTTGTTCTCAAACTATACGGTCTGATTATGCTTGATTGTAGTGAGTGAAAGGCTTCACTTCCTGTGCTCCATTATTGTTATTCTGCAGACAGCTGGGTGCAGACACAATCTTTCCAAAGGGCACCATCTGATGCTCATACAAGGGTAGACTGTGAAGAGTGCTTGCTGTGCAGCCTGATGTCAACAGTGTGTTTTAACAGAGCCAATGTGCTGTGGATCAGTGTTATTATTGTTTTGAACTTTTAATTTAGTTTTTATTTCTATTTTATATTCAATTTGTTATTACAATTTAGTTTTCATTAGTTTTCACAGTTTGTCTGTTAGTTTTCATTTTCTCTGTTTTTTTATTTTAATTTTAGTTTTAGTATTTTTAATGGCTGACAAAGCTGAGCATTTACTGGTGTAATTTAAAAAGTTTAACATTACGTTTATTTTATGTTTAATGTGGATTGTAAATGTTGCAAATTTTATAATATAGGGCAAATATACGCAAAAATAAAAAGATCTATTATCTATTTCATTAAATGATTATACATAATTACTAAATTAATCTTTGGGGAGAAAACAATTAAAGGGATAGTTCACCAAAAACTTCAAATTCTCAACTAATTTTCTCAACCTCATGTCATCCCAGATATATATGACTTATTTTCTTCTGCTGAACACAAATAATTTTTTTTTAAGAATATTTCAGCTCTGTAGGTACTCACAATGCAAGTCAATAGAGGCAACAACTTTGAAGCTCCAAAAAGCACATAAAGGCAGCATGAAAGTAATCCATAAGACTCCAGTGATTAAATCCATGACTTTAGAAGTGATATGATAGGTGTGAATGAGAAACAGATCAATATTTAACTTTTTACTGTAAATCTTGACATCAGCAGTCTCCTTGACAATCATGATTTCAAGCTCAATTACATTTCCCAGCGTCATCCAGCACTCTGCGAACTGAAATAGTAAATGTAATCGAGCATGAAATCATAATCATTCCTGTAGACTGTAATTGCAAGATTTACAGTGAAATGGAGTTACATTTTAGTCTGTTCTCACCCAAAACAGATTAGATCACTTCAGAAGACATGAATTAAACAAATGGAGTCTTATGGATGACTTTTATGATGCCTTTATGTGCTTTCTAGAGCTTCAAAGTTTCAGACCCCATTCACTTGCATTGTGTGGACCTACAGAGCTGAAATATTCTTCTAAAAATCCTTGTTTGTGTTCAGCTGAAGAAAGAAAGTCATATACATCTAGGATGGCATAAGGGTGAGTAAATGATAAGAGAGTTTTAATTTTTGGATGAACTATCCCTTTATCTTTATCTCATTTCATGACCACTTGTGGGAAAAGCAATAATAAAGAAAATTACAGAAATCTTTGATAAGTTTATAAACAAGTAAAAGTTAACTTAATGTTATGATGTGAACATGTAGAAGAAAACATAAAAATTATTTCAAATATGTACATATATATTTTCAAGAGAATAATTTTTCCTTTGTCCCACTTTACTAGTAGGCCCTTAAACACATCTGGGATTTGGTCAAAAGAGGATCTTCAAAAGTTCTACTTCCAGTATTGAATATTTCTTAAGTTTAGCTTTTGACTAAGGTAGAAGACATCGAAAGCTTTCTTCAAAGGTATAATATTAGGTTATGTATCATTTGGATCATTATTCAAATTGTCAAGAAATGAAGAATTTCCAAAATTGTCCCACTTTGCCCATATTCACCATATTATGTCATAAACTAAAACTAAAATGAATTTAAGATTTTTTTTTATTTTAGTTAGTTTTATCACCAAGATGATAAGCGAAATGCACTCACGCCAATAAATCAACTTGAACACCAATGAAAATCATTTTTACGGGCTAGACAAAGTTAACAATTGCAGTTTGTTTGTATAAGGGAAAAGAGCAAATCCAACTGTTTTGTTCATTTTGTTCATCCCAAGTAGTAAGGTCTTAAGCCACGACCAGCCATGAGGGGAACTACGTTTGTGGAATAACATACTAGATCTTCCAAATACATCTGTGTTTGCAGTAACAGTAACTTTTATTTTCTTCAGTATTCCCAGACTCAGAAAAAAGTTTCTTCAAATAAGTTACAGATCACATCTGGTAAATAGTTATGTTGCTGACAAATTATTGCATGACAAGCCAAGAGGATGTTTGGGGGCCTGGGATGCTTTTCAGATGTGTTTTGATTATGGAAGTTGAGGATTGACAATGTGAGCAGAGACAGAGATGGGGGGAGAAAAAAGCAAAGGAGCATGAGATGTGGTTGTTAAAAACACAATAAGCACACACAGTTTTAATAGTTTTGATAATGATCAGACAAAATTAATGTTTCCCTTCTGTCACTCACTTGATGTGTCGATGTAGTGACACTACGGGTCTCTCTTGAGAGCCTCCGTTACCTCTTATCTTTGAGAAAAGGCCAATGAGAATTGGCAAACAGAATTTGCATGCCCCTCCCCCGGACATACGGGTATAAAAGGAGGGAAGCGTGCGTCTGCTCAGACAGATTTTTTCTTCGGAGCTGAACGGTTGAGTTTCAGCGAGCTGAGTAAAACCCACTGCTGTTCCAATCACCTCTAAAAGAGCATATGCTTTTGGAGATAGGGCACACTTTCAGCGGCTTTTCTCTTCTTCTGGACGCCAGTGCAGAATACTCCCCTGGGTGCTTCGACAGCCCTCTAAAAGAGTGTATATTTCTCTGAAAGTGTACATATTGACATTGAACATTGAACATTGAACTTTCTCAAGATGCCCTTCCGTCTTTGTGTCATTCCTGGATGCTGCCGTTACCTCTCCACTTCTGACGGCCACGGGCGCTGCCTCACGTGTCTGGGCAGCAATCACACCAAGGCAGCATTTGTGGGTGGTTCATGTTTTCACTGCAAGAACATGACCATCGCAACGTTGCGGTCGCGGCTTTCCTTCTTCCGTGGGTCCCACGGGTATAGGGCCGGCGTGGCTGGCTCTGGAGGCGATTTTGGGAGTTTAACAGGCGCAGTTTCGCCAGGTAAATCCGACCACCCGTTCCCCAGCACGCTTGTCTGCCCCCGTCCGGTTCCGAGATGAGACCGGTTTGCCTTACGGCCAGTCTGATGTCGCTTTCGGAGCCCCTGAACTGGATGAGAGTTTCGCCGCTGCATCAGAGAGCGTCTTGGCAGACTACAACACTGAGAACTCGACTGGGCTATCGCCTATGGGTGTGCCGGCCCAGTCTGATGCTGAAGGCAAGCTGTCCGCTATGCTTCCCCTCCCTCCTTCCTAAACGACTGGTTACTGGGTTCGGGGGTCCACTCACAGACCCCCCCCCCCCCCCCCCCGGGGCAGTCGGGGCAGTCCACAGGTACACTGAGCTCCACCAGGTGGATAAGGCAGTTGCGGTGCACCTGTGCCCGCAAAATGCTGCCACCTGGCGGGATAGACCATCACTCCCCTCCAAGGCCTGTAGGTTGATGTCATCCCTGGCGACCAAGGCCTACAGCGCCTCTGGACAGGCTGCCTCCGCCCTGCATGCCATGGACCTCCAGCAAGTCCACCAGGCCAAGGCATTAAAAGATCTGCACCTGGGTAGTCCTGATCCTGATGTGCTGCAGGAACGGCACTCGGTGACCAGCCTTGCCCTTCCTGGCCACGAAGGTCACAGCACGCTCACTCAGACAGGCGGTGTCCACCATCGTGGTCCAGGAACGACTACTGTGGCTGAATCTGGTCAAGATGCTGGATTTCGACAAGACTCCATTTCTCAATGCCCCCATCTCCCAGATCAGCTTATTCGGCGAAACCGCTGAGGACTTTGTTCCGCAGTTCTCGGCGTTGAAGTAATAGACGGAGGCCATCCAACACATCTTGAAGAGCTCAAGATCCTGCACCCCGTCTGCTCGCCGAGGGCGTCCCCCTGCGGTGGTGAAAACCAAGGCAGCTCCGCCCTAGCTCGAGCCCAGCTCTCAACCCCAGTGTAAAGCTCCCCGCAGGAGGCGGACGCCCCCCTGTCTCACAAACCAGAAGGCTCCCAAGTGCTCTTGAGACGGGCAACCCAGGGAGAGAGACGTCTGCCACGGAGCTGGTGCTTAGACCACTCCATCCCCCGGTGGAGGGCCGGGTGGAGAATCTTTTGTTTCCTTTTCTTTGTTTGCCACACATTGTCACAAGAAAAGCAGTTTCCTCACTCCCTAGGTCACTTAGCCGGTGCCTTACACAGACTCCCGTTCAAGATGCAGACGCAGAAATGAGTAGAATGAATTTCTGTGTAAATTCTTCATTAATTAATTCTTAAATAAATTGTCACATTCAGTTTAAACTCTTAAACACACAAGTACTTAACATCATGTTGAGTAGACTCAGACAAAGAAAACAGACATAATAAAAAATTTGAAGTGTCTTTTACTCTAAATTTAAATATGTATTGACCTATGCATTAAACATATAAAATCTTCCATACATAAATCTTCAATCTCTCTCTCTAACTTCTATTTATGTTAAGAGTAGGAGAATCTGAACTAGACAAAAATGCTTTATAAAGTTATAAGAATTTATTCAAACTCTTTGGCCTAGAAAAAGATACTTTTCAAATCGTACTTTTTTTGGAAGTAAGAAAGAAGAAAGTGCTTTACTTTCTGAATCTTCGAGATCAATGGCAAATTTAATAAGCCATTACTCATTGTAGAAGATTAAAATAGCTCTTTACCTGTACATGACAACCTTGACACTGTTAAAAAGCCTCTGCTTTTTTTCTTTCACCGTTCTGACCTTTAGCACTTCTGTCGTGGGGCAATGAACCTCTCAGCCGATCCCTAGAGCAGAGCCCCGAGGATGGCCCAGTCCACACGCTTGCTGCCACATTCCAATACCGGCTTGTCAATCACTTTGCCAAGGCCCTGAAACTGTCTGACCCTTTTTCATATTAATGCTTTTCCAGTGGGCTTTGCTGTCAGTGACCCACACTGTGAAGCTGTGGTGAAAGATGAAGGAGACACGTAGACACAAGTCATCCCCCTGCACTCACACACTACTGATTTGTTACTGCAGACTAACATGAATAAAAGATAGGAAGGACCTTAAGGGATACACCTCACCCTGCCTTTTATACCTCAGCTAGACCAAAGAAAGGAATGTTTTTTTGTGTAGATGTGTGTGGGTAATTTCTTCTACTTTTAATCTATTGATGTTCAGTTTTCATTATTAGTGATTCCCCTGCGAGAAAGTCATCTACAGCCCATTACACAAACAATAAGATACTAGGATTCAAAAAGTTTTTGTTTTTTTGTCCATTTTTTTCAATCAGCAGGCTGTAGAATTGCATTGCAGAAAAAAAATTGGCCTAAGCAATTAATATCATGAGAAGCTAGCTGGGTTTTAGCTTTGGTCTTGCTAAAATACACTGGAAAAATTTTGAAATGGTAGGTAACCTCAAATTTAATTCCACCAACATACAGACAAGACTGACTGGAAAATAAGCACACAAGACTGGAAACAAGACGAACTGGCACTGGACAGCAAACATGAGGAGACTAAATAGGGAGAGAAATCAAAAGGGTTAACAGGGGACAGGTGATGCAAATTTACTAATAATAAGCAAACAAGAAGGCAGGATATGACGTAAGACAGAGAGACATGCGGCGATACTGAAACAAAACAAAGCCACGTGCTCTCACAAGACAACAAAACACTCGAATGGCATGAGTGCACATCGCCAAGAGAATAAGTCAGTATACGCCCATGCCAACCTACAGACAAGAGAGAGAATGCGTAGCAACGCCAAAGTGATGCCATCCATTATCATACTAAACAAAACAAACCTGAGTGTATATTGCAAGGCAAACGCCATGCCATGCACGCAACAGGTGACAAAAACAAACCTGTGTGAGAGTTCGGCTACACACAAACATGAAACCTCTGACCGAAGTGACCAAACCTCAGCACAACGTGAAGACAGCTTGCAACCCGACGCACTGTGCAAAGTTAGTGCATGTCACCAAGATGATAAGCGAAATGCACTCACGCCAATACAGGACAAGACATGGAACATAAGTGTCTGGATCCCAACACCAACACCAAAACCGAAAACGAACCAGACAGAAGGGTCAGGATCCAGACACCATGCTCCTGACATGAAACTTGACCAGCGAAGAGCGCACGACAGGGAATTCAACCACAACCATGCGCTCACACAAAAACAGACAATGAAACACATGACAGACATGGGACGATAATGCCATGGTCCTGTCAGACAGAAACCCAGACTGACAGAGTGACAAAATTCCAGTTGTAGCATACAGAAAGCCAACAATACATTTTTACTATAAATTTAGACATTTTAACTGATATTATTATATCTATATATATATACAGGGTTGGGGAGTAAAAAAATACATGTAACGGGATATAACAGGGTTTCGTGTTAATGGCCAAATGTTGTTGAGCGGGGGTTTGTTTTCATTGTTGATTGGTTTTCGAGTTGGATTGATCATTTTATAAAGAAAATTCACGTTGGATCATAATAGCTTTTTTTCTAGTAAGACCTTTGATATTAGGGCAAAAATTTTATTCTTGATAATAATTGTTGTATTGTTTTCCTGTAAAAAATATCTAAAAATCCTTAAAACGAGATCAGTTTGATTTATCTTGTTTTAGAATAAACACTGCATAAGATATTTCGTTTTTTCAGAGAATATATTTTTAACATGTGCATTTTGTCTTACTGTACTGACAGAGTTTTTATAGTCAAAACAAGTGAATAAAATCTACCAGTGCTGAAGAAGTAATCCAAAGTATTTAAAATACATTACTGACCGTGAGTAATCTACTGGAATACTTTACAAATTACATTTTACAGCATATATTCTGTAATCTGTGGTGTAATACATTTCAAAAGTAACCCTCCCAACCCTGAATATATATATATATATATATATATATATATATAATATTTTAATCCTGACCAGTTATGAATTAGTTATTTTGTGAGTTATGGAGTTGGAGAATTGCCATAGGGCTTAGCTTTAAATTATACAGCATATCAACTGTTTATGAATAAAAGGCATGTTTGATGTCAAAATTGTTAAATTGCATATGTAAAATCACAAGCCATCAGCTCTTTCCATACTGCCAAATTTGACCTGTGAGTTTAAGAAAGTAATTAGCATTATGTTGATGTGTATATCAATACTGTAGCAACCACTTGCAGTACAGTTAGTCTGAGACTGATTTGAATTTTGAAAAACAAATCATAACTGACTGCATAGCACAAGAAGATGTTGTCTAGGTAGTTGTTAGACTGTGGTACAGTTTGATGAACCTGTCAAATGTGTATGTCCCAGTATGTGCTGTGTTAGTTGGTGGGACTACTGTAGATACATGCAGCAGTGTCTCTCCACTGTATTAAGTCTATCCTGGGCAAAAGAAGTCTTTGCAATGAAGAATGTTGGCTGCAGATATGAGATTATTGTTAAGAAAGTTGGATTCAAGTACATTTGTTTGAGTGTTCATTTATGTATTTTATGTAAAACATGAATATAATATTATAACAATATCACATACTAGTAACTCTGTTCTGTACTGTACTGAAAGTGTTCTGAATCGTCAATAACTTTTTGTATGTTGTAATTTGATGTGACACAGCCACCATTTTTTTTTCCAATTTGCTTGTTATTATTTCTGATTTGGTTCTGATTTACTGTAACACTGTAGGCTTAAGGTTATAATTTTATCCTAACATTCAAAATATTTTAATAGAACTGGGATTTAACATATTTTTATAAATTAATTTAACTTCCTGTATAATTATACTCTGATCAGCATAAGTTTGTAAAATAAATAAATAAATTCAAATGAAACTTTAATTTTTTCCTTTGTAGGTCATCCTCATTCTCACAAAGTACTACCATGCAGACTCCAACAAAGTTCTTGAGAGTTCCCTCTGGAGGTAAGTGATTAAGCTTTCCCTACTAGGCCAAAATTGTGTACCAGTGGCATGCACAGACCTCAACAGGGACAGGGGCGAAAGGATGAAAAGTAGTACTTTTATATACTTAATTCCTTATTTCCTTTTTGACAAATAATAGCCTATTCTGTAATATTCCTAAAAATATAAGTACCATATTTTACACTCTTTTTTTTCTTAGACATGGTCTGTGATGATCCCATGTTTTTGACATGTGTCATAGTCAAGCCATGGTATTTTCTGAATAATCTTGGAGTACCATGACAGTATCATGAAATATGAATATAATCATTCAGTACCGTGGTATTACCCTGGTATCTGCACAGTGCCTTTTTTTGTTAAAGGGCTCTAATCTTTTCTTGTCTCATCACTCTTTTCACTTCTCTCATCTCTGCACCCTCACTATCATTTGAGCTCTGCTGCTTCCATTCTGACCTTGTCGACATGGTTTTGAATCCCACATGTCCAAAAATGGTAATACAATAAACACTCTTTGCTCCTTCAGTTTATGCCAGTATTCATGTGTATACAATGAAAACAACGTGACCGCTCCCATTATAATTAATAAAGCTGTCTACACTGCAGGTGTGCCATGTGATGACGGAAATGCTGTAGCAATCGAGGATTCATCTGTTGATAAACTTACAACACAAAACATAATGTGGACATTTGATCTGACCTGTGTTGGTTTGCATTCATAGTTCTGCATTGGTGTGTCTGCATCGTTTTCTGAGTACACAGCCAAAATGCCAAATATATATTTCTTAAATAAACAAAAGCAATGCAATCAGTGTAATTTCTTCACTGTAAAAATTACACTGTGAAATGTACAGGAACTGGTTGGCAGCAATTAGCTAGTAAGATGCTTACTGTAAATGTAATCACAGTACCTATAAAATACTATAATTGTTATTACAGTAATAATCACAGTACTGTAATTGTCATCAGAGTAATAGGATGCTGTATTTTTTTAGCACAGCAAATATTATAGTACTGTAACAAGCATTACTTCATTCATTTTAAAACTGTAAATTAATGATTGTAAAATAATTACATACTGAAAAATGAAGACACTGTTTTGTCACAAAAAATACATTTATTTTGTAACTTTATTAAACTTTCAACCTTTTACATTTGAAAATACATGGGCACTAAATAGATTTTATTTTGAATTTTTCTTTTTGGAAAGATTCTTCATTTTGTAAACAATTTTTCTTTTGTACAAAAACAACACTACATTCCTGAACACCCAAATCCTTCCTTATTGTTCAAATTACCCTAACAATATAAACTGCATGGCCTGAAATGTATTGTTTGAGGACTTTTAGTTCATTTGACTGTACTTCTAGAGACAAATATAAAAGAAAGAAAAAGAAAAAACAAAGGGAAGGAATTGTTAATCATAAAGATATGTGCAAGTCCACTATTGTTTTATATTTGCTTTCTGAGACTCGCTGACAGACACATGTATCCTAGTAACGTTGATTCAATGTGATAAAACACAAAAACATCACTTTGTAGAAAACTCTGTCACTCAAGATATTTTCAAGTCATTTTTTACAAACAAAACAGTAAAATCCAAGCCTGGAAGCAATTAAAATGATCATGATAAAAGTGGAAATGTATAAAAACACAAATTAAATATGAACCAAAACTTTTTAAACAATAAAATGTCTAAGACTGACTTTAATGTTCCTGAACTGGATTCTGCTTCCTGAACTGGATACTTCTTCTTGGGCTGGAGTCTTCTTCCCTGCAGTGGAAGGAATTAGTTACTAATATAGACATTTATAGCCAAGACGGATGGCTCTATTACGATTTTTGTTGACTCATTACTTCCCATTAGAAATACCACAATATGTTTCTACTAATGACAACACCACATAAAAGGCAGTAGCATGGTACAATAGCACACACACACACACACAAAAGTGCATTATTAAGACCCACGCCCTGTGCTCTGTGTTACAGTGAATAAGGTCTAAAAATAAACTTGAAATCTGAAGTAATGTCTTTATGAAGTATTCAAGGTACAAATTAATTAACAGTCTCACCTGGTGTCAGTTGTTCTGCCAGTCATACTCAATGAAGTCCCTGATGAACGATGCATATGTGGATTGAGGGACTCATTCTTTCATTGGACCGTCTTGTCAGACTTGGACATTGGAAGCACACTTACTCTGCTCTGGATTTATCCTGACAAAAGAATTTGTAAATATAAAGGACATCATACATTACCTTAGCCAAAGAGATAAACAGTTATAGTTTGGATTCTTACCCTTAGTGGTATTTGGAATTACATGGGAGTGTAATACATCCACCAATTTTCTATCCTATAAATTTTTTTTAAATGTCTTTAAAAAAAAATGTGCTGTTTAAATGTCTTACCTGTTGTTGTGTTTTGTTTCACCTCGGGCTTCTTCAATACTTGGTAACTTATGCCTCACGGTAGCTAGCAATAGAAAACGAGTGACAAGCAGGGTTGGGAGGGTTACTTTTTAAATGTATTCCACTGCAAATAACAGAATACATGCTGTACAATGTAATTTGTTACTTATATTTTGTATTTTAAATACGTAATCCCTTTAAATGTATTCCGTTACTCACCAACATTAGTGACAAGCTTTTCCAAACAGAGCTAGCGCAACAACACACGCACATAAACGCGGGCATACACACACGATTCCAATGTAAATTTTATCCAGTAATTTTACTTCTAAACCAAACTGATGACGTTATCAACTAAATGTCACCAGATAACAAAATTGATCAAAATGTAATGTCCATATATTTTCTTCTGTTAATAATATGCACAGTAGTTTACTAGGTAAGGACAGTGCCTCTCTCTACTTTTAAACTCTTAAAGTTAAAAACATATGTAACTTTACATGAAGAAACTCTTCTAAATTAACATAGCATTGCAAAATAATGAGCAAAGCTACCTCGCTGAAGTCAAAGACTGAAGAAATTGTGGAATCTTGTCAGTAAGCTCTTGCCACAAAATATTGTAAAAAAGCTGTAAAGTAAATTACTGTATTGTGATTCACAGGAAAAATGTATTAACTGTAGAATTCACCTGATATTTGACCATGATGCTTTGCAGATCTACAGCAACATGCTGTATACAGGTTCTACATTCAGCATTTGTTCATTATACAGTAATAATGCTGTGAAAACTACAGAAATCTGATACAGTGTGAATTAAAATTATTTATTAAATTATTTTAGCATCAAAAATGAGTTCAAATTCTGTGAACATGTTTAGATAGATATTATTTATTATTCATGGTGCCTGCATTGCAAGCAGAAAATAAATGAGGAAATTACTGTATGCTTGCTCTTGAGTCGCTTAAATAATAATACATAAACATGTTTTGGAAATTGGCATACTTTTGACATTCTGTGCTGAAAAAGAAAGTATCAAATAATTAATAACTACTTGCCTCAGTAACAAAAAAATTGGTGTCGTTTTAAAGACTTTACAATGCATACAGGCAATTTAACCTATATATATATATATATATATATATATATATATATATATATATACACACCAACTATGTACCAGGTGCTTTTTAATTTGCTGACAAATTAGAAGTGCTCTGTTTCCATAACTTATGGAACATGATTATTTACTCTACACAAACTGTCAAACATGCGGTCAAATCATTGTGCCGATCAGAAAGTTTGTGAATAGAAAACAACATGTTATTTCACTCACATATTAAAATAATATCAAGTAAAAAAGCTTTTAGAGTTTATATGCAACAACTTTTTGCTCCCTCAAAGGGCACTACTGCAGGAGGGGACGCCACTTTTTTGAAAGCTCGTTCCAAACGAAAGTGAGAGAATGAATGGGACCTTCCACAAGACGAAGGGTTCATTCATACAGTTATTCTGTGTTCCCTTCAGAGTGAATACAGGGCATAGGGAGGATCACTTGCGATTAGAATCCACCCTCGATATGCTGTAGCACGCTGTAAAAGGCACCTACGCTTAATTTTCTTTAATACCCCTGTGATTTACAAAGAAACCTCATAATAACACATTATTACTGTTATTGAGATTATTACTTATTTATATTATTACTTATTACTTATTTACTATTATTATTATTATTATTTTTTAAATTATATTTATATTTTAATTTATTATTAAAATTTGAACTTGTTTTCTGTTCAACCAGAATGAACCCTTTAGATTTGTGAATGAAAGGGGCTCGCGCCCCTGCTGCCCCCTTCTGTGCACGTTTACCGTGACATTGTGACATTTTAAAACTACAGACTCCAAGAAAAAAAATCACAATAGGAGCATTTTTTCGAAATGATGTGCAAGTTGGGGGGGAAAAAAACAATTCCCTCTAGGTGGATGTTAAGATGACAATAGTCAATTTGAAAGTCAAATGATTTCCCCTTGAAATTCCCCCTGAGAATGTAAGTCAAGATATTGATTTGTTTTATTCCAATTTTAAAGATTTCTTGTTGAAATATTATGTACTACAGCTTTAGTCAAGTCAAGCTTTATTTATCATTCAACCATTCAATGTGTAGACAGGGGGAAACAAAATTGCAAAAAAAAAAAAAAAAAAAAATATAAATATATATATATATATATATATATATATATATATATATATATATATTTGTTCGGTTATTCAGCTTGACATAACCACAGTGTGAACAGTACACAAAGGAAATTGCAGGATGTAATATAGCACTTAACAGTATACAACTGTGAGACAAAACACTACTTGAAAGTATTCACAGTAAATGCATGTTAACATTTTAATTAGCATTGCATAGGTGGGGAAAAAAATGGTCTTGCACATCGATATTGCCTATGACTTGTCTGCTGGAAATTCTGGTAAGAAAAAAAACAGAATTGTCTGTGAAATATCCAGGAATACAACTTTCAATTTGGGTCGTTTTAGGTCTGCTACTGCCCTTAAAATGGTGTAAACATTCAGGCAAGTTCTCTTCATACCTGCCATATACATTATGTGTCTTAATATATATTCATTAATTCTACAAAATTACATTTAGGCTACATTTATAATTTTTTTTTAGAATCTATGTGTATTGCAAGCTTCAGCTGAGACCAGGTACAAAGCAAAATTATGTGTAGAGATTATAACCAAATGCCATAATTTATAATATAGTGTACTCTCACATTACCTTTGTTTTGTCCTGGTTCTCTCTTATGTTGGTTTCCACTGTTCTCTAGGGTGTGATAAGAGAGTCCAGTGCCTTTGACGTGAACTTAAAATGACTTCATTAGGAATGCTGAGAGCTTTTCCTGGTTTTCCTACAGTATGTGCTAATTGCCTCACACTTCCCACTTATTAGCAGCTAAACCTGACCGTGTAATGACTGCCAAACAGGGGTGCGTTTCCCAAAAACATTGTTAGCAAACAATGGTCGTAAGTCCCATCATCACCAGCATAGTTATATTTATTTAATTTTATCTGTCCTTTATTTAGTCTTAAATAACATATAACGATACAAATACAAATACAAAATACATTCTCAAAGTTAAAAGAGACAAAAATATTTAAAAACATTTACAAATTGATGACCAGTTATGTGCTTTAGCCCACTACACCACCACCACTCCATCTGTAAAGGCGCAGATGAGTGACCTTCCGATCACACCCATTGTGTTCTGTCATTTAAATAGTTCGCAAACCAAGACATAGTGTTATTGGATAGTCCTAATATTTTTAAGTCTATGTTTCAATATTTCATGATCGACAGTATTGAAGGCTTTAGGTGAATCGATAAAAAGGGATGCCAACTGGTGTCCTTTATAAAGGGCCTAGATGATGTCATTCATGACCTTTATAGCAGCTGTAGTGGTACTGTGTTTTTTTTCCAAAAGACTGACTGCTTAACAGATAAAATATTATTTTCAGATAAATACAAAGACAATTGTTCACTGATAAGGGTTTCTAAAACCTTTGAAAGAACGCAGAGTTTAGAAATGGGTCTATAGTTATCCAATTTAGTAGGATCACCACCTTTTAACTAAGGAATAACAAAAGCAGATTTCCACATCTTTGGGATTTCATTTGAGTATAAGGAAAGATTAAAGATATACATTATTGGAGGGGAATTAATGTCTGCTGCTAATTTAAAAAATAAAAGTTCTAATTGATTTGGACCAGCTGACTTATTTGTATCTAGTAATTTGAGAGCTATTTGAACCTCATGGATGTAAACTGTCGAAAACTAAAATGAATTAAAAACACATTGTTTCAAAGCAGCTTTACAGAAAATCATGCATTAACAGAAAATGAAACTGTAATATCTATAATGACTTAGAGTCATCATTGTGTAGTTTGATGAAATATGATTGTGATTTGAACGAAAGTCACTCATCTGCACCTTTACAGATCACCAAGGGTGGAGTGGTGGTGGTGGTGGAGTGGGCTAAAGCACATAACTGGTAATCAGAAGGTTTCTGGTTTGATTACTTGTTTAAAAATAAGTAATTAAATAATAATTGTGTTTAGAAACCCAGTGAGCATGCCAAAGGCAACTGTGGCAAGAACACAAAACTCCATAAGATGTTGGTTAATGGAGAAAAATAACCTTGGGAGAAACCAGACTCACTGTGGGGGACAGTTCCCCTCTGGCTAACACCATGAATACAATGACATTATTACTTAATTATGTATATTGCAAGTCATGGTTTAAAATTATTAAACTAAGCAAGTTTTAAGGGTCAATGTTTAAGCAAAGTTTCTATGTCCATGTTAATGCACAAGTGCCATTTTTGGTTGCATTCCAAATGGGATAACTCAGCTTCTGTAGGTCACTTCATAGGGAGCACTATCATTATATATCAAACTGAATTTTCAGTTAAAATTGCTTAAAAAGTTAATTCCAAATTACTGTTGTTTTGTAGCACCACAAATTTGAGCCTGCCACTGCTCTCACAGTGAATGGTAAAGACTTAAGACAGGGAAAGACAGGGAATAGGGCACAGGGAAGATCTGTTCTGAATAGAACACACACATTTCAAGAGTGCACATGTGCTTTTGTGCTCAAGTCTGATGTTGAGAATAACACATCTATTTCAGTGCAATACATCTCATTACACTGTGCAGGCTGATTTTGTGTGTTCAGCAGCTGTCTTGCATTAAACTTATTTCTGTTATATGTGTAAATGAGCTCATACAATTTAATTTTCCCAGAAGTTTTTACTCCACCCCCTTCATAATGTTATTAATGACAGTTTTATGTTGTTGAACCAACGTGGTTCGAATGATGGATGTGCAACATAGTTACTATGGTTTCGAGAAATGGTCTTGACTACCTAGTTCATTTCTCCAACAACGCTTCGTACTATGGTGGTTAAGCAGTGAGTTACATCGTTGTTCAGGAAACGCACCCCTGGTCCTTCTTTTGTTAGCATTGTTGTAGTTTGGGGCTTTATAATCCTTTCTGGGTTAGGCAAATTTAGGCTTAATCACTAAAGTGAGAGAAGCGTTGTTGTTTTAAATGGTTTTAACTATGAGGTCTACAGACTGAGGCCACTGGAGTGTGAAAAGAAGGAGATGGAGCTAAAAATATAGTGCCGTATATGGAATAATTGAAGCCATGTTTTTTCCAATGCTCTCATTAGCCTGTCTGTCTGAGGTTGATATGAGGGTGGCATTAATTTTACATTGGGGTCTCAAAATCACTTGCACAGCTGCCTAATGATCAGGTGGAATGCTAAACACTGTCTTTTTCGCAGCTAGAGCCTCAGCACTGTTTTTCAAAAATGCATTGAATGTAATGTGCTGGCAAAGGCAAACAGTAGAAATGTGCACTCGATGAGATCCAGGGAGAATATGTTTTTTTTTTTTTTTTGTCTTAAAATAAAGGGAATAAGTCTGAACTAGACATGTGTTTAGGCAGGTAGGGTATCTCAGCGGGCAGAGAACATCCATCTTGATATTTCTTTATGGCAGGAAGGTAAAATTAAAAGACACTGCTTCCTCCTTCATTCAGTTCACAACAGTACTTCAAACATCTTCGGTACCTGTTTTATTTAATTATTTGCACACCCCGCCTTTGCCTGTTGCCTGCCTTTAAATGTTGTATCTGTCTTAGATGAAACAGACACACTTGAGTTGCCTTACATTACCAAACGTTGCTTGTCAACAGTTGGTGAGAATGGCCACTCCACTCAATGCCTATTGTGCAGTAAAAATGTTTCTGACACAGATGACAAAGATGAAAAAACTAATGTTGTAGAATAAATGATGAAAATATTAGTGCTGCAGAATAAATGAACCAACTTAAACTAATGTTCTTAGTTTATTTATAAACTTCTTTTGGCCTCTGAATACCAGACTTCAAAAACTGCTCCATCATTAACCACACAGGCAGTCTCTCTTTATAAGTCATTCGGCTGAATTATATAGAGCGTTCATTGTTGATGATTTAATTGTTGTTGGTCAGCTCATAAATAATGCACTGAAATTATGATGGAGCCACAAAGACACAAAGAGACACAAGCACAAGCAGATACATCAAATTTAAATGCAGATTTAAGTCACAGTACAAGCCATGAGGCTTTATATTTGTCTGGTTAAAATTGGACATGATTAGCATTTTGAAAGAAAGGTGTGTGAAATCCTGTCAGTAGGTTAGTAAGACAGTGGTTCAAAGATGTAAGGTACAGAAAAGACTTAAACAGTGACAAAACAGTATTTAATAGCTTTGTAGTTTTGAGGAATGTGGAGCTCTAAGAACCTCTAAGTAGTTGATGTGGTACAACTTCACTAGCTATGCTTAAATGCAATAATCTTCGTCAATCCAAATAAATTCAATCCAACTGCAGATTCCAAATGTACTGTTTAAACATTATGTACCCTAAACTTTCCGATACAAATATTATCTTGCACATGCATTACATGTATTCCGAAAAAAACTTCTTCATGTGAAGAGCATCAGTCATTATGTTCTGAAGAAGCAAAGGGCTGAGAAATCCACCGCAAGCACGGCACCAAAGTCCGTAACTGGCGTTTTTTCTTTGTTGAGATATCTAAAAATATGCCATAAATAAAGCTTTCTTCTTATTTTACTCACTTTACTCGACAAACAAAGAATTATTACCAGCATCCAATATGCTGTCTGGCTTAACCATATTTGCCTCATGATCTGTATTGGAGTACTAAGTTAAGACTGGTGGGTGAGAAAAAGGAGTTTACAGATGTGGAATGGAAACAAAATTAATAGCGACTTTAAGAAATAGCTGTGGACAGGATGACACACAAAAATCACTAAGCAATAATGACAGAGGAATGACAGAGGAATGGAGCATTTAATCATTCAAGAAAAAAAGATAAAAATAGGGTGATAGCTGTCAGAAGAACAGTTTTTAATATTGTACAGTATCAACACTTATAAAACCTAGGTATTATTAATAGGCTATTGATATTTGTGTTTTTTTTTATTCAAAGTCTTACCAACTGTGGGGCTACTTATTGTGTTCATTTTGCATAATCTCTTGTAAAACATAACATTTCATTTCAGATCTGTCACATAGTATCATCTGTCACTACGGCAAAGTAGAAATGCTTTAGAATTTATAGTAAATACGTGTAGTGAAGTAGTGTACACACAATGGAACACAGAATGGTGTAACCACACCTGATGCTTAAAGCTGACATATACTGAGATAACAACCTCTGCATTTTTACCATAGGAGTAGGCATAACAGTCGACTAGCGTGTTGCCACAGTAAGTCACCATTTGCGGATACCATACAAATGAATGGGAAAGCTCTCAGAAGCTCTCAGAATTGTTTTCCAACACACCAACAGTTCCCATGGGGTTTTGAGGCCTGAGGGTGCTTTCAGCACCAAGGACAGATCCCACACAGACGGGGCAAGAAAGCCAGTGCATCTCGAATCCTGTGAAGTTTTATGACAAAACCTTGCTTGTGTCTGTGGGCCTCCCCACCAACTTCGGAAACCAAGGCTGGTTGGGCCATTTCGGCACAACCTATAACACTGTTTCCTGCTGCTCTGATTTTGTACAATACTTGTATCAGATTATTGGTGGATTATTGTGCTTTGTCATTCATGAATTAAGGCGTGCGAATCAGGTGGAGCCTCACTCATGGGCGAATGCAAGAGCGGATCAGCTTGGCTAATTCCTCGGCTGGGAAAGTTTAGCACAGCAGGGGTGCTGCGGGAGGCTCTAGACGTGGCTGTGTCCTTCGAGAAGAACGCCAACCGTGAACGTACTGTCTTGATGCACATGTGTTCGCAGTGATTGCATTGTGCAACCACATACGCTGCTTTAGCGTTGGCGGTGCTCAGGCATGAAAGAAAGTGAACCTGCCTGTCCTGTGGAATGTGTCTACCACAGCAAATACACTTGTGATATTCCATACTTAAAAGGACTTACACTCAAAAAAATTCTTTAGCTTTACTTAATTTAATTAAAGTTTTTACTAACAATTTGAATTAATTAATTAATATTAAGTCAGTTTTATTGAGCCAAATTAATTTAGCTAAATTAGGTCAATTCAGTGTACTTTAGTAGTTTTAACTCAACTTAGTTAGGTTCGTCAAACAAAATGATCTTATGTAAAATGTATTTATTTTATTACTTGTTACTACATGCCAGGTGAGCAAGTGTAAGGACAGTCAAATGGTCATGTTGATAGCAATTACTTATGTAGTTAAGCAGTACTTGAATCAAGAATCAGTTGAATGTGAAAGTGCATCCTCAACCTAAGAACAAATGCCAATCTTCACCACAATGGTAACCCCCAAAATTCCAGCCTAAAATAAATTATTTCTAAATACCAATATAATAGAATATTTAATATTAACAAATCTCCTCCTGACTGGCGACCTGTCCAGGGTGTACCCCGCCTTTCGCCCAATGTTAGCTGGGATAGGCTCCAGCCACATGGTTTTTTAGAATCCGACTGAGAAAGTAGTTGGATTCAAAAATGTACATGGCTAATTGTCAAAAACTGACTCATGTCCCTCCCTCACCTTCAGTTCACTTCAGTGTCTGTTTAGTTGTCCCCTGTGCCCATAGACTTCACTTCCCAGCATGCACCTGTTGATGACTCTCATTTGCCCTCCATCTTCCTCAGCTGTTCCCTGTTCCCTCATCAGTCATCTGTTTGTATATATACCCTCTAGTTTCAGTTACTGATTATCAGTTCTTATGTTCCTATGATCATTGTTTCCTTATGTGTTACCATTTAGTTTTTTATATTGCTCCATGTAATTTGTATCATCTTCTTTATCATCTCCATTAAAAAAAAAAGCCTGCTTTAGATCCATTGTCTCTCATATCTGCTTATCGTTACACTAATATTCTTCTATTTTATGGATTATTTTACTCTGCCCCATCCCTTTCAGTCGGATAAAAAATTTATTCGGATTGAGCTCAATTGGATAATTTTTCCCGATTGATGTGTTTACTTGAAGGCTTTTCAATCTGAATGAGCTGTCAGTTGGATAATTAACAGATTATTCAGTTGCATGCAAATGTAGCCACTAAGCTCTGAGGTGCATGCAAAAAGCTAAACCAAGTGACATTTGATGGGATAATTTTATTGAAACTGACGCACAGGCCTTCATCAAGGTTAAAAGAATGCATATTAAATCAATGAATTGATGTCATCCACTAATTAGAATACACCAATCCAATTCCACCAATTACAAAACACAGTATAGGACAAGCTAATACAAAAGTGACCCAAGACTAAAGTGCATTATATCCAAATGAGAAACATTATAGAACAAATACATATATTAAGGTTAAAGCCATCGATGAGTTTAGGGGTTACAATATTATACATACCTAAAAGAACCTCATCATAAAAGAGTATCTGACTGCTCCTTGAGTTTAAGTCCTTCAAAATACCTGTATGTAGAAGCCATCTATCACCATACATGCATTTTTCCCTCAAAATCATTTGGTGTTTTCATTCCTCTGTAGAGAGGTCCTGTCTTTCTGAAAAAATAAAGATTCTGGCAAACTAAAAAATCTTACTCAGCTGCACTGCCTCCTTAAGATAAACCAGTACAAAAAACAAGCAATATTTTTGTTGCAGGTTCTTGGCTGGAATAAACTGGAACACAAATTCTTTGGATTGCATTTTTTGAGTCTTCAAGATTTCTCTGAAGTCTCCAAAACCATTTGTTTCTGGATTTAATTTCTGGATGTACTTTTGGGGCAGGCTCAACCTTTTTTGCTCTTGAATGTTAATGGCCATTAGAAGGTCTAGGGCTGTTACATGTATAATTAAGAAGTAGAATCTGGGCCATTGAGGTGCATAAAATGAAAGAAAACAGAGTAGATTCTGAAATACCTACAAAAGTAGAAATATTAATGTTAGACCAGAACCTATTCTGAGGTTTATTGCTGTGGTTGAATATATGTGTATTTTGAAGTGAAAATTATTTCAAATCAGTATTTTTTTAAAATAATAATTCTCCTTACATATCAACTACACTCTTTCTGCATTAAATATTAATTAAGGAATTTATCCCAGTCTGATTAAGTGGGAAGACTACTCTCTTTGAACTTTACTTAAATGTAAAGTCAGCAGCTAGACTTGCAGTTTTCAACCAGCAGCCTGCGGCTTGCAAGCTTATACTTGTGTAGCCAGTTTTAACCATTTTGTATTCCATTTCTGCCAACACTTTTACCAATTAACATTTGCATTGCATGTTTCATGATGCTGAATTGGTTTATGCCTATAAGAACATTAAGAGAAATAATGGTTGCTTAGCTCAATGCATGCTATGCGTGAGCGGCACATCATCTGCAAATGTAACCACAGACCACTTAATCATATATTCAACCAAAAGCATGAAGGACTGATTTGAAAACTCCTTGCATTTTTGTTGTTTAGTGAAGTTTATGGAGAAAATAATTTTATGCACTGCTTCATGTTTCAATGTTTTCATATGTTAATAAATGTGCTTTCTGCCAGGCTTTTAAAAGAAACAAGAACCAGTAAAGTGTTATTTATTGACTGGGGTTTTGTCCTGATTTAGACAAATGGCCATTTCACAGAGTCTCTTTTGCAAACTCCCAGAGTCATTGTGATGCTGAATTTGTGATGTCGAAAGCACAAACACAGGTGGCACAAATACATTCTGATGTGTTTATCTGAAGTGTGCCACTAACAACAGGAGTTGTTTCACAGAGAATAGGCAGGGAACTGTTCTGCATTTAGTCCCAGGAATACATCCACACTCACACGCTAGAAGGGGGGCAGCACTTCCAGTCACACCTCTCAAATGCATTTTGTGTCTCACACCCTCTCGCACATACTTGCACATGTCTTGTGCAGATGGGATTTTTAATTCATGTGTTCTTCACACATCTTTTGAACTGCTGAAAGAGGATTGCCAAGAGAAACCCAACCCCCCACCCCACATCATGCCCTACTCACTTGCGCGCGCACACACACACACACACACACACACACACACACACACACACACACGTATAAATCTCAAGGGGATTCACTCTTCTATAATACATGAAGAGATCCTCCAACATCCCATCAGCCCCCACCCCTCAGACCCCCTGTGCCTTTAAAAACTGTAATTAAGGGTGCTTGGAGGAGGACGAAGAAGTGAAATAAAATCTTCTCAGAAGATGCCTTGTGAGCCTTTTTCTTGTTTTTATGTATTTATTTACACTGTTTCCACTTTTTTACTTGCATTGATCACAGCTGCTGCTTTTCTCCATCTTTCTACCTCTTTGTTTATCAGGTCAGCCATCACTCAGGTAATCAATACAGAGGCAATGTGTTGAAGAAATCTACAAATCCTCTTTATGGAACCAAGTGCTTTCAAAGTAATGCCTTAAAATAACATTGTAATATTGTATGTAGTAGAAATGTGACAGAAGGTAGATCCATTTGCAGATTTACTCGTAAAGTCACAGAGAATAAACAACAGCAAGTCAGTATCCAAAATATACAGCACCATAGGCAAATCTAATACTCATGGTCACAAAACAGGCAGAGGGTCGAGGCAGGCAGAAAACAATGACAAAGAGTATTCCAGGAACAGATTAAGGTCAAAAGGTAGGCAGCAGAGAATCAAAATGACAATAACAGGCAATAGTTTAAACACAGGCAGACTAGAATAGAAAAATGCTCAGAATTGTAAGCCGGGGCAGAAACAAGACTTCACACTGAACCCTGTGTTTGCAGTGCTTAAATTGTCCATGAAATAAGATAAAGGTGCAATTTATTCAGTCCCGCTGAGGATAATGGGAAACGTAGTTCGTTAGCACAGTTAATACTCGGGTGACGCCCCCCTGCGAGCCGCTCCCGACGCAAGGAAGCACATTCCGCCAAGGTCTTCCATGGTGTCTGGGGGCGGTCTTTGCGGGTGAGTCCTGTGGAATTCTATAATGAGGTTGTGGTCAAGAATGTCCTCAGCATTGACCCAGGACCGGGCCTATGGACCGTATCCCTCTCAGTCTACCAGATATTGAATTGCTCGACCCCATCGTCTGGAGACCATGAGTTCTCAAACCTGTCCACTATTATAGGTGGTTGGGCGGGTCTTACAGCAATGTCCTCCACTTTTTCCTTCAGACCACCAGCAGATTTGAGCAGCAAGACATGAAATGTGGGAGAAATACGATTATTAGCTGGCAGTTGAAGATGGAATGATACAGGATTGATTTGTTTTATGATTTTGAAGGTACCCACATACCTGTGATTGAGTTTTTTGCAGGGCAGATGAAGGCATTGGTCACGAGTGGTAACAGGAGGAGCGAGGAGCCAGACCCATTTTCCTGGTGTATACTGGGGACTCTGGTGATGATGCCGATTGGCCTGCTCTTTCTGTCTCCTCACAGCTCGATTTAGATGGACATGCACCTGGTTCCACACCTACTCGCTCCACTGGAGCCAGTCATTGATGGCTGGTAATTCCGTGGGTTCTCCTTACCAGGGGAACAAAGGTGGTTGTAATCCCAGCACACATTGGAATCATGGATTCATGCCAGTGTATGGTTTCAGTAGTGAATTCTGGGCGTATTCAGCCCACAGCCCACTCATTCAGGTTTTGTGCTCCAGTCGGTTTGGTTTTGATGGCAATTGTGGCAGCGGGGGCGTGGTCAAGCGCCCGTCCGGAGAGGGGGAGCGGTAAGGGCGCTTGCACCTGAGCTAAAATATGTCTAACACCTGTCTCTAATTTCAGTGAGCACGGGGAGAGCGGCATATAAGAGCCACAACACCGCCAGTCGGGGCAGGATGCCAGTCCAGCGTTGGCAGCCTCATTTAAAGATAGAGCAACCCTTTAAAAAGATCATTTGTGTTCAACTTTGTGTTATCCCGTTACCATTGAAAAATTAAAGAAACCTTACCTTTGAGTTCTCCAGCCTGTCATCGTGTCCTTCTTCCCCTGTCCAGTCTAGTCCCTTGTTACACTGGTGCCGAAAGCCGGGAAAAATAGACATGGAAGGTCGCCCCGTAGAGTCCTCCCAGCTGACCGAAGTCCTCCAGTCCCTCGCTACATTACATCAAAGCCACCAGCACTCCCTGCTTGAGCTCCGAGAGGACCAGGATCGACGGTTCTTTGAGATCATGCGGGCTCAAGCAGAGGACCGACTTGCCATCCGGAGCCTCCTCAGCCGGGAGGTCGCTCCCGCCACAGCCGCGACCCCGGACAATCATTCTCCGTTGCCCCCTCCCATGTTACAGAAGATGGGGGCGACGGACAACCCAGAGGCCTTTCTGGACTTGTTTGAGCGTACCGCGGAGATCTGGGCCTGGCCGCGCGATCAATGGGCAGCCCGCCTCATACCTCTATTGTCCGGGGAAGCCCAACTCGCGGCTCAACAACTGCCGGCAGCGAACCTCCTGGCCTACCCCGATCTGAGGAGAGCCATTATGCAACGGGTTGGTCGGAGCCCCGAGGAGAATCGTCAGCTCTTCCGGGCCATGAAGCTGGACAAAGCCGACCGCCCGTTCGCGTTTGCTCAGCGGCTCCGTGATGCCTGCCGGAAGTGGCTGCTAGTGGGGGACCGCGGCGTCGAGGGTCTCATCGATCAGGTGGTGCTGGAGCAATTCACCCAGCGATTACCCAAGAGAACGGCGGAGTGGGTCCAGTGCCACCGCCCGACGTCGCTGGAGGCAGCCGTGCAGCTTGCGGAGGACCACATGGCGGCGGTCCCGAGGGCGGACGAGCCCTCTCTCTCTCTCTCTCTCCCTCCCCTCCCCCTGTGTTTTTTTCCGCTCTTCCCCATCCCCCTCCCCCCTCTCGCGCTGTCTTCCTTCCAGGGTCCGTTCCTGCCCCCCGCAGGCGAGGAGCCTGGCAGAGACCCACGGTGGCATCGCACACCCCCCCCCGCCACATTCAGCCGCTCTCCCCCTCAGGTGGGGGCGTCCGCCGACGCAGGTACGGGTGTGGCGCCTGGGCCAGCCTGTTGGAGGTGCGGGGACCCGGGCCACTTCCGCGATCAGTGTCCGATGATGGAAGTGGGGACGGTGGTTCAGGTCTCCGATCCACCGCATGCTGCCCCCGATCGGGCTGGAGCGTACCGGATTCCGGTAACAATCCAGGGGGGTACACACCAAGCATTGCTGGATACCGGTTGCAATCAGACCACCATCCATCAACGCTTGGTTCAACCCGGGGCTTTGGGCACAGCTAGACGGGTGAGGGTGAGGTGTGTGCATGGGGATATTCACAAGTACCCGATGATGACCTTGTTAGTGAAATTCCGGGGAAAAAAGCATAGAGTGGAGGCAGCGGTTAGTCCCCGCCTCACCCATCCTCTAATTTTGGGAACCGATTGGCCAGCGTTTAAAGATGTGCTAGGGGGAGTTTGTACGGATGGGTCCTGCACTAAAGTGGGGAGATGTGCAATGTGCGATGCTTTGACAGGGGAGGCGGAGCCGGGGCCGTCCTCGGCTGCTCCAAATCGGGATGACGAGGAGAGGGGCGAGGCTTCCGCCCCTCCTCTTCGCAGGGAATTCCCTGATGAGGATTTCCCTTTGGAGCAGTCACGGGACGAAACCCTCAAACATGCCTTTGGTCAGGTAAAAGTGATCGATGTCTGGCTGAAGACACTGACCATCGCACTCGCATACCCCTATTTTTCAATTATGAATGACCGACTGTATAGAGTGACGAGGACACTCAAACTAAAGAAAATAGGACACAGCTTTTGATTCCATGGAGCCGCCGGGAAATGTTATTCCAAGCGGCTCATTATAATCCCATGGCGGGTCATCTAGGGGAAAGAAAAACACTTCTCTGACTAATAGCCCGTTTTTATTGGCCGGGCATTAGCGGTGACGTCCGCAGGTGGTGTGCGGCATGCCGCGAATGCCAGCTGTTAAACTCACCGGCCACCCCAAAAGCGCCATTGCGCCCTCTTCCGTTGATCGAGGTCCCCTTCGAGAGAATTGGAATGGACCTCGTCGGGCCATTAGAGCGGACAGCACGGGGACATCGCTTTGTGTTAGTCCTAGTGGATTACGCAACGCGATATCCGGAAGCAGTGCCTCTAAGCAACATTTCAGCACGTAGTGTTGCTGGGGCGCTCTTCAAAATAATCTCCCGGGTGGGGATTCCAAAAGAAATCCTCACCGATCAAGGCACAACGTTTATGTCACGCACACTTCGCGAACTTTACGATCTATTGGGCATTAAATCGATTTGCACTAGCGTGTATCATCCGCAGACAGATGGCCTAGTGGAACGTTTTAACAAAACCCTCAAAAACATGATTCGTAAGTTCGTGCACGAGGATGCTAAAAACTGGGACAGATGGATCGATCCCCTGTTGTTTGCAGTACGAGAGGTCCCGCAAGCCTCCACCGGCTTCTCTCCATTTGAACTGTTGTACGGGCGATGCCCGCGCAGCATCTTAGATGTTTTACGAGAAGGCTGGGAGGAAGGACCTACAACTAGCAAAAATGAAATTCAATACGTTCTTGACCTCAGAGCAAAGCTCCACACTTTGGGAAAGCTAACACAGGAGAATTTGCTCCGGGCCCAAGAACGTCAATGCCGGCTGTACGACAGGGGAACGCGGCTGAGGGAATTTGCACCGGGAGATAAAGTTCTTGTATTGCTTCCCACATCGAGCTCCAAATTACTCGCCAAGTGGCAAGGGCCCTTCGAGGTCACACGACGAGTGGGGGATCTCGATTATGAAGTTAAGCGAACCGATAGAGGGAATGCGCGTCAAATTTACCACCTCAACCTCCTTAAATTATGGAGGGAGGCGGTCCCTGTATCGTTGGCTACGGTGGTCCCGGAGAGGGCGGAGCTCGGACCGGAGGTAAATCCAAACCCAGATCTCAATGCCCCGGTCATTTGTGGAGACCACCTCTCCCCGTGCCAACGAGCAGAGGTTGCCAGGTTGCAGAAGGAGTTTGCGGACGTGTTTTCTCCCCTGCCGGGTCGCACAAACCTCATCCAGCACCATATCGAGACCGAGCCGGGGGCGGTCGTTCGTTGCCACCCTTATCGCCTCCCCAAGCATAGAAAGAAAATTGTCCGGGACAAATTGGATGCCATGCTTGATATGGGGGTAATAGAAGAATCCCACAGCGACTGGTCCAGCCCGGTCGTTCTTGTTCCCAAGAGTGACGGGTCAGTGCGGTTCTGTGTGGATTATAGAAAAGTCAACGCGGTGTCTAAATTTGACGCGTACCCAATGCCCCGTGTGGATGAACTGCTTGATCGGTTAGGTACTGCTCGCTTTTATTCGACATTGGATTTAACAAAGGGTTATTGGCAGATCCCCTTGACACCAATCTCCTGAGAAAAAACAGCCTTCACCACGCCGTTTGGATTACACCAGTTCGTGACACTTCCGTTCGGTTTGTTCGGGGCCCCAGCCATGTTCCAGTGTTTAATGGACCGTGTCCTCCGGCCGCACTCTGCTTACGCCGCTGCCTACATAGACGATATTATTATTTATAGTAATGACTGGCAGCGGCATATACAACATCTGAGGGCGGTCCTGAAGTCGCTGCGGCGGGCGGGGCTCACTGCAAACCCTAAGAAGTGCGCGATTGGGCGTGTGGAGGTGCGGTATCTGGGGTTCCGCTTGGGCCATGGCCAGGTGCGTCCCCAAATTGATAAAACCGCGGCGATTGCGACTTGCCCTAGGCCCAAGACCAAAAAGGGGGTGAGGCAGTTCCTGGGGCTGGCTGGCTACTACAGAAGGTTCATACCTAATTATTCGGACGTCACCAGCCCGCTGACTGACCTCACTAAAAAGGGGGCTCCAGATCCGGTCCAATGGTCGGAACAGTGCCAGCAGGCGTTCACACAAATTAAAGCCGCACTCTGTGGGGAGCCGCTCTTGTATTCCCCTAACTTCTCTCTCCCTTTCTTATTACAGACGGACGCTTCAGACAGAGGGCTGGGGGCCGTACTCTCGCAGGTGGTGGAGGGGGAGGAGCGCCCGGTGCTATACATCAGTAGGAAGCTCTCCTTGAGGGAAACGAAGTATAGCACCGTGGAGAAGGAGTTATCAAGTGGGCGGTCCTCACACTCCGCTACTACCTGCTGGGGCGGGCCTTCACCCTCTGCTCGGATCATGCCCCACTGCAGTGGCTCCACCGCATGAAGGATACTAACGCCCGGATCACCCGGTGGTATCTGGCTCTCCAGCCTTTTAAGTTCGAGGTGGTCCACAGACCGGGGGTGCAGATGGCTGTCGCCGGCTTCCTTTCCAGAAATGGGGGGGGAGTGGTAGGCAGGCCGGATGACGCCCCGGCCTGAGTCGGGCGGTGGGGGTATGTGGCAGCGGGGGCGTGGTCAAGCGCCCGTCCAGAGAGGGGGAGCGGTAAGGGCGCTTGCACCTGAGCTAAAATATGTCTAACACCTGTCTCTAATTTCAGTGAGCACGGGGAGAGCGGCATATAAGAGCCACAACACCGCCAGTCGGGGCAGGTTGCCAGTCCAGCGTTGGCAGCCTCATTTAAAGATAGAGCAACCCTTTAAAAAGATCATTTGTGTTCAACTTTGTGTTATCCCGTTACCTTTGAAAAATTAAAGAAACCTTACCTTTGAGTTCTCCAGCCTGTCATCGTGTCCTTCTTCCCCTGTCCAGTCTAGTCCCTTGTTACAGCAATACATCCTGAGAAAACGAGTGGTACCCAGAGGTGAGGCTGATGTTGACATTTAGTTAGAAGGCCATCCAGACCTGAGCAGTGAATTGTGGACCACGGTTGGATACGATGCCTTCAAGTAACCAATTGAACCGAAATACTTGATGTAATAGAAGTTCTGCTGTCTCGAAGGCTGTGGGGAGCTTGTAGAGGGATTAGTCTATATGCTTTGGAAAAACTATCGATTACTGTTAAGATTGTGGTATTACATTGAAAGACTGGAAGATCGTTGATAAAGTCAATGGCGATGTGAGACCATGGCACTGCGGGATGGAGAGAGGTTGAAGCAGGCCTGCCGGGAGTAGTTTGGAAGATTTGGTGACTGCACAAGTGGAGCATTGGTTGACATAAGAAATGGTGTCTGCCTGTATGGTTCTCCACTAAAATTGGTTCCGTAGCAGTTGGAGTGTAGCAGTGATGCCTGGGTGCCCGGAGCTGGTGGCGAGACGAACCCCCCATAAAACCTTCTACTGTAATGATTGTGGTACATAGGTTTTGCCTTCAGGGCAATCGTGAGGAACCGGATCTTGAGACTGTGCATGGGTAATTTTTTTCATGATGTCCCATTGGACTGGGGCTATGATTAGAGATGTAGGGATTATTGGTTCTGATGTCTGGTTTTGATTCTGAGCTTTGAATTGACAAGAGAGAGCTTCAGCTTTAACATTCTTGATGCCAGTGTGAAATGTGATTTTGAAGTCAAATTGTGTAAAAAAATAGTGCCTACCTGACCTGCCATGGATTCAGTCTCTTTGCTGAGCACAGATATTCAAGGATTCAATGATCTGTCAGCACGAGAAATGAATGCTTTGCCCCCTCCAGCCAAAACCCCTGTCATATTCGGCTGCTGTGTTTCTTCCTTGTTGGAGAGAGAGCAACTGATCTCCAGCACTTCTCCCTCCCTCAGGATGTTCAAACATCTCTCAAAAGCATTGTATGAAGCAGGTGAATTAAGTGAATTTCGAACCCTCATTAGACCACATGGCAGTAGCTCAATCCAATGCCCTCCCGGTGAGCAGCAAACATACAAAACAAATGTGACTCTCCTCCATAGTATAAAGTGTAGGCTGTTGGCCCACGAACATCTAGCATTGCATCATAAATCCCTTACATTTAGAAGGTGTGCCATAAATCTTATCTGGGAAGGTGAGTCGTGGATTGGTGGTGATGGGATTCTGTGTTGTTGGATTCTCTGCTGGATCTGGTTGAGGTGGTGGTGGAGACGGGTTTGTTGTGGGTAGGTGAAGGTTTTGCAGCATCTTCAACATCTCATCTGTCAATGAGTTCAGCTATTCTAATTGTTGCTGATGAACTACCAGTACACAAGCCAGAGTGGAGAGTTCATTGTAGAGCTGAAAAATTGCTGCTGGACCAGTAGACGGTGAAGTCTTCTGTGACATAGACTCAGGAGAACCTGATGGTAGATCCATTGCAGCTTTACTTGTATAGTCACAGAGAATAAACAACAGGCAGAGGTCAGTTTCCAAAATATACAGCACTATAGGCAAATCCAATAATTGTGGTCACAAAAAAGGCAGATGGTCGAGGCAGGCAGAAAACAATGACAAAGTGTATTCCAGGAACAAGGGCAGGCAGCAGAATCAAAACGATAATAACAGGCAGTAGTTTAAACACAGGCAGACTAGAATAGAAAAATGCTCAGAATTGTTAGCCGGGCAAAAACAAGATTTCGCACTGAACCCTGAGTTTGCAGTGCTTAAATAGTCCATGAAATGAGATACAGGTGCAGTGTAATCAGTCCCACTGAGGATAAAGTGAATTGTAGTTCGTAAGCAAAGTTAATGCTCGGGTGATGGCTTCTATCTGGTGGTTATCGAGGGAAGAGTTCGTAATAGGTAAGGAAGTATTAAATTATTAGTATTTTATGTTAAGAATAAAAATTCTTGAAGCCAGTGGTTCTCAACTAATTTTTTCTTCAGGACCCATGTTTTACATTGGACATCAAGTTGGACCTAACACAATACCAAAATTGTTTATTAAGTAAAGGCAAAAATGTTCTTAAAATTAAGCAATACAATCGATTAACATTTCCATGATCTGCATTGGCTAAACCATATGTAAATTTATTAATAGAACATGACTAGTGCAATTGATAATTTTGTAAATAAACAGCAGAAGTATGATTTATGTCATCTTTGACATCAACAGCTAAAGATATGGGAAGCATTTTGTCCCCCCTTTAAAAAAGTTGATAAGCCTTTTTATTTTAGTACCCTAAATGTGCATGATTATATGTATAGTTGTGCTTTATTTCTACATTTAGCATTGTGTTTTCTCTGCTCTCCGCAAACATATCAGAACAGACTTTTGACCCATTTTGTGTCGCAACCCACTGCTTTGGGTTACACCATTGTAGGTCCTTTTCTTCTATTGCTATTGCCTTGTATAATCTGCTTACCAATGATTCAGTTTTCCCCCTTTCCATTCAAAAATTCTTCTTTCGCTGCATGGAATTCTCTTCTTTTCCCTTACTGACATGGTGTGGGTTTTTTAGTCAATCTATGCTCTGGCCCTGCTCCTGCATGTATATTGTATAGCTAGGGTGGCAGGCTAGTTGTTCTTCAGAATCAGATAGAGAATAAGATGTAGAAGAAAAACGACATTGTTCTTTGTCTGTAAAGTTGTTTTTTAAACCCTGACTTGAGCCAAATACCTCCAGACAGAGTCCTTCTCTGTTCTGCAAGTTGGCTTTCCTTAAACACCCAGCAAAGGTCAAGTCCCAAGCTAAATTTTTGTGAACTAACATGCTATACATGTCTAACATCTCTCTATGGGTGTGAGTATGTATCATAGTAATGAGAATGATGGTGATGATGCTTGTGCCGAGTCTATTTACACTTTAAAGCTGCTAATGTTGACAATGAAGGGAGAGTACAGAAGCAAAAAGAAAAAGAGTAAAAGACTCATGAACATAGTAATATTTCAATGTTCAAAAAACTTACAGAAACTTAAAGTAATTTAAAAGTTGCCAGAATTGTACTTTAAGAAATACAGTGACCAAGTTTCAGGCATTATGTGATGATATTTTTGGTGCCTTTATTAGGCTTTGTATCATTAAATTATAGAATGTTAATATACTAACCTACTGGAACGTCTTGTTTACTGTCGTAACCTCTGTTCCCTGATGGAGGGAACAAAACATTGTGTCGATGTAGTGACACTAGGGGTCGCTCTTGGGAGCCCCAAACACCTCTGATCTTTGAGAAAAGGCCAATGAGAATTGGCAAGTGGAATTTGCATGCCACTCCCCCAGACATATGGGTATAAAAGGAGCTGGCTCACAACCACTCATTCAGGTTTTGTGCTGTGGAGCCGAGACAAGGTCCCGGCCATTTCAGCAGGTAGTTCAGTGTTGTGGCAGGAAGGACACAACATCTCGTTCCCTCCATCAGTCACTCACTCGATGTTGTGTAGATGTAGTGGCACTAGGGGCCCTATATGAAATGCAACAACTGCTGAACTGTGTTACTTGGACTGCCGATGCAGGTGCAAGCAATGCAGGTGCACTGGTCTGCATGTAGCCTACTCCAATGCCCCAAAAGATGCCATGTAGTTCCCCACATCCCTGAGAATAGACATAACTAGTATGGGAGCAGGGCGTGCCAGCTGCAACCCTTTCTCTCTATGGCCAACTGGGGCCAACTAACACTATTATTCGCTCTGGGGAAGGTGTTCTTTTCCTTTCCTATTCTCTCAGGTGGAAAAGGCATCACGGAGACCACATCCTGCCCGAAGGGGAAGTTAAAATGTGGCAAGCATGTCACTTGGGCTCACCAACCACTCATGGAAGAGGTGGTAGGTCCTGCCCTAAGGGGAGAAGCTCTACAAGCACAGCGACCGGGGGCAGAGAGGGTTCTGCCCGATAGGGGGACTGTACTACGGAAAATACATACAGTACGTACAGAGGTAACCGGTGACTGTGGAGCCCATACCCCAGTGCAGGGTACGCTAGCACACGTACTGTATCTGGCTAGTAATTCCTCTGCCGAATTCGTCAGCCATAGGGCTAGGGAGAAAAGACATTGTGAACTTGCATGGGAGAAGAAAGCACATGCCTTCGCCTTATGGAGGGGAAAGGCGCTGTACACAAGCGATACACTTGGCCAGCTGTTTTGTACACTTACCGGTTTGTACCTGAAAATACATGGGATGAAACCGGCTCAACCCGGAGATTATAGAATCTTGCAAAGGTATTGGGTGTTGCGTTGCCAGCTCCCCTGCAGATATCTGCTAGAGAGGTGCCATTGGCCAGTGAAGGAAAGTGTGTGAGGGAGAGAGAGAGAGAGAGATGGAGTGTGTGATCACCTGTTGCCACACCCAAGCAGAGATGCTGTCAGCTTTCTGGAGATCAGCTATCTCAGTGGAGAGCGGGGGTAATTCTCATCCAAGCGGGGGTAATTCTCCCTATTTCGCTGTAGCCGGTGTAAGAGTCTTTCAAAATAGAATCTGCAATGTCCTCTGCCATTTTGAACAGTACTTTTTCTCCTATGTGGAAACTCCAGGAAGAGGTAAGTAATAAATTGTGTAATTAATCTGTCTGTTGTGTTTCTCAGCAGTGATGAGCCTTAATGTTGTTCATTTAAAGCCATTTAGAGCTATTTTCTAGCTGTAGTTGTGTAGTAGTAGTCAAGCGATCATGGAGAGCTGTTTTATGTAAACAATGACTGACAGATTCACTTCAGTCACCAACTGCTCATATAACACACAAAAATGATCTTTTGCCACCACCTACTGGCTAACATATGTAATAAACATAAAAATACTATAACATAAAAAATTATAAAAAAATACATACATACATACATATACTGTAACTCTTAACACTTATGCACTGCTCTTACACTTTAGTTTAGAACAGCACAAACACAAGCAGAGTGATACACACACAGTGAAGCATCTGAGTATGGTGTCAGACCATCAGTGCTAATGGAACGTCTCTCATCCAATCAGATTCGAGGAGCAGAACTAACTGTTGTATATATATATATATACGTATAATTTTATATAAAATGTAATCTTTCACCATATGTGGTAGGTATAATATATATTGTAACATTTTAAATTTCCCCATTAAACTGACAAACATTTTGTACATCTGTTGTGTATATGCAGTATGTGTAGATTTATTTAGAATCTTTGCTATTGTTTTGTAGGGCACACATGCTATAATTGCAATATGAATTAGAGAATTAAGTTCAGTGAAGCAAATTTAATAAATCCCTCAAAAGACATAAGTAGCTATAATTTTTGTCTACTGGGGGCTGCATTACAGAAATTTCCTATTTCTATAGATAGAGACAAATTGTTATATAAATCACATAATCTTTTCTGATGACATATACTGTAAGATAATTTGTCTGTGTAAAATGTGTATGGACATCATCCAACTTCAAGGATCATGTGAGCAAACATACCGCCATGTGTGCATAAATGAATATGTTTATGCAAATGCAACAGGATGAATGAGGGGAGAAAGACATGTAAATGTGGAATGTGAATGGTTTTGAACTAGCTGAATGGAATCTGGAGAGAGTTTCACATTTCTGTGGACATTCCTTCTGTGATGAAAAGCAGACTCAAACCAAACTACAGTCAGCTGTGGCTGTGAGAAACACAGGAGTATAGTGAAGAAGAGAGAGTGAAAAAAGTGATAGTCCCCATGGATTTGTTCTTCATTTACTTTTGACAAAATGGTGAAATCATTCATAGTTCAGAAAACAATGCTGCTTCTCTTTCCTCCTGATTTTTCCTATTTACCCTCTCCAGTTAAAGCACTTGGCCCATAACCAGCAGGATTTCATCCTCTCTTTTTGTAAGCGCTTGGTTGCCAAAATGCCGCTGAAGTTCCGGACCCCACTGCCCAGAGGCTAAACGGTGCTGACAGAGTCTGGGTAATGATGAGACACGCGGGAGTGGTAATTGTCTGCTTCTTGCCCTGCGGCGTGTGGGTAAGATGTGAAATGATCTATAGGTTTGTGTAGGTTAAGTACCTAAAAGGAGAGCTGTAACTTTAGACATTCTGACAGGTGAAGTAATAGAAATGTTTTGTAGTGATTGGACATGTGTCTACAACTGCTTAGAAATGCATATGCACACTCTTTTATTGCTTTTATCAATTCCCAATGCTTTTGGATTCCTCCCTCTCTTCTCTACATGAATAATACATTCCTTCATTTCCCTGGCCCGCTCTCTGACCACACACATGCTCAACACAGTCAAACTGACCGTAAGAATTTATTTCATACTACTTTCCTCAGATCTCAAAGTAGACTATATTTCTGTAGTCCATTTCAAGCACATTTTTCATAGAAATGTTTAAATAGCCTACAATCAAATAAAGGGCACTGCTTTACATTGCTTAGTTAATGGCTGTTTGTAGTGCTTGGATTTGAATTGTCTTACATGGATCTGGTTTTGAAATGAAGCTCACAGTGACACTGATTGTTCAGCATGGTTTTCCATGGCACTGTAGGCTAAGTGGGGGTTGCTGAGTATATACAGTGACACAACACGATACAACACAGAGGCTATTCATCTCTCTCTCTCCATTTCCAATGGACAACCTGCTGCATGTGTGTCTGTGTATGCTTGTGTTTCTGGCTAAGGTGCTTGGCAAGCAACCCATCAATGCTGTGAAAGTGTTTGCCAGGCTTTTATCAAACACCTCAGTTGGAGCTCAATGATTCAGCACTGCAGGCAGCCAACCAAAAGAAATCCTTGTTTTAACTTCAGTGCAGCCACTGTGGCTGGTTTCTTGTACAATGACATGCTGTTTCAGGAGCAGTTTTTATTTGAAAATTAATATTTTAACCCTTTGTTGGACTCAGCTTGTGATATAATTAGATGTGTGTGTGTGTGTGTGTGTGTGTGTGTGTGTGTGTGTGAGAGAGAGAGAGAGAGAGAGAGAGAGAGAGAGAGAGAGAGAGAATTGCATAAGAAAAAAAACATTATAGGAGTTTAAAGTGTTTGGACAGCAGCCGAGCTTCAAGCGCAGACACAGAACCTCATGCTACTATGATCTTTTTTTGTTACTGCTTTCTTCAATGCCAACAGCCGGCACCTACACACAAACATAGGCTACACACTAACACACAGATGGATGCTATTGCAAGCATGAATGAACATATCTGAAAAATTCTTATTTATTAGGGATGTGCACAGTTACCGTTTTTAACATTTGGTCAGCCATAAGGTTTCAAGAACGGTTAATCACTTTTTCGTCAATGTGCGAATAAAGAGCATTTATTGCAATGGAATTTCCTCAAACAGTGCTCAAAATAGCAGCCAATAAAGTATCCTTTGCTCTGTGCCCAGGCAGGTTCACATTTCCGTGAGGCAGCGAACGCAAGTATTGTCATTGTTGTTAAATAGCTTCCTCTGGGTGACCAAAACAACAACAACAACAAAAAACAATCAAAAAACAAGTTTAGTAGAATGCAGTATTAGGCATACTTTTAGGAGTTGCTCATAATTGAATGAATAGTTTTTCAATGTAAACATGCACTAGATGTATATCTTTGACCGTTGAGATGTGTCTCGCTGCTTTTTCAGCATCTCTTACCATGAGTGTAGTGTCTTTAAAACGCTGTTTCAAGTTCACCTGCATTCTGATTCATCTGTTGCCCCGCATCAAGCTTTTTAACGCATAAACTTAAGTTCTGCTTGCTTTTTGTGTGTGTGTCATTTATATTTATATCTTTTTTTTACAGAAAAAATAACAGAACATGGGTTTGGAATGACAGAGAAATGAATCAATAAATACTCATAATTAAAAAAAATTTTTTTGTTTTTGTTAAATTAAATACATGGTTATGGTTATGATTATAATTATGTCATGTTGTAAGTGTTCAGGCTGTTTTTAAATATTAGCAAAAAATAAAATAAAAAAAGGTTCAGGCTTATGAACCATCAGCATTTGGCCTCAACTAAGAATAATTGAAAGAGATTATCTAATCTGTGAGCTCAATTTGATCATAGTGAGAACAAAACTATACTGTAACATAATATAGTAATTAGGATCACTAATGGGCCACAGTCTATGATGGTCTAATGAACAGGTAAATAATAGCTATGATATAAACACCATAGCTTATTATTGATCTTTCTATGCAACCATGACAACTCATTCTGATTAGTTTAAGACCTAACAAAACCTTCCCTTGAACAATGGTGTGGACAGCATTGCATGATCCTTTACAATTTAATCTCAAGCTCCAGGTCCTAAAGAGCAGAAGGATAAGGAAGGAAAAGAGATATGAATGTGAAATCTACTCTGAAAGCATTTAAGAGGCTTCTTAATTAATGCAAAAGTGGTCAACACAGATGCTGTCATACCTTGCCAAGACCCTGGCTGCCTCTTCTTGCTTATTCTCTTCCACCCCTCACTATCCTGTACATTCTTCACACTATGGAAACCTGTGAGTACTAGGAGAATGAACCATTCAGCAGAAGTTCTGAAGTATTGGAAGTTCTGAAGAGATCCAAATTTTGCTGCTCTCTTGCTAACTTGTTTTGAATGTGCTGGCACTCTAAGCAACAGACAGTCAGTTTGGGGTACTAACATGGAAATCAGTTCACATTTTGACCAAGTCATGAAGGAATGTTAACAAGGCACAGATTCAGTAAAAAATACTTCCATTGCTCCTGTTGGGGGTCTGTGGAGATTCACTGTAAAAAAAAAAAAAAGATGAATGTAACTGAAAACATACGCTATTAAATTGAAAAAGTGTAGTAGTTAGACATATCAGCTTACAAATCATTCTGCTGGAATTCATTAGTTAGGACAGTGATGCTAATTTTAGCATTACTTTTGTCTAGAGTGCCGAATACAGCAAGGATATTTGGTTTATCCAGTTGTATAATTCAGTAAATGTACCATGCATTGTATGTCATCTTTATCAAAGAACAGTACTTTTGAGCCTCTTCGTCTTTTTATTGCAGAGCCATTGGACTCTGCTTGACACCTGCTGTATTACCTACAGATGCATTTTGTAAATCATCTGGGAAGCAACTAGTTGGCTTCAGACTGACAGTGCCAACTACATTATGTATAGTTGGCTAGTCAACTAGTCTGTGCAACACCTAGCATTTGTATAGCAATATCACAAACACTTTGGGCACCTGAGAAAAAGAGGACAACAGACCAAATAATTAACAAGTTGCCCATCCAGAAAGCAATCAGGCTCACATTTCAGCATAACAGATCCATCACATAATGTGGTTAATGCTGTAACATGTGGGCAGATTAAGTTAATTAGTTTTGTAACTGTAAAATGATTCAATCTTACAGAGCTGTAATGGCATGTACAGGAGAGAATAGATTAAATGTCTCTGTCTCCCTTGCTCATTTGATTGTCTTTAAGTGATCATTTTAATACAATCATGAGTAATAAAATGTGAAAGATTATGATTTAGTGAAATGAAGTCATAGGTATTTATGCTCATTATATCCCTAATGTTGCTTTGTATGCAAAACAAAAATGAACTATAATTACACTTAAATTGTGGGGAAATTTGATGTGGCTTTCTGGTATTTGTCTCCACTAATGTTTTTCTCCACTCCACCCCTTGATCCTTCTCCTCCTCCACTTTGCATTCTTTAGTACTTTAAAACAGAAATGTGTGCAAAAATATAGATAACATACAGTATAGCAGATTTCCACAGCAGATTAAGGTGTGCTGAGACAGACCCCACCTAAAGTCTACCAATGTAATTTCATTGTCATGTCTTTTAGTAAATGATTAGTTCAACATTTGTAAAAATGAATATCAGTAAATTTACCAATAATGACATGAATACAACAAAGGCTAAAGCATTTACAGTTTGTGTACATGGGTAATATACATCATGCCCTTTTTTGTCCATTAAGTTTACTGAGGACCGTGTCATTAAACTATTGTCGCAGTCCCTCCTTGTCTCTCGACTTGCAAGTATGAGAGAGTTAAGACAGAACTACAGTATATAAATTGTGTCTCTAAATAGCAAACATGCGGTTAGAGTTAGTAAGATTTGTCTCTAAGTATCAGTTTAAATTAGTGTATGGCCTTATATGTATGTATAAAGGTGCATATAAATATATTTATTAAATATCATTATTCCTTGTGTTAATTTAGTGGAAAACTTGCCTTGATTATTTTAACAATAATTTTACTGCATGTACTTCTTTAATTAAACATTTTGAACTCAATAACAATGCTGTTTGTTTCAAATGAATGCTCTAATAATAATAATTTAAAAAAGACACAACATTGAGATGTAATTGTGCTGTATCACCCAGCCGTAGTGTACTTTATATGCTGTGTGTTATAGATTATTACCGAAATATTCATTAAATGCAAATAATCTTTATCTCTCTGGTTACTCAGAAAAACAGTAGGATATGCATGTTGGCATTGTGTTAATCTTCTCAGCAGGTATCTTTGTTAAGCCCTGCTGGCTGTTGGAAGGAGGGCTGGGAATTAAGCGGTGCTGCTGTTGACCACTGTGTGCTGGTAGAGGGGGAGATGCTGGCTGTTTTAATTTATTAAGTGATACCTGCTGCTCAGAATGTGACTGATGGCAATACTCACCACATCACAACTCATCACAGGATTACATCTTCTTTCCATCTTCATTTTCTTTCCAGAGAGATTGTTCCAGCAGGTTTTATTAATAACTTTTTACTGAGGGTATGAATATAAATAAAAATCAAATAAAGACTAATTTAATTCTCACACTTGAATAAAATATTTCTTTTCGTGAAAATTGTTTACATTGGCAGTGTGGCACAGCTACTTCTCATTAAGCCAAACTCTGATGCAATAAAAGATTTGAAAACTTAATTGAGATTATTTAAAGTGCCCAGGTGACAATTACATTTAATATCATGTTAGATGAGAGAGAGAGTGGGTTTGAAAGAGAGAAGTTGAAGAATAGAATCTGGATATGTGCCAATGTGAGCATCTACTGCTGTGCAAGGAATATTACATTTTTGTAGTTTAAAAAGGACTTGCCACCTTAAAGGTGGTTGCCTATAAACATTGTAGTTATTGAATGGGAAATTCATGAAAATAGTAAGAAACAGTAAAAGACATTTGAGAGAAAAAAAAGACCAGTCATAAAATCATATCACAGCACATATCACTCCGTAAAAGAGAACATGTCTTTCTTAATGGCCCTTAATAAGCTATTATTCTCCTGTCCAAGATCTGAAGAGTAAAATTGTGCGCATCAAGGTAGTCTTAAAATACAAGTATCTTTAAAGCAGCTTAATCCATTAAGTTCTGCATAAGTGTTTAAGGTCTCTTTTAGGATGCTGTATTTACCATTTATATAGCCTAAATATTTTCTGTATAAAAGGCCTACATGTGCTTCTGATTGTCTGCCTGTAATACATGTATATCTGAGATGAATCTGACATTGTATTTCAAATGTTCTATTTTCTTTCTACCAGTGGATTTTTTGTGTGTAGAATAGTCCGAAATGTTGTAGAAAACTGAAATGTTTCTTGCAGACTATGAATAATTAAATGTAGTGAAATAAGCTATTATTCTCCTGTCCAAGATCTGAAGAGTAAAATTGTGCGCATCAAGGTAGTCTTAAAATACAAGTATCTTTAAAGCAGCTTAATCCATTAAGTTCTGCATAAGTGTTTAAGGTCTCTTTTAGGATGCTGTATTTACCATTTATATAGCCTAAATATTTTCTGTATAAAAGGCCTACATGTGCTTCTGATTGTCTGCCTGTAATACATGTATATCTGAGATGAATCTGACATTGTATTTCAAATGTTCTATTTTCTTTCTACCAGTGGATTTTTTGTGTGTAGAATAGTCCGAAATGTTGTAGAAAACTGAAATGTTTCTTGCAGACTATGAATAATTAAATGTAGTGAAATCTCACACTTAGACAGGCAACAGGCAAATAGAGCAATTTCAGGGACATGAAATTAATGGGTTTTTTAATAATTTACCCCTCAGGCCCTGCAAGGCAAGCAGCAATCCAACTTTCTGTTTGTATGCCATATTAATACATCCCTGCTAAAAATCCATCTTAACTAGTATGCAATTCCCATTCTGATCTAAGCTGGTTTGGTGCTGGTCTAGCTATACATATATATATATATATATATATATATATGTATATATATATATATATATATATATATATATATACATTCACATGTTTGGAGACTGATTACATTTTCACATATGACCAACAATTCCTCAACAAATATGAAATATCATAATGAAATATTATCAAAATATTCATCTGACAGAGGTGACATAGACCTGACAGAGTTGACACATTTCTGACGCAGGTGATGAAAACCTGAATTTGTAGTCATTTTAACTATCAAATACATTGAATCAATTAATTACTGCATTAAAACAAACAAAACAGTGAGTATGTTATTGTTTATAAAACCTTTAATCAAGATTCACATTTATGTATTTTGATATTTATCATTGGAACACAAATGATCTATAGATGTTTTATCTCATCTCAGATCTGTACTGTATGTCTGCAGTGCATCTGCTATGGTAACAAAGTAACTTAAAAACAGTTGTATAAAAATAATAAAACAATTAGGTGTCAATTTCAATTCATATCAATTTAAATTGAATCTCATCTCAGGATCCTAACACATTATCCAAAAATTATCATTCGATCAGAATAAAAACTGTATTATGTAGATATGTGTTACAACTGATCTCAGAATAATGTGTCTGCAGTGTGTCTATATGCTAACAAAGTAATACTAAACTTTTTAAACAACTGGATGAATTTTTTTTTTATACAATTTGGTGTTATTCTACATAACAACACAAATGTTTAGATGTAGCAATTTAAATGAAATGCGCTTTGATATCATGCTGCTTATCTGTAACCTTTGGCTACAGAAATATCAGTGTGGCAGGGTGGAGGGCGGGGCCGGCTCGTGACTCGACACACCCGGTCCCGTATCAGGCTAATCAAGCTGCTGAGAGGGATAAAGGCCGATCGCAGAGGGTGGTGCGGGAGAGAGAGAGATCCTTCAGGACATGTCTGTCGCCTTATGTGTTTGTCTTTTGAATTTCTCATTAAACCATTATTTATACATTAAGCCGGTTTCTCGCCTCTTCCTTGCCCGTGAGCAACTTTATTATGTTACATTGGTGCCGAAGCCCGGGAAGGAAGAGGGATACGCCGTAGCAGAGTTCTCGCCATTTCCGTCCACCCCAATGAAGCAGCCCCAGCCATTTGCCCGGGGACGAGGATCCCAGCTGCCTGGAAGTGGAGCAAGGACCGCCGACCACGAGGGGAGAAGGGGCTCCTGGCCGACCGCCTGGAGCGAGGAAATGCCACTGCCAGGGGCGGAAGAGACCCCTTCTAGATGCTGAAACGAGGCGGGGTAAGAGACCGTGACCACAAGCGGGAAGGGACTCCGAGTCCGTCCGCCTGGAGCGAGGAAACTGCTGCCAGGGGTGGGGGAGACCCCTTTCGAGTCCCCGAAAATGTGGCGGGGCATTCCATCCGCCAGGGGCTGGAGAGCTACATTGGATCCATCCGGAGGGGTGCAGCTGCCATTCGGTAGAGGGTGGAAGAGAGGCCGAGGAACAAGCTACGGCGTATCGGAGAACCGGCGAGTAAGTTTTTTAAAATTTTTATCTCTCTCTCCTCTCTCTCTCACTGCCGCTCTGCGTTGGCCTTTTCCCTCTCCTTTTTAAATTGTAGTGGTTTTGGGGGGGACTGTTACAAGAGTACCCCCCCCCCACACATTTTAATTATTCTTTGTTTCCCTCCCCTTGCCCCCTCCCTCGTCCAGGTTGATGGGGATGACCTGCCGGCAGACCGCGTGGAAGGCGCCTTACGGACATGTCCGTCGCCTTATGTGTTTGTCTTTTGAGTTTCTCATTAAACCATTATTTACTGGTTTCTCGCCACTTCCTTGCCCATGAGCCACTTTATTAAGTTACAATCAGAAACTGAATGTGCTCCCTCTCAAAATAGTCCATCTCAGGTGAGAGGTGAAATATATCTTGAGTGCTGCTCTTGCGGCTCGGAGACAATGGCTCAGTCAGCTTCATCAGGATCTTTTTGAATGGAGTGAAACACACATCCTTTGCTCCTCGTTTTGGATGAAACTGAGCGCTTGGCCCATTATGATGGAAGAATTCCACCTTAACATCTTGTTAATATGTATCCATAGGGATGAGTTTTGCCAACCATCAGTTCTTGTCGTATATATCAAAGCAAGACAGTCTCCACATTTAATGTGATCTGCCGTTATCTTTGTGTGAACTCCCTCAGGAACTTCGTCGCTGTCTTGCTCCATTTCTTCCATTAGCATGGCAACAGGTCCTCTTTGCATGGTTTGAGCAGTAGCACTGCTACCACCTGTGATCTCAGCATGCCTTTTCGAATTCATCACTCTTACATGCTCATTGAGATCAAATATGGCTGGAGTGAAACACTGACAAATCTTTGGTTCACAGCAAAAGCAGGACAATGATCTGCAAGAAATCTTCCTCCCCTCAGGAATAACCTGATGAACTTTTCTTGTTCAGGCTTCATGGGTTGAATGAGTTCATCATAGCGTGTCATTTCTTCATCTTTGACATAGAAGAGTTGGATGTTGGTAAAACTTTTCCCCACCATGTCATAGAGTGTTTTCCCACTTGCAAAATCTTTCCCTTGCAGAAGGAGACTATCTGCAGTTCTTTTGACCATCCCTCTGATGCCGTCTGGTGCTCCCTTGCTGTGAGAAGTTGCAAAGAATTTCCAAGTTGCTCTTTGGAAACCGAATCTTGAAGGTACATCACATGGACATCATTTGGGCCATCAGACCAAAAGTGTATGGTGTGAGCAACAGGAAACTTGTCACTTATTTTTTTGAGAACAGGATCCATATATGCCCAAATGGAGGCAGCATTCTGACGCTTGGATTCAGACACAGTGCAAAAGCCAGCCTTTTCATCTTTTGTGTAGTACATGCCAGTGTGCAGATTGAGTTGAGGGAGGTTCTGACCAAAATGGCATGACTGTACCTCAGAGCTATATTTGCATTTCCATGCTTCTGCGAAGTCAACGTGTGTTTTAACCACAGTTGTCTATCATTTTCCAGTATTCTCTGAACTGATTTTTGACCACACACACGTGTTGTCTCATTGTGCAACAGGTGTTCATACAGCCATATGAGTACTGCTATGATCCCAGTATGCTTCACAAGTGTAGTGTTGTAGTGAGATTCGCCTGCCACTTGGTCCTTTACCCATTCCCACTGCTGCCACTCAACATTGATCAGCTCTTGCTGTGCTGTAATAGGTGTGCTTTTGTGAAGACAACATGTACAAACTTGCAGGAGACATGCTTCACTTGGCGGAGAGCAACAAATAAGATCAAAACTATTCTCAAGCTTGCTACTCTGAGTAACTCCATGTTCTCGCAAGACCTCAAGCTTCATCTTTGTATTTTCATGGTATTGGCACTGACAGGACTTTCGATCAGACGGCTTGGGTGCTGTGACATAGAAGGCACGAAGTGTGCAGAAAGCTGAATAACTCAGACTAATGTGTGGGTGTTGCTTGGTGAAATCTTTGTGGAGGTTAATCATTGTATCTGAGAGAACCATTCTTTGATGCTTTTTCTTCTTTCGTGTGGTTGAGTGTCTGTCTGTCTTTGCTCTCGTGATTTTCTCTGGATATGCTTCCAGTTCTTTCTCATGATGACTTCTCATTGAATGTCAACTACGTCATTGGCCCGTCAACACCGTCAGACAGAAAATCCGACGGAGTTGACATCTGACGGTGTTGACGTATTAGGCATTTCTTTCACAAAACAAATGGAGTTCATGTAGTAGCCATTTTGTTTTTTCTGTTGATGCTAGATGCTATTAGAACCTACTTCAGGAGAATAAAATGATCTAAACATTTCAAATAATTTCCTCAGAAATTGGAAGAGGGTGTTGACATATCATTGTTGTGACACAGGGAATATTAACATTAAGATTTAAAATATTCTAAAACTATAAAATGTCTGACATTGATGCACTCTGCAGAGGTGGAAGGAGGTAAGGCGTTTTTCAGAGTGACAGCTGCCCCAGATATTACCTGATTTTATTACATTTTAACGAATGTCTGATGGTGTTGACAAAAAGTGGGGACACAACTTTGAAACCTTACGAAACACGCATGTGTTGTTGAAAAACAACCTTGCTCTGATATTAGATATTATTAAGTGTTGCTTTTGATGAAACAAGCTATTTTTAATCATTAAAAAAAAAAATGTTATCCATTTTATTGCATATGAATGATTGAAACCTTCACTGTGGGCACACTGTTTTAGATGTAGTGAGAGGACAGTAAGTGTCATAGATTTTATATAATAATCATTAAATTAATTTGAAGGGGAAAATTGCTGAATACATTCTATTATTAATCCCTCATAATATCTACAATTTATAATATTTTCATTTTTAAAACCTAATAGCAGTTAAAATTGCTGGACGTGTTTTTTCCCCAAGTCTGAAGAATCGGTGAGTTTCACTTGTTTGCATGCAAACCTATTTTGTTGTTTGCAACAAAGAAAATCCTTCCCTAGCAATGTTAAAAACCTCCTCTGGCTTTTTGCAGTGTGCAGTCATTACATCAATCAGAGAGCAGACGTCTGTTCTCAGTTCCATCTTTGTTTAATCAGGTCACTCATAAACTTCACTTTCTACTGGCTTTTTCCTGTTTCACCATGTGCTGCGCTTTGAGATTGATCAAATCTGACCTGATTTCCCAAGGGTAGTGTGGCATACAGTTTAAGAAGCATCTGCTACCTTTCCAAAACACTGCTCAAGTGGACAGGAAAAGAAGAAAGGGCAGTTAATGAACTTCTGCTGTGTAAACGGGTGACTTGACACATCATATTTATGTTTATATTAAAGTCAACTTTTAGGAATGTTTTAGTTCTGTACCCTACCATGCGTCTTGTATTTTCCTTACCCTGACACATCTGCCAGTAATGTATTTTAAAACAGATATTGATTTTAGTAATGTTTATTGCTGAACCTTTAGGAGAAACTAGTCTTAAAGGGCCCACAATTACATTTTATTACTTAGGGCACTAGAACAAGATTTGTACTTTATATTACCTTTTAAAAATCTTGTCATTGCACCATGTAATTTTTTAAATACTGTACTTCAATTGTATTAGGATTACTATCCGTAGTTTTTACACCTTGGTCAGTGTCATGTATTTTCAATTGGTTCATAAAAATGTAGTTTTTATATTGTCCTAAGCTTGGGGTTTTAAGGCAAGTTTTGTTGTCCTATAAATCTTCTATATAAATTCAACCATTAATGCCCTACTTCCTTCTTGCGTAGTGTGTATGTGTGTGTCTGTATGTGAGTGACCTTCCTGTCACCCTTAAGCGAAGCCTAATCCAACCTGACACCTAAATGTGCATGTGGCGTCTAATCGATGCCTAGCTTTGCTTTGATTTCTGGCTAACAGATGACCCCAAGGATCTCACACACGCACACTAACACACATGCACGCACGCACGCACGCACACACACACACACACACGCATGCAGATGCAGTAGGTCAAGTGGAGCTCTTGTGGATATTGTAGAGTTTGATCTTTTTTGAAGAGATAAATCTCACTCCAAAAAATTTATTAAAACAAATTAATTAAAACAAATAATCTAAATGACTTCAAAGTAATCTTAATTTGCACTTAATTTGACCTATTCCTACATATAAACAGTATCTTATAATATTTATGTCTATAGTCACTGCATATAAAATTCAAAGACGTTTTCCTGCAATGGTTACTTTTATTCAAATCAATAGCAGTTCAAAGCAGCTGTGAAGCTCTTGATGTGTTGCATTTCAGGACCAAGTTCTTTTGAGGATGGATCAAATAATGAAGAAAGTGAAATGGATCACTCCTTTCTCCTAGTCAAGGACTATGTATTTCAATTATGCTAAGTGGACTGCTGATTAGATTACTTGTCTCATGTGCTACCTCAGCTGCCTACACAGAGAGAGATTTGTTCAATTAGATGGAGATGTGTAAATGGTTCTCAATAGCCTCTCACAGACAAGATGTCAAATGCTTTAGCACCCATTATCCTCCCACCACTGCAAATACAATGATTACCACTGTGAGGTTTTGAGTTTCTACCTGATTAGTAAATAAGTAAAATGTTATGCATCACCTTTTTTTAAACATTGTTTTACAAAGTACTTTACAGAAAATATAAATTATATATATATATATTAGAAAAATTGTAAATGCATATGGAAGGAGGTAGGCAGATTAAGAATAACAAGTAAAGAAAAATAAATACAATTAAATGCAAAAATGCATTTAAATAAAATTAAAAATAATGTAAGGAGAGAAGAGAATTGCATTTTCTGAGGAAAGGCTCAAGGCAGTGTTTTAAGAAAAAGCATTTTTAAAAGTGCGAATTTTATCTGTTTGAACACCGTAACATTTTTTTTTTCTTCCCTTTTCTCCCCAATTTGGAATGCCCAATTCTCAATGTGCTCTAGGTCTTCGTGGTGGCATAGTGCCTCACTAAGGGTGGCAGAGGACTAATTTCAGTTACCTCCACTTCTGAGACTGTCAATCCGTGCATCTTATCACGTGGAATGTTGAGCGTGTTACCATGGAGACCTAGCGCATGTGGCTTCACGCTATTCACTGTGGCATCCACACACAAATCACCACGCACCCCATACGAGAGCAAGAACCGCACTGTAGCGACCACGAGGAGATTAACCCAAAGTGACTCTACCCACCCTTGCAACCAATTGGTTGCTTAAGAAGCCTGACTGGAGTCACTCAGCACACCCTGTATTCGAACTTGCGAGTACAGGTGTGGTAGTCAGTGTCTTTACTTGCTGAGCTACCCAGGCTCCCACCGGAAAGAAATGTTTACCAAAAACATGCCTACAGCTACATCATGTGTAGTTAATCTAAATTAACTGGTCTGATTTAAGTAAAACAATTATGTCTAAATCAACCTGACTGCATTAGGATACACCAACAGAACAATTTTTTAAGGATTAGGTCAGATAGAAAAAGCTCCTTAAGATAATTTTTTTATTTTTTATTTTAACAGCTTGGAACTACAGTGACCAAAAGCTGATTTGCTCTTTTTCAGCTGTGTTTCAGGTACAACTAACAAGTTACAGTTGGATGATCTGAGTGAACTAGCTAGAGTATATTTTGTAAACACATTTCTGAGGTATGTGGGGGCAACATGAAATGATTAGTGTCATAAATGTGACTTTCTTTCTATGTTAAACTTTCTAAATCATATGAGACAAAAATAAGCACTGCTGCAAAAACAGAGCACCCTTGCCAGGCCTTTCTTTAATCTTATTTTGACAAAGAGATGTCATAAACTGTTGCGTTTGCAGACCAGGCAGGTTGTTACCATGTGTGTGTTTGATTGTTTGTTTATGTGTGTGTGAGAGTGTTTCTGCTTAGCTAATGTGAAATTTTGACAAGAGTCCCTAGGGGATGAGCAGATGTACTTGTCTCTGAACTAACAGCCTGTTGACGATGTGCAATGCCTGGTCACACGTGGTCTGTCAGAGGGAACACACACACATATACACAGACAGACCTTGTAAAGACACCCTCTTTGGCCCTTAATTGGATTGTTTATGGTCTTCAGAACCGTATGATGTGTGTGTGTGTGAGTGTGTGTGTGTGTGTGTGTGTGTGTGTGTGTGTGTGTGTGTGTGTGCGTGTGTGTGTGTGCATGTGTGTGAGATAGAGAGAGAGAGAGAGAGAGAGAGAGAGAGAGAGAGAGAGAGAGAAAGACAAAGCACTTCTAATTGGCCTTATTGGTGGTCTGTGTCCTTTTCAATGGATTTGTTGACTTCTCAGCAAGTCTTTCTTTCTTGCTCTCTCTTAGTCTTTTTGGTCCAACAACATTTTCTCAATTCTTTTAGTCCTGTATCTAATGCTTTTTAGTGTGTAGTGTTACCTGATATGTCATATAAGCTCCTATGCCGCATTTGATAATGTGCCAAAAATGGTTTAATCTCTTCTGTATTCACAACCCAGAAATGCATACTGACTGCGAATTTATACATTCTGAGTCTAGTATCAAAGCAAGTGTGCTCTTAACGCAATTACATTAATGAGCTTCCTTTTTTAATAACACCCAATAAATTTCACACTTATAAAAGACAAGCTTGTGACAGAAGGAGGTTTTCAGTCCAACTATGCTTTCAGCAATCTCGTTTTCACAATTGGTAGCACTATAAACCTTTTATGGATGCCATAATGTTCAGTAGCTAATGGACAGTTACAAGAAGCTGCTGGGCTGTTTTGAAACTAAAATTTCTTGACTTTTTAGTGGACACATGGGGTGGTATAGCATGGCAAATATGAAGACCACATCAGTTTAGTTTATCAGTCTATAAGTCGCTTATGGAATTTCTTCCAACCAAAGAAGAGCCCCGATATATGATGCCTTGCTGTCTGCACCTAAGAAACAAAATGGGATGCTATATCAATATATAGCGATTATCAGCAGCAAACTATTCCCACAGCTAAAACATGATGAATTATGTTGATAACACTATATAAAATACATGATACATGGCAAAGCTTGAAATGGAGAGAGTTCAGCATTCTGCTATATTTATTCTATTTTTATTGAGAGAAAGTTATTATTGTACCCTGCTATGTTATATGCTGACAGCAAACTAGTTTAGTAGTTTAGTATCAGTTTATTAGCCAAAGCTGCTCAAGAACCTGAAAAACTCTAATATGATCACCCTAGTTGTAGAAGAACATCGAATATTAAATGAATACCTAGAAGTGCTGTCTCAGACCTACTTTTGGCACTCTTGAAACTTTTGTATATTTTAAATACTGATATTGAACATCGACATGTCCCAGAAAAGAGAAATAAAAGTGTTATATGAATGATTATCTGATTATCTGTCTTGTTATGTAAAAGTATTTCAGAGCATGAACAGGAGAAACAGATCCACAGTATAAGATATGCTATGGCTCTATTATATTGCAATTATTTCCAAATACATTACACTACACTTTGTTTTAAGATTATGATGTATTTACAGTAGCTCAACAACTGGTTTATTTTTTTGCTCTGTTTGTTTCTATCCTTGCTTGTTTGAAACCGAGGATCAGGAGTTCATGTTTTCTCTCTCAGATGAGATAAATTGTGATGAGTGTTAGGGATGTAACATTATGGATTCCTCAGGCAAACAGAGAGATTTGTGTCAAGAGTACTTCCTCATACACAATTACCCAGGTAAAATAACAAATAACAAAAGCAAACAGACGTGCAGCTATTATTTTATCTAAAATTTCTTGCCTTCAAAGCAAAAACACTGTCTTTGTCATGAAAGCATTGCCCTTGTTTTCCGTCTGTCATTGAAGCTGTAATTTCTCCTGTCTTTGAACGATTGGTTCCAAGCTGTTCAATGATGTCATAACAGGGAGTTTCCCCTAGTGATATCACCCTTGACCTCAGCTGCACACAAACTGTTACCCATCCAGGGACAAAGGTCAGTTAACACCTCTAAGTTAAGGGAAACAGATATTTATTCGTATGGAGAGTGATCGTGCAATAGGTGATGATTTTACAGGATATATTATTGTTGTGCTAATAGGTATAATAATAATAATAAAAAAAAGTTCTATCACAAAATAGATCAGAGAACAGAAAGTTTGTTTACCTGATAAATCAGTAGCATTCTATAGAGCTATTTTGGAATGAAATAAATTAAATGCACTATTTCAGCAAAATTGTTCAAAGGCTTTATAAATTGTTAATTCTTTTGGATGAATTGATTGATCTGTATGTAAAAGTTAGTGTTGATGCACTTCTCAAAGGAAAAACACTAGGTATGGGTTTGAAATTATCAAGGTTACGATTTCATATGTCATATGCTTAAAAATGCATCAAGGATTACAGTAAAGACATTTAGAATGTTACAAATGACTATTTCTTTTTAAATGAATGATGTATTCCTCAAACTTTTTATTCATCCATGAATCCTTCTCTCGTAGCAATGACACTTTAGGCATTCTAGCAATCAGGTTACATTTTATATTCAGGTTTCATCCCATGCTTTCTGTAGCACTTCCCAAAGATGTAATTTACTTGTAGGGCACTTCTCACTGATTTTGCCATCTAAACATTTCTAACAACAGCTCAACACCTTGAACAGCAAAAATACTGATTTCATAATCATTCATCACTAAACATTTTAAGATTTTTTGCACATTATTCTTATTTACCAGTTTCAGATGTAATAATAAAAAGAGCTCCACCTGTATTCTTACTGAACATAAATTAATATTAAATTAAATTTCATACAGCCTTTGGTGTTTTAAATGGACAAAAGTTATTTCCTGATGTATTTGTAATGTGAATATATATTGTGTGCATATGTATATAATGTATAAATAAACAGAATGCACTTTTTATTTAGTCTCATGTAGTCATAAAAATTTGAAATAATTGCAGTGTCAAATTATAAAGGTCAGCTCAATGTTTTTGTAAACAAGCAGTATTTTACTGACTGTTCTGTTGCTAGAATTTCCATAAAAATACTAAAGGGAGAGAGAGAGAGAGAGAGAGAGAGAGAGAGAGAGAGAGAGAGAGAGAGAGCATAGAAATAAGGTAGGTCACTGGCGTGCTGAATTCTGGTCCCACTGGTCCTCATGAGGATGTCATTTAGATAAATGCTCCCAATTACAGCCCTGCTGCCCAGTACTCATATGGGACAAGAAAATGTGTGTGTTTCTGAGGGTGCAAATGATGTGTTTTTATAGATATTTCTGTGTCTGCTCTAGCTTGAGGGCTTTTCCACACAGTATTTGAAGTCAGACTAGCATGTGCCAGATCCATGTTTGAGAGTGTATATGTGACTAGTTTGAATCTGCTGTAACCACGTTATTGTTTCATAGTTGGAAAAGTCAGAACTATCTCTATGTTCCCAGCCTCATGCTTGCAGAGACTAGGCTCCCTCGCAACACTGAGTCTTTGAAATTATAGATATATATTCCCCTGAAACCAAACCACAAAGTTCATTTCTGTAGGATACCACAGAGTGTTGGGCCATCCTTCCCTCTGATGCAGAAAAAAGCCTGTGTCTTAAGGGATAGTGCATAGCATGTTCCACTTTGATAATGCACACAGCTCATAAGCATATCCAATTTCCTCAGCAGGACCGAAGCAAATTGTATCAGACTCCTGAAATGGAACATTTCTACTCCAGAGTCCACTTGTGACAAAGCTTCTATTTTTTTTTTTTTAATTCAGTACAAATTACATTATCAGCATAACAATTTGAGTGAAAATTTGAATTTAACACAATTTTCAAAATGTCTTAGTATTTGGTATGTCTCATTTTGATTTATTGACAGCATGCACTCAAGCTGGCAAGGACTCCATAAGTTTGTGCAAAACCTGATGACCCATGTCATCCCGGCATGATTTGAGAATTTTCCAAAGAGCATCTTGTATGCTTCAATGGGAGCCAAGAAATCTGACCTTTCATGCAAAGCAGTCAACATGGTCAGAGTCACAAATTTGATTAGAGACCTTGAAATAGTGCAGAATCCTAAATATTTCTTAATTTTTCATTTTACTAGACTAGACCATCTACAAAAAGACTGAAGAATGAAAGCTCTACCTCAGGAGCTTTCCTCACCATGGTCATTTCTACTCTATTACCCACACTACTGAAACTAGATCAAAATCTTTGTATTCCATGAAGTACTCAGTATTTTACTTAATCATGGCATTGGCAACCTGATCGCATAGTGAAAATATGGCTATATACGTTTGGCAAAACTTATAATATGTGTCTCCGGGTAAATTCCCTCCAGTTTCCTGGAGAAATTAACACTAGAGGTGTTATTTATACACTTTCAATCAAATCATGACTTTAATGGCTGATTATGTGTTTATAAATATGTATTTTTCTCTATATTACTCAGACCCTGCTATGTTATGATATCCATACAATTTTACTCTAATGTATCTTTTAAAAACAACACATTTTAATGCTTGTATTACAGACACCTACACACAGTTTATACACTTATTCTAACATGATTAGCTTGTGTGGTAGCTCATTTGATAGGGAGTTGGACTTAAGAGTCAGAGGACCACAGTCCAGTCATGAACTCAAACTGATTTAGGCATTGGGGAGGTTAGGGATGTTTATAAATTTTTTAATCTAAAATTTACCTTAAAACCGTGACTGAATACCACACCATTTTACTTACTTTTGGCACACCAGCTGGACATTTTACTGTAAACCTGCAGCCAAACGTGATATACAGCACATACATTTTGAACTGCAAGAATATCGTCATGTTCACGTAAATTTCACGAGACCAGGCTGGATCACGCTTATGTGTAGCTTTAAAAAAGTTAGATATTATGCTTTGACGTGCCAATAGTGTTTTCAGAAATCCCTTGAGACATTCGTAAGTAATAGAACTGCTCTGGTTAGTTTGAATGTTGATGTGCTATTTACAGAGTAACAGTGAGTTAAACCCATTTGCGAGGAATTGGGAGTTGTGATGGTGGTATGCAGACTGAGAGAGATGTCAGAGCTAATCAAAACAGACGTGCTTAGTGACTCACTGCAACTTTTGTTAACACTATTTTTTAACAAGCCTTCTCTTATCTAACTCTGCTGGCTCCCACACATCAAAATATCTCCCTTTCTGGCTAACTGGTTGGTTTATCCTCTCCCTAATGTTCTTGCCTCCTCATTAAGCAAGACTCTTAAGAGCTGTAATGCATTGTAGGTTCTACTGTTTCTACTGACACACAGCTTCTCAAAACAATGTTCTGTTTACACCTCTTGTTTTGATTTTATAACATTACTTAAGGCCCTTGAGAATGATCAGGTTGTGTGCTTTTGTTCAGCATTCAACTCTTGTCTTTTCTCTCTCACAGAGCATAATAAAGAATCAATTTCTAAGGGGATGATTTTGAACAGATTGTTGATTGAAGTCAATTTAAAGGGTTAGTTGACACAAAAAGGAAAATCATTTACACACCCTTGTGTTGTTCCAAGCCTGCATGACTTTCTTTCTTCTGAGGAACATTCAAAGAGATGTTAGGCTGAATGACAGCCGTTGTCACCATTCACTTTCATTGTACCCTTTTCTGTACAGTGCAATGAAAGTGAATGATAACTGAGGCAACATTTCAACATTCTGTCTAACCTCTCCTTGTTTATCCCATAAAAGAAAGAAAGTATTACAGGTTTGGAAAAACATGATAGCAAAGGACAACAGTATTTTTATTTTTGGGTGTACTGTACCTATGAAGAATGCAATAAATATTTAGAAGTGAGCAAATATGAGGGGCCTTCAAAGTTTCAAAGCTATAAAGCATTCTAGGAAGCTTTGTCAATCCAACATATTGTATAACTTTCAAAATTCAGGGCAATTTTATCTGAATGTAATAAATATTTAATCTGATCATACAGATTCCTGAAAGGCTTTCTTGGTTGGGTCCTTTATTGGGAATAATGTGCCTTAAAATAGTCACATATTTTAGTTATAGTGTCTCATGACCTTTACTTGCTCTCTGTGCAATAAAATTATAATAGCTTTCATTTTAGTAAGTGAGATGGCATTAGTGAAAATGAATTGGCCCTCAGCAGTATAATATGAGAGGTGTACATTAATCAGCAGTGGTGTAATAATAATCAGATTCATTTCAGTGGCCCTAGAATGGTGTGGCCACACCATTGGGTTTATTTCAAAAGCTCCATTAAAATATTGTAATAGTTATTAAAAGTCAATTTAATAATCTTCCACAAATTTACATTTTACATCAGAATGAACAGATGGAGATTTCAAAAGACCAAATTTAGGGGCACTGTTTAAAAGTTGCAGTATGTGATTGCACCACAATATGGCATTCACCTTTTAAGTCTGAGTCATTTCATTATGGGACCAATTTTATAATAAACGTACAATAACAAGCATCACCAGCTTTTCTTTTCCTAGATTTTGCTCCATTCTTCCTTCAATTTTCTCATGATGCTCAGTTCCTACTGATGTCAAACTGCCTCACCCTCACAAGGTTACAATCACCATGCGTAATTGTAGAATGCAGTTTAAGGTTTGGGAAGTATTACATTTTCTCTACACATAACTTTGATTTATGCCTAATAAGCTCTGTTTAATCTGACTGAATATCTTATTTTTCATTGCAGTTGTGTTACTTTTATGCTATTTTGCAAAATTCAGACATGCTTTGACGTGATTCTTCTTAAGTAATGGCTTCTTTGTGCCGTCTGATACAGTCCAATGTTATGCAGAGCTCTTGATAGTTAGGCTTGTGCACCTTTACTTTTCTACTTTACATTCTCAGAAAAACTTTAAATTGATCTTTGATTTCTCTGTGGCTTCTCTCACAAGACTTCTTGTTCGTGCCGAGAATTTTGATAGATGACCTTTTCTAGGCAGTGTCTGTGGGTTGATTTAGCTCCCACTTCCTGATATTTGAACCAGAAGAGCACACTGGTACAACTAATTAATTGGATATTGCTTTTCCTAATTTCAGCCTTTGTTTTTTTTTTTTTTTTTTATCTCTAACTTCTTTGGAATGCTCTTTAATCTTAATTTTCACAGTCTTAAGAATCACAACCTGAATAACGATCCCTTAACTGTGGGATGTTCAGCCAGAAAAAGTGTTAGCTTTTTGTTTGGCAGTTTGTTTGTTTAGTAGTTACGGCAATTGTTTTCTTCTGCGTAAACAAACACATATATAAAAGCAAGGCGTTATTTTCTATTTAAATAGAAAAAATATCAATGCTTTAACAGCAATAATTAGATTGTGATAATTGAATAAATTAATATCTGTGTAAATTTACACATTCTGCAATAAAGAGAATGTGCATTCAGCATATTTTTTACACTTTGTTCACACTCTTAAGACAAATGGTTCTAAATAGTTCCAAATAAGGGTTCTTCGGCTTGTAACAATAGCAGAACCCTTTTGGTGCTAAATATAACTTTTTTAAAGGTTCCATAAAGAACCTTCCTTTGAACGTGCTATTTAGAACCTCAATAGTGCTATAAAGAAACTTTTTGAGGGGTTTCTTATACCCCTCTATATAACTGCTCCTATAAAATATGATTAGCCTAAATAATGGTTTTACATTAAATATAAACAACCAGCCAAACAATCAAATATATAAAAGCAAGGAATGTGTGTAATTAAGAACTTTTATTTTCTATTTAAATTAAATATTTAGAACAACAATTAGATTGCTATAATTGAATAAATAAATTAATTGTTGTAATTATCTCAAAATGCACACATTAATAAATACATCAACAAATACATAAAGCAAAGGAGTCAATAAATGCATATGCAATTGAAACAGCAGACTTCTACATTGGTCCACACATTAAGGCTGAGATAAAAAACTTGTATATTATTCTATCTTTTATGTAGAGAGTATTTTTATTTCATTCTGACAACCAATCCTTCAAGGAAGGACAACATCCTATGGAAACATTTATAGATGTAATGAAGGCTTAACTAAACTGAAGGCTTCACTACAATATCTGTGCAGTCCTCTATGATGTCTTCACCATCCATCACTGTGTATTTTGGTGTATTTGAGTGGCAGCCCCTCTCAGCAAGTAATGAGGTTGTGGGGTTCAACAGTGTCTGTCTGAATAGAAATACACAATTAGGTTCAGAGTCAGTGTTTCAGTATATGTGGACAATGTAAGTAAGAAAAAGTGAAATAAGGTTTATTATTTAAGTATTTATTTATTTTGTGACTGGGCAAATGTTTTATGCTTGAACACAAGTAAATAATTGAAACATCACAAATTCAGTCTTTATCACTCAAATGCTTAGTGGAGAAGCAGAGAGAAGTATCCTCACCAAACACAGCTGGATGATGTTGCTGCTTTTTAACTGTAATCCTATGACACAAAGAAATTACATTGTATTAATTAATTACAGTGTACAAATTAATGGCAAAAATAGATTATTTGATAGCTTATAGGCAGGTATATTCTGTTATCAGAGCAGACAATGAATCATACCCTAGGTGGGATGGATACCTGAAATCACATTAAAATCCAAAATTACCCATTTTTTCAGAACATTATGTCAGTATTTTAAAGAAAATGATAGCTCACCGATTTAGTTGGTCAGTTGCATGTTCTGGTAGAGATCTATAAAATAAATATATAAATTATATAGATATATAAAATAAAAAGACAATCTTGTGGCTTGGAAACCATCAGTTACAGAAAGTTTTACTTTGTAAAGTTCAAATTTAATGCGCTTAATATGGACTTGCTCAAAATTTAGCAAAAACGTATCCATGCGATGTGCTACCTTTATCAAGCAGTGACAAAATTGCCTGTTGTGTTAAAAAGAAAAACAGATGTCATGCTCTAGCTTGTATGATCATGAATTCCCTTCAAGGTTAATAAATATATTTGCAAATAATAACTGGAGGCAGGTTTTTATTTGGACTATGTAGGGCTACATTTCTAAATCTAAAGGTTAAACTTTCAATTCACCTGGGTTTCACTTTCAAAAACTGTGGGTGAAGTGAAAGAAAAATAAGCAGATGCTCACTTACATTTAACTGAGCTTATGGGATTTTTTGTCCCTGAAAACCTTCCTGCTATAACTACTAATGGTTAAAATGTTTCAGCGACACAAAAAAAAGGTAGGTATTCACAGCAGTGACGATTGATATTGCTTATATACAACAGTTCAATGAACAAGTAAATAAAAAAATAAAAAATAAATAAAAAAAATGAAAAACTGAGTGTGGTCATATAAACGTATTTGTGCGTGGAACTACTTTCTTCCGATCAGAATCTGCCATTGCTGGTTCAAAACAAATTATGCGTCCAAGCCTCCGTTAGTATTTAAAAAATTTCACTTCAGAAATAGTATCATGGCTTGTGCTGTTTTGAACAAGTTATTGGATAAACAAGGATGGATGTGTGTGTGTGTGTGTGTGTGTGTGTGTGTGTGTGAGAGAGAGAGAGAGAGAGAGAGAGAGAGAGAGAGAGAGAGAGAGAGAGTGTGTGCATAAATAGTTCTAAATCAACTGTTGCCACACCCAAGCAGAGATGCTGTCGGCTTTCTGAAGTTCAGCTTTCTCAGTGTAAAGTTGCCATCCAAGCGGGGCTATTCCTCTCTATTTCGCAGTAGCTGGTGCGCAAGAGTCATTCCCTATAGAGACTGCAATGTCCTATATCTATATATATATATATATATATATATATATATATATATATATATATATATATATATATTAGGGCTGTCAAACGATAACATTTTTTAATCGAATTAATTACATGGTGTCCTGATTAAATTAATTGTGATTAATCACATTTAATCGCACATACAAGTATTTGCTGAGAAAGCCCCTCATATAACAATAATTCAGTATATAATGATGAAATAATTATACATAGTTATCTTTAAATAGTTAAAAATTATCTATCTATCTATCTATCTATCTATCTATCTATATATATATATATATATACACATGCTTGTGTAGTGTCTCGGGTGTGTTGCATCATAAACATAAAATGTTTAGGTCACTGTGTCAAGTTAAATATAGTTTAATATTCAATCTTTAAACACATCTTGAAATCAATTAGTTCGCATTTGCACTCCTTGAGTGTATAATATATATATTAATATATATATTAGGGCTATCGATTTAACGTGTTAATTCAGTGCATTTAATTTTACAAAAAAATAACGCATTAAAAAATATATACTGTATATATATATATATATATATATATATATATATATATATATATATATATATATATATACTGTATATATATTTTACCTGTGGTTACAGTGTGTGTAGCAGTTGGTTGAGCTGCCAGGACTCCAGTGCTGTGAGTCAACCAATGATGTGGTGGCTTTGAAAGAATTTATTGACAGCTATATTCAAGACCCAAAAGGGTGAGAATAAAGAACCCCTAATGCCCAACGCAAAGAAACATTTCAACACAAATATTTTTTTTCACAAAGATATGGTTCTAAATAGGACTACTAAGGCCAGTAAAAAACATTTGAAGAGTGTAGAATATCATAAAACAATGTCTATTTGTCCATCCATCCACCCATCCATCTAATTTGTTGTGAATGCATTTACAAGGCCTTGTGTATGTGTCACTTCTGTTTTCAACATCTCAACTCCAGAGTATATTGTTCTAGAATGGAGGGAGGGCTAAAAATACCTCTCATTTTACAACAACAGTCACAAAACAAAGGATAAAAGAAAAGCAGTATCATTAGATGAGTCTAGGGATGTCTGCCACTTCAGCAGCCTGCACAGTGGCACAGAAGCCCCTATCACTGTTATAGCGTTGGAGTACATAATTCACAAATCCTCTTGTCTCCTCCTGAGTGCACTTACCTGGCTCCTTACAGCCTACATTAGCCTATCTATGTGTCTTAATGGTATTCTGTGTTGGAGGTATTTAAAACCTGAATATGATTATAAAATATGATTCAGTAAAGAGGTTGGACCCTCTTGAATGTTTCATGAACCATTAATCTGTTGCTGATATTGAATTTATGAAAGCAAGCATATGTTGTGTATGTTGAGGAAATGACACATTAATTATAACTTAATATTCTTTAGCTATTGGGTGCACTTCATAATGAGTTGAAATCATGCACTATTATCTACTCTTTCTTGTAACACTGATGATGATTTAGCTGAATAACTATTTAGACACTTTAATTTACAAACTGTCTAAAAACTTTCCCACATATCCGCAAGGTCATGAATGAATTGTAATGGTCACTTGTTGAAAGACTAACAAACATTGCCTCAAGCTTTCTGAAATCTAGCTTTCACGGGTTTGTTTATATATCCTTGAGTGCAAGCTTTTCCCTGGTGTAGATTTGAAGGTTTAGCAAAAGATTTTGATTTTTGCAGGTCTTCAAAATCAGATGTATACTATATAATTGGAGATTTAATTTAATTTAGAGGACACATAACTTTTGATTATGAATTGACTTATACTGTATCACAAGCATTGACATCAATAAGTAGCTAGAAATTTGTGCATTTTGTAGTTTGAGTGAATTATTGAAAAATAGCAGAAATCAGAAATCAGAAATAGTGCTGGTGGTGTAGTGGTTAAAGCACAGGGCTGCTAATCAGAAGGTCACTGGTTTGAACCCCACAGCTACCACCATTGTGCCCTTGAGCACTTAACTCCAGGTTGCTCCAGGGGGGTTGTCCCTGTAATAAGGGCTTTGTAAGTTGCTTTGGATAAAAGCGTCTGCCAAATGCATAAATGTAAATATCAGCACAGATGTGATTGCCTGTGACATGAAGACATAGCCATATCTCAGCTGTCTTAATATTAAGAACAACAACACTCTTGCTTGTGTGATATAATATGAAACTGCAGATGTTTAATGAAGAATTACAGAAGGCTTCTCAATCCTCCAGATATTTTATGTAAATATTACTGAAATCTGGGATAGGTGCACTCATCATGAATTTACCGGAGAAAATTATGATAAGAAATAGTTCTTGGTAAACTGCATATACTGTATATAGTTAAGTTGGACATAAGTTGTAATATATAGTTATAAGTTGTACAAAGAACAAAGATCACACCATTTTCAGATCACGATGAAAAGAAAAAAGGCCTGTTTATCATGCAAGATGAGAGTCTATTAAAGATGCTGGTCATAGCCGATGTGTTGTTTGTAGGAGACCTGTCAAATAATTTGTATAAAACCTCTTCAAATAAATTACCTTTGATGGTAATACTGCTGTGACTCATGACTCATAGTGTTGGTCTGAAGGATTTTATACAACCATGGAAATCAAGTAGGAAGGCTCAAAGTGTGGTTTAATTTAAGTTCCATCAGGCAAAAATGAACAGTCATGTCAAGGACAAGAACATGTTTAAGTCTTTGAAGAAAGATGAATTTATTTGCTTCTTAAAAGCTATTATACCCTAAGATTTAAGATTGTTTTCCTCTACACACTCTCTCGGTAAAATCGTAAGGATTCATGTGACTTTTCAAAATTTGGCTAATTTGTATGATATCGTATGAATTCGTATGACTTTCAATACAGCCATTACTTTGTTAACTTTAACCACTTGCCCTCTCTCCAAAATCCCACCCCCCTAAAGATATGATAGACAACTCGCTGTCTGAAAACCCAAATGTGCAAAATGATTCACAGATAGAGAATGTTTCTAATGTTGACTAAGAAAAGTACTGATCACTCTCTTGACCCTTTGACTTGTTAAAAGAGCCTAGTGCAGTCACAGGTGTGATTGGTTATGACATCTATTTCTGTTATACCTGTCAGATTGCCATGGGCCTATTTTTTGGAATATGTGGTGGTATTCCAAAAAAAGAGCTTACAGCATCTTTAAGGTTAAACTGAAAAACTGAAAATTACACCCCTTTGCAACTGGGTTGATGACTCCTTTTCTTCTTCTTTTGATGAATACATTTTGTGTATAAAAGCAGTTCAGGTGAGGAAAAACAACCCCAAACACTGTATATTGGAGGAAAATCATTTAGATTTTTTGAAGTTAAAAGCAGAATATTGTTCCTGCTCTTCTCTACTTCTCTACTCTATACCTTCCCTTCATGTTTCTTTATTATCCACACTCTGTCTTCACTAGCAGCATTACTCCTGTCAGCTAATCGGTGGCATTAAATGAGCCATCCGATTAAGTTAGCATCATTAGCGTAACGTTTGGCAACCGAAGCACAGCGTGCCAAACAATCCTCCAAATTAGCTTTATTAGATACATAATATTCCTCTGAGGCCTCTGACATTTTTCTCTCCACAAGAGGATTTTCTTAATGAGCTGGCTGTTTCTACCGCTCGCTCCACCAACTCTGCAGATGACCTCTGCAGAATTTGAAGATGCGAAATGCAGATTCTTATTCTAATTAATAGACTCAATGACTCTGAATGAATGGCATGCATTAACAATTCAATTCTGATTTAAAATAAGCATGACGTTTGCATTGTTTTGTTTTTGCTAATGAATTGTGCTATTTTTTTAATCATAATGAAATATTTTATTTCACACATGGCAGAAATGTATATAAAATTATAGTACTTTTCATTTTTAGGATAGGACAGGTTAGGATGCCTTAAAGGCTTAAAGGACTTTGCATATAATTCATATAACTTGTAAACTGTTGTGCTGTCGTTAACCATATCATTCTGACGTTTGTACAGAAATATGGGATAAATAATTTTGTTTAGTCAACTGTTCTCTCTGCACAGGAAAGCCCATCATGTTAACTTTGACTGTTTATTCTTGAAATGCTTTATGAAGTTCCTCTTTCTGCCATTTTACATCTGAGTGATGTCCTGGAAACATGATACCTGACATAATGATCGGCGGAATCTTACATTCTCTACTCAGCCCTGCCTTCTAAACACCTCTTCGCAGTTCTGCTCTGCGCTCAGCAGGAGCTCTAGGGAGGATTTCTGTTCAGTTCTGTATTTTAATTAGTTCTATGGGGGAAGTATATGTGTGTTGAGGGATATTCTTTGATCAGACATTGAGCACAGTGTATCAGCTTCCAGCAACAGGGTGACTTTGTTCACACCAGACATGGGGACTTGAGTTAGAAACTCGGACACGAGTCGCATTTTAATAGATTTAAGACTCTACTCTAAACTTGAACTAAAAACACTTCTGACTTGACTTGACTCGACAAAGATGACTTGAGAATATTTCAAAAATGACTCAAGTCTCTCAACCCTTACTATTAATTTATTAAAGGAAGAATTTGTGTTTTATTTTTATGGATTTATTACATCTGCGTCATGTGAACATTACATGTGTCATGATCGATCAGACCCTTACTATAGAATTCGATTATGTATTTCTGCGTAAACACCGAAATGTAATATAAGTCCCATGAAACATGGCGGTACCCGCTGTGCCATATGTGCCCACATTTGGTTGTGCCCTCAGAACAGAAACTTCAGGAAGAACAATTTCTCAAAGGTTAGTCATATTAATTAACACACAAAGCTAACTAATATTGTACTGTCGTAAACATTTTGTAGTGTAGCTACAAGGCTCATTATGATCGCCAACCAGAAGTTGTGCCAATTTAAACCTAACGCTTCATTTGAAGAATGTTTACGTAGTATATATGTCACCTCTCTCTTTCTCTGTGCGTGTGTGTGTGTGTGTGTGTGTGTGTGTGTGTGTGTGTGTGAGAGAGAGAGAGAGAGAGAGAGAGAGAGAGAGTTATCCTGTATTTCAGTGTCTCGCAATCAGCACACGTTTAGGTTTTTGTGGACTTAAAACAGCTGGCAAATTTTTGTCTAAATGAAACCTGATGATATAGCATTACATTGCATTGTTTGTGTGCATGTTCTGAGCCTTGTTGAACTGACCATGAGAAAAACTGTGGCAGCTTTATTAAAAAAAACAGTTCAGGATAAATTAATTAAGTCATAAAGTGAAATCAAAATCAAAATAAATAAATAAAATGTATTTAAAAGTTTAAGAAGAATCCTATTAGTATCCCAGATTTTTCAAAGGTCATACATGTATAATTTAAGGAGAGTATTTATATAATAATAATAATATAAAACATAAAATATGGAACATTTAGTGACTTGATACTCGTCTTGGACTTGTGATGAAAGACTTGAGACTTGGCTCGGACTCCAACTAAACGACTCAAACTTCAGATAAAAGACTTGTGAAAATTTCTGGTTCACATTAACTGATGAGTAAATAAAAGTGGTAACCTTTAATTGCTACCTTAAAGAGCTATATCTACTTGTATCATAATGTAGTCATATTGATTCAGTCATAATAATCATACTTTTAATAAAATCAGATAATTGAGATGTTACTACATGAAGCACTTTTTTTTTTTACAAGTAACCAGACAGAACATTATGTTTGTGTGTGAAAAACTATTTATATTTCAAACAAAATGAAACATTTCTTCCACTATATTGCTGTGACATCTGTTGTTCTTAAGCAGTCAGTGTGCAACTGATAATGATTAGTCATGACAGTATCAGATTGGTTAAGACCACATCTCTCTGCTTGGTTTGATTTTTGCAAACATTTCTACAAATGTGATGGTGACACATGCTCTTTTATATTTAAAGCACTTGATGTTTAACTTGGTTAAATGTAAATAGTTCACCATGAGCTATCATCCGTCTCTGCCACACTGGAAATATAATCAGTCGTTAAAAATATTATCTGTCACTGTCCTTCATAGCAAAGTCTGCTCACGCTTTCCACATACCAAAGTGGTCATATGTAGTTTGAATCAAATTAAACAATCATTATCATTAAGTTATTTATGCTAATTATATAGTACTGTATGTTATCTTTTTGATTTGGCACCAGCGTTATGTTGGAGTGTGGACTAGAGAGATACTGTATCGATCCCTTTAACATCAATAATAATAATAATAATAATAATAAATAAATAATTAAATATAACTTTATTTCACTTAACTCAGACAAGTTTCTTTCAAATAATGGAATAGATTCCCTAACCCGATTGTAAATAAATTCTTTAGACAGTTTCCTGATTTCCCTCTTTAATGTTTCTCATTCTCGAGAGCACTTTTGGCAGTGACAGATGACATGCTCCACTGATTCCTCTATTTGACAGTGCTTACATAGTCCTGAGGGTTGTTGATTTATTAAGTGCAGTGTTTTATTAAGCCTGGTATGTCCTACCCTCAGCCTTGTTAAGATGTTCTCCTCTTTAGGGCTTATTTTAGTTGTCCTCACTGTGCTCTTGCTGTACTACATAAAATTGTCATCCAATGTTTCCTGTATCCCAACTGTGCTGCCACTCTTTAATGATGTTTCTTTTGATAATTCCTTTTGATTCATATTTACTGAGTGAAATGTCCATGATCTCCTCATGTTTCAGAGCCTGTTTTGCTAATCCATCCACAATTTAATTGCCCTTTATCACTCTGTGAGCTGGTATACCTATCAGTGTTATCATAATCATATTTTTAAATCTGTACAGGTTCATATATCTCATTAACTATATCCTTCCTACAGTGTGCGATGTAAACGACTGCAATGACATTGATGCAGAACACAAATCTATACAAAGAACAACCTTTTTAATTTGTAACTCTCCTACCAACTAAAATGCTACTGCAATTGCCATCATCTTGACTGTGTATATGGACAAATTATCTGATGTTCTTTTAACAGAAACTTGTAATGCAGGAATACCAATAGCAAAACCTGTGCTCCCTGGTCTTTGGATCCATCAGTATTTACTGGAACAAATGTTTGATATAATGTTTGTAACTTATCTTCAGCAAAAACTTTATTCACCTGCATTTCCTCAAGAATATAGAAATCATCTGACACTGAGAGAAACACAGTGACCACAGCCACAGTGGTGTTACGGATAACTGTACTGTGGGTATATATGGTTTCTGATTTAATGTCATGACTCTGGCTACTTTCTCACTGCTCCATGCATAACGCACTCATTTGGCCCTTTCTCTCTCCCAACATGGGAGAAGTACCTTTGTTGTTGGATGACAGTCTTCTGAACGTCCTTGAAGAAATCTTACCCAGTAGTTCATCATTAACTGTTTTCATCTAATATTTCACCCATCTCAAACTAAAGAGCGTACACAGAAGTCGTTTTGAAACCACCACAACAAAATCTCAAAGCCTGAGCTTTCAGCGCACCACCTTGAAAGTGTGTCTGCTTATACATGAGTTTTTTAAATTAGTGATCATAGCAGTCATTGGGCTTGTTCCAAAACATAGTGGGCTTCCTCTGGAGGCAGCATTTTAAGGCATCATAGGTGGTCCCGACACAAAGGCTGTTACAAAAGTTTGGTATCTTAATTATTCTGCCTCTTAAAATATCTTGTTTTGACCCAATTCTAAGGTAGCATAGTATGTATCCTTCCCAGAGTTGGCGATCCCAGAATGCACCATGATGAGCTTGGTAGAAAAATAAATCCAAGATGATAGACGAAGTGAGAGAAATTTTGTTTATAAATATACTTATTATCCATTCAATACTGAAAAGTATAGATAAATAACAGTTTAATATGATTATTATTATTAGCCAGAATGTGTGTGTGTACTGTGCTTGTTTATGCTCAGTAGAGGATTGCGTTGTTCCTACCTTGTCACCTGTATTGAAATCATTTATGAGTCATGTGTCCCATGCGCTACACGTTCTGTCATAGAATACAGCAGTGGAGACAGCAAGGCAGCTCGCTAAGTTTTGGAACAGACCCATCACATTGGCTTGAATGCCATTATGTTGGCTTGATACTGTTCTATACTTCAGGCTTGTTAAGGTTTTTTCAAAATCAATAAAAAGACGAAAAAGATTCAAAGTAACTCCTTTAGCTTTCTAGCTACATCCACCAAACTTGGTACAGACCTTCAGACTGTTCTGAAGTAGTGTGCTGTGTATTTTCTAACTGATAGGACTTGTGATTTTCTTGTAGCAGGTGATCAAAAATCCCATAGACTTACATTGACAGAATGTTCAAATGTCTGTCTGTTTGTCTGTCTGTCTGTTCATCCATACCTGTATAACTATGTATTTTTGTCAAGGCTATGTCAAGCCAACATCATAGTATCTCTTTACAGACATGTCTAGTTTTGTTTGTTGTATCACTGCTAAGTCATTAAACAGATTTGAAAATGAAACATTTCTCATCATTTACTCACCCTCATGCCATCCAATATGTGTATGACTTTCTTACGCTTAACACAAAAGATGGTTTTTGGAAGAATATTTCAGCTCTTTTCAGTGAAAACTTTCAATTTGTGAGAACAGTGAAAAAGGCATTACGTTTTGGTCTCAAAACTGACTTGATAGCTTCTGAAGACATGTATTATACCACTGGAGTCATATGGATTACTGTTATGATGCCTTAATGTGATATTTGGACCATCAGAGTTCTGGCAACCATTCACTTGCATTGTATGGAACTCCAGAGCTGAAATATTCCTTGACAAATCCTTGTTTGTGTTCTGTAGAAGAAAGAAATTCATACACATCCAGGATGACATGAGGGTGAGTAAATTATGAGAGAATTTTCATTTTGGGGTAAACTCCTTCAATGTCCAACAGGCTGCTTATTTCTTAATAATTAAATTAATGTCTTAATTTCACTAGCATATTTCCTGGTTTGGCTTAGCTGCGAAAAGTCAGATTGCTTGCTGATTGATTTTGCTGATTGCATCTCAATCGAAAAAACAGTAAAAATGCTCATGAGATCACTTAAGTGCTTTACAGCAACTAGAGAAATGACACAAATGTATTTCAGCTTAGTTATACTTACAAGAGAAATTGCTGCATTCTGAAAATTAATATATGCTTTGAGCCACTGTGGAGATTTTTACAGCTTTTAGGGTGACAAAGGGAACATGGGAGAGTTCACAAATGACCTTGACATTGAGCCAAACAAAGCAATTCCTCGAGTGTAAATCCATTGTAAAACATATGCTCACTGGGGAGGAAAAGGCCCTTTATTTTACAGAAAATATTTTCAACATGTTAGGAGAAGCATGACAGAAAGTGCTACATACAGTGGCATAGCTTGCCTTTGCAGTATGTGAGTACAGTTGTGTGGTACAGGGTGCATTTGGTTGCATTTTGTTGTGAGATTTCACTGGAAAGTAGAGCGGGAACATTATTGCTGTAGTTGAATGACCATCTCCGCCACTTATTAGAGGGAAGGATAATACTTCATGTAATGAACTTTGAAAGTTTTTGAGCCAGTACACTCACTAAGAAGAGCTGGAATGTGTGAACTTGATCAAATAATTGGACTGGAATATATACAAACAAATTTAGGATTGACAAACAACATCCCAATTATGTTTTTTCAATTATGAATCAAAGTTATTTATGACATACTGTGTTTATTTATTTAGCTAAAGCTAATTTATCATTGAATCATCTCACTAAAATATTGCTTGGCTATATAATTCAAAGCCTTGTCTGCTTAGTTATGGGGATGCATACAATGAGTCATTTTTATGTGGCCTCTCAGCTCTATAAATAAATATATCTAATAATCTGTGGATGAGGCTTTCTAGATGCATATGATTGTATCTCTTCATATCTCTCGTGTGAGTCAGCGTAATGTAAACAGACAGAGTGATAATGTTGAAATGTCTCTCTCTCTTCTTCCCTCTTTCCACCATACAGATCTAGTGATTATGGGACCACCTACAGCAAGCTCAACTTGATGCCTGGGACAACAATCATAGTCACAAACTTCTACATCTGTCCCACCAATAAGAAAAAGGTGAGAGTACCAATGACATCTCACTAGATCACAGATCTGTTGTTATCATTGGGGGTAAAAAAATTTATCATGCCATTTTCTTTCATCGTGTCAAAACAAACACTTGCCACCAACATGTTGCTATTGCAAAGAATTGCAGACCCACTTCCTTCTTTCATGTGCATTATTGTAACCTTTTTTCAGAATAGGACACTTGCTCATTATATGATATTAATTATGTTTTCATCACGTATGTTAATGAATGGGTCGTGAGTATGGTAATTAAATATCATGCACAGACTCTCTTCAATTAACACTCAATTGAATTTTATTGGCAGTGGTGTATATTTAAGCACAGATCAGGGCTTAATATGACTATCAAAAATAGAACTTCAGAGCTCCATATGGCACTGTTCACATTGTGATATTAGAATATATTCAGATACCGCTTATAAATATGTCGGGTGTGAGTGTGTGTTTGTGTGTCAGAACAGGCTTATAATTAAATGAGCGTAGTTTAAGGTCAGGTGAATTCTTGATCCCCTCTTACAAAGATTGATGGTAATGATCACCCTTGAGCAATGATGACATGTTCAAGTATGTCAAACTCGTCCTAATAAACACAGGGATTTCCAGCTCATTAGTAATCTCCTCACAACCCCTTAAAATGAACACATGGAACTCACATCTGAATATGTGCTAGCAGCAGCCAATGAGATATGACTTACCAGAGACACATCAAAGCATATGTGTTGCTCTCAGCTCAAGTCACAATGCACAGTTTTAATAATTAACAGCAAAATTAGCAGGCGTTGTTTAAATTAATATACAGTACATTTGAGGCCAGCACTTTGCTTTGATGTTTGTGGCTGCAAAGTAAAATGTGCAAAAAGTAACTAACTGTTGACCTCAGGAGACACTAGGTGACAAATGCCAACAGCTGAATCTGGTTTCCAAGTTAAACTCCTTTATCTTTGACAACCTTACCTGGACCATCAACACAAAGAGTGTTATGAACCAACCCGATATCACGCCAAAGCGTGTAATAGACACGCTGGTCCACTAGCGGATGCGTGTCAGTGTCACGCTTTGCCTCCTCTAGGCGTGTACATGACACGCACGTGTGTAGTTACAATACCAGCAGGGGGCAATCATTTCCTCAATGCCAACACCTCTCCATGCACCAAAGAGAAAGCGATATATTGCATTCTCCAATTCCGATTAGCAGGAGAAAGTTATTTCCAAAACAATTATTCGCAAAAATAGTTTTTTTTTTCATTTATAAGCTTATTTTTTACGTGAGGATCGATCCTGTCGATATAACATCAGCATAGGATACTCGACAACATCAGTATCGATATTTCAGGATCGAACGCTGCTTTCTGTGATTAATTAATTAGCCGATTAATATCAATTTCCATTAACGTTATTGACCACAGTAACGTTAACAGCACCACAGATTAAACATCTCCACAGCCCACACACAAATATAACGTTAGGCTACAGCAATGTTAGGATTTCTTAATGACAGCACTATAATGAACAAATATGTCCTGAACGACACGGGAATTGGAGAATGCAATATATCGCTTTCTCTTTGGTGCGTGGAGAGTTGTTGGCATTGAGGAAATGATTGCCCCCTGCTGGTATTGTAACTACTCACGTGCGTGTCATGTACACACCTAGAGGAGGCAAAGCGTGACACTGACACGCATCCGCTAGTGGACCAGTGTGTCTATTACACGCTTTGGCCTGATACCAGGTTGTATGAACAATACAGTACAATGCATGTACTTTCTGCATTGTCTGAGAAAAGTGGCTTAATTGAAACTGACACTTTCAAGATTGTAGGACACAACCCTCATTGATGGCATCGCTTGTCTGGATCTGTTTGGAGAGCTGTCAATACATTTTAACAATGACTCACAGAAATGATAAAGGAGCTACTTAGCAGTCGTTAACATATTACTATAGTATACTGTTCCTCATAATCACAGCTTTTACACCACTCTGCTTGTCTTAACATTACCATGATACTATTATCTATAAACATGTGGTCTGTTCCTAAACCTAGTAGGCTTCTAATGGAGGAAATATTTTAAAGGAATTGTTTTTTTGGAGGAATTTTGTCATTTACTCACCCTCATGTCAACACAAAATTAGATGATTTAATGAATACCCCGGTCCATCTTTTCATTACAATGGCAGTGGATAGTAGCCCCTTTGCCACATACAGTCCCGGTACTTTCCCTTAGTAACTTTCTAGATGAGAACTCTTAAGAAGAATGGCACACCCGAGGAGACTTTTCCCTTAAACCCCCCTGGTGATGTCATCTAATGTCATTAATTTTTCTTCTCACGTTGTTTGCATGAGCGATTCAATAGCAACAACAACATTAAAATAAATGTCTGCATCCGAAAACCTGAGCAGCTGACTTGCTGCCTAATCAGTTAATAGCTTAACCGACAAGTGATTTTGAATGAATGAACTCTTAAGAAAAGCACTTTATTTTCATCCTACCTCTGTATACAGACTCTGAAGGCAGCATTATACAGGTTTCAACCACAGCCAACAACACCGATGTTGGACACCATGATCGGAATTACGCTTTTGTTAGGGCTGTTTTATGCAAATTGTGTTCAGGCTGGGGCGGACTGGCCATAGGTGAACCGAGACTTTTCCCACCACTCAACAACTTTTGGGCTAATTTCTTTGTAAAATATATGGCAGATTTCTCTTCCCAGCCCACCCATGTCTTCAGGTTACACTCTTGACACTTTACGAGTGAGAATACAGATTATTTTAACCACACGTACATCGGCGTACAAGATGTTGAAAATGCACTATAAACCTATTTATCAGCACAGAACTACTTAGTGTACAGAACTACTGATTGACTGAATAATGTCTTGATGCAGGCAACACTTTTTATTTTGCACTTTTATGTTGGTGCAGCTATCATTATGAGGACTCTCCATAGACATAATAATTTTTATACTGTATGAACTATAGATTCTATCCCCTAACCCTAAATCTAACCCTCACAAAAAACTTTCTGCATTTTTCCATTTTCCAAAAAAACACATTTATAGCATAATCCTTAAAAAATATCCTTGTAATTACCAGTTTGTAACCTAAGAAAAAGTCCTAGTAAACCACCTAAACACGCCACACACACACACACACACACACACACACACACACACACACACACACACACACACACACACACAAACACATATGTAAAATGGGTGATTCTCTTTGGATACTTTGTTAGTTTTATGTTAATTTGGAACAATGCCATGGTGTATAGTGTCCTCTTTCACATGCTGTCTGTTAGACATCTACATTACGTTTTTATTTAGTTAGGTTTTTTTTATAAGCCAAAGCAATGTGTCTACAAGTTTGTTAGACAAAGAGAAAGTGTGTGATAGTGAATACTATGTTACAACCCGTAGGTCACAGTAGAACCACACAATGTCAATCAGTGTGCCGTTAGACAGGGTCCCAGCACAGAGGAGCAGGATCAAACACCACTGATCCAAAACCAGAGCATCTGGCCCCCTCATTTCTACAGCAGCAAGCTCAACCAAGCGTGAATTAGAGAGCAAGAGACACAGAAAGAGAGAGAGAAGAGAGGGAAAGAGAAAAAAGATACATAGAATGGCTGTTACAAATAAAGCTATCCTTGCCTCAAATATATCTGACCTCCATTAAATCACATTTCTAATTCCCTCAACGAAGATGAGCAATATCGTCTCTCAGTCTCTTATTAGAAATATTCAGCATTGAATTTAAAATGGTGTGGTTCAATGTTGGCTGCCATGATTTTGTTAATAGCTTGGGCAAGTCAACAGAGTTTAAGCAAACTGTTTAATTAAAATAGCATAAATGTCACTTCTTTGTCCTGCGTTATCTCTTGGTGGAACTCCAGCAAATAATTATTCAGGAAATAATGTGTAATTCGTCCACACTAGAGAAAGAGGAAAGTTCATTCATGGGAAATGGTCTTCAAAATTAGAAAGTTTTTTCTTTTTCAGAAAGCATTAGAAATGTTGTTGTACTTTAATGGTTTATCTCAGATTTGACACTGTTTGTATACTTATATTTTATACAATAGCAATGCCACAAGGCTGCAGTTAACTAGCTGTACAGTACAGTACAGTACAGTATAGTAATGCATACAGTGTTTTCATAGTTCAGTTACTGTAGATAATGTATTGTAAGATTATCTTTTTACTTTAAAATCTCAAAAGCTGTGGGTGTGTTCTATTAACTATGCTTATGGTGCTTGCAATGTATGAGGAATTCCTCTCACATTCTCAGACAGTTCTCTTACTTGTTATATTGGAAAAACTTGTATTGCCTCAGCAGCTGTAATTAGAGCATGAGGCCTGAGATTAAAATCCCCTTGCTCAGTGTTCTGAAACAGAGCTAAAACAGATATACGACAGTGGCTATCTCTGACGTTTGAAAGTTTAATATATACCTGTATATTGTGAAGCGAGAGAAGCAAACCAATATTCACACCATGAAAATCAGAAAGGCAGCTTCCATAAGTGTGATTAGTTAGTGAAATGGTGTTCCTTTGGGTTAAAGTTCTCAAAGAGGTGTAAAAGAGGGAAGGGAGATAAAATCCAAGAGAAGTTTGTTTGTTTTTTTGTAGTTGCTTTTTCTTTATGAACTTAGCAGGGATTTTCTCACATTTCTAAGTCCCTGATGAAGGATTTTTAGTCACCTTATTTGGATTTATCCAGACGTGAAGTTTATAGACTATGAGAATTTGCCTTAAATTGGTATGTAAACCTACGAGGTGATCAAACACTTTTTGCGTGTCACTGTATGTGATATAGAGCAGGACAGTGTTAGAGGTGCAGGACTCTCCTTAAAATTTTATAGGAAGTTTGTTCTGGGGAGGTTACAGGGAGTTGATCTTGATTTGATTGAAGATAAAATAAATTTGGTAACACATTTTAATAAGATTTATATGTTAAGGGTAATATCATAAACTAACAATGAACAATAATTTTTCAGCATTTAGTAATCTTAATATAATGCTTTAAATATTACAAATGTATTAGCCATGCACAATTTAAGATTAATTAATTAATGAAGTCTGTAAAAGTATCATCCATTGTTATTTCATGTTAACAATTGCATTAACATGTTAACAAATACAACGTTATTGTAATTTAAGTATTATCATAAATTGTGCATGTTGTAAAATAAATTGAAGCCTTGTGGCACCATTCATTGGTTGAGCATGTTATGCACGTAACTCCCATTAGATACCTTTCCATAGATCACACACACTTTCATTAAGCCAACACTGTTGTTGTTTATGATGTTAAAATGTACTTAATTACCTAATCCATGTTAGATCTACTACATTTCTCTGAACACTGGCAATTCTCCACAAACATCATCTAAAAACTGCAGGCAAATTGATACTGTAGAAAAGAGATTCTGCCAACAAAGTACCCCAGACAAATAAACACTCTTGTCATATTTAGTGCCTAGACATATTCAAGACCGCAGTGCTTTATGTATCTCATTTGTTCAACACCCTTAAAGGCTGAAAACAAATATTTATTTGGCTCAGCTTTAAAGATTAAGGAGCCAATTAAGACACATTTTATACCCCATCGTTTAGCCAAGTATAAGTATTACAAATTGCTTCTTTGGTCACAGGCTTTTTAACTTGTAACAAGCTTTAAACTCTTTTGTAATGTGTGCCCATATGCGCGCACACATACTCATATCCACAGCACCAAAGCAAACCCTTACATCCATAAACTTTCACAAATTATCAAAGTTATTTATTGTCTTGTATCACTTCAGTAATCACACAGGATTAGCATCAGGACATCAGCAGCCATTGGAGTATGTTTTTCAATGCCACAATGACCCTGATTATGCTACTGACATTGCAGAGAGATCAATAGTACTAGTAAAGGGCGCTGATTTATTTTCAGACATGTTTTGGCCTTAATCCTCTTATCATCATTGCCATTACATGGAATTTGGGACAGGTCAAATGGATTGGTCTAAACTGATTTAGCATAACCAATTTAATGAAATATAAAATTCAGCACCTTCATTGTGTTGCAGTTATGACTAGAAGACTGTAACATAATCCACTGAATTCCTCACATAATTAAAATTAATAACGTAATCTTTTCATGCCTTCAACACAAAGTAGAAGGGTTTCCATTTGAATCTTCCTCATTTTATTGAGGGAGTTTTCATTTGTCTTTTTTGTAGCTTGTGATTAGGCTAAGCCTCAAACTCAATGCTGCTTTGAGTCCATTCCTACTGAACAAAATGCAATACAAATAAATCTGGATTGAGCTTATTTAAATATAATCAGCATGCTCCACTAACCAACTATTTGTTGCTGTCATTATTTAACTTTGGTTTTCTATAATTAGCTTTGCATGTCATTTTTTAATACTCACAAAGATTAAAGGCAGCCGCATTTAGATATTTAAGGTTTATGTTGTGGCACTGATTTGTGAAAAGGCTAGAAAGGCTGCAAATGTGTGTGCAGACGAAATAATACACATACATTACAGACATGCGAAAGAGTTGTGATTGGATGCAAGAGCACACAGATGAAATTGTGGCTGGAAAATGTCAAGAAAGTGTGCGTGTACATTTAATGAGGATTTTCAAAAAGAGTTCACATTTCTAAAAAAGGAGTCACAGACAGAGCCTAGTAAAGTGAGGTGTGAGATTTTTGGAGCTCGCTTTTCCATCGCCCATGGAGGCCACATTGTGCAGCATGATCATACAAAAAATCATGTGGATGCTGCTAAAAATAAGTGTGTCACACCAAGTGTTAGCAAAGTTCAGAATCTGACAAAGTGCATGCAAGTGAAGGATTTTTTTGCTTATCATTCTGTTGTGCATGGCCATAGCTTTGCACATTCATTACCTTAGAAAAGTCTCGCAGGCTGGAGGAATCATTCATACCCTCTGACAGTAAAAAAACAGTTGGCATGCGAGCGGATAATTTCTTTTCTGCAGTGGGAAACTTTTATTCAGCATCCGCGGGTTAACTCCAAAATTGGAACCGCTCATTGGAGAACACAGAAAAACTTGAGACATCCCAGTGTGGAAAGACATTCAGATCAGCCTCAAACACTTCTACTCCATAATCCCCACTCTCAGTTTGACTGTCGAAACCAAACTCTTTGATGAGTGGGCTTGCGTGAAAAACATTGTCACTCGTTTCATCACCGAGTGGAACATGAACAAGATGGCAGTGTCTGAGAGATGGACAGACGTTTTTCGTGAGCTGGAGTCTTAGCCAGGGTCGTGGAGTTTGTTTTATGCCTGCCTGGGACATCTGCATCTGTGGAGCGTGTGTTTTCATTAGTGAACACAGCATGGACATCGGATAAATCTCGGCATAGTATAACAGTCATGAAGGCAATGCTTTTCGTACGTCTTAATTTTGGACTGGACAGCACAGCATTTTACGATAAACTCTTCCAGCAAATAGTACAAGGTGACAACAGTTACAGATGCGGATGCACCCTCTACTTCGCATTGATCTGAGCCTAGGTAAGGATACATCAATTACATTTTTGCTGGGAGGGGGCTGTCCCATTTTCTACAAGTAGGAATCTGGTCACCCTACCTTTGTTACATAGTTTTGTGCATCCTATAACAGTGGGGTTAATCATCTGTGGGTGCAATGCCATCTCTTGCAGAATGCCTTGTTCTTATATTCGTATCTTTTCTATTTGTAAAAGTAATGTTTGGGGGTCTAAAATGTATTTTCCCTATTGACACACTAAAGCCGAAGATATAAATAACCATCTTAAGTGCATAAAACGTTTGCACAGTACAACACTATGATTTGAATTTTGCATGCTATATTGAAAAGATACTGTGTATGCGAATTGGGATTCTGGAACAGTTTTACAATTGATTGTTTCTGGGACACTGAGTATAATGCTGGTGTTGTAGAGAGGAAGAGAAGAGATGCAGGGAGGAGATACTTTAAGTCTTTTAATAGTAAATGCTGGAGTGGAACAAACGCTGGAGAAGAATAAAACAACAAACCATCCATCTATCCATCCATCCATCGTCAACCGCTTATCCTGTACAGGGTCGCGGGGGGCTGGAGCCTATCCCAGCTAACATTGGGCGAAAGGCAGGGTACACCCTGGACAGGTCGCCAGTCCATCGCAGGGCCACACATATACAGACAACCACTCACACTCACATCCACACATAGGGCAATTTTTTGGGAGACATCAATTAACCTAGCCTGCATGTCTTTGGATGGTGGGAGGAATCCGGAGCACCCGGAGAGAACCCACGCAGACACGGGGAGAACATGCAAACTCCTAAAACAACAAACCATTAAACGTAAATCTTCAAGGACTGAACAAAACAGGAAGGTATTTATACAAACATTGACTGATAAAGGAATGGAGGACAGGTGAGGAGGATTGGAAACAGATAGAATTATGAGGGCAATGGATTCTGGGAGATGTAGTCCAGGGGAAAACTTCAAAATAAGAGTCCTTAGGAAAACATGAGAGAGACAGACTATGAAACTGAGATTGTCTGTGACTGCCCTCATTTGAAGGAAAGCTGAAAGAGTTTAATAACACCTGGATGGCGACAAAGTGTTTGGGTATAAATTGATTGAAGCTGAAAAGAGGTGATGGAGCTTGGAGATTAATTCATGATGACATGATGTTTCTTTGAGGGCTTGCAGATGAATTGAACTTGCCTGCTCACAGCTGCTGTCAAATTTTGGCTGAAGGGGTCTGAATTTGTGGCTTTGCACAACTGCCTTCGCTTGCGAAAGGAAGATGGGCAATGAGAAACATCTAAATCACTCTGCAAATATAAAATAACAAGCACTAGCAAAGACACAAACACACACAAATACATATCTGAATTTCATATACTGTATTTATCTATTAGAATTACAGTGAGTGGATTTGCTTTGCAATACCAGGGTTGTTGTTTATCATAAATAAACCAAGAGCCAAGATTTTAGAGCAATATTACACAAACACTGACAAACTGTCACTGGACCGCATGCAATTTCTGCAAAGTCAACAAATAGATAATTTCATATGACATGCCTTGATACTGAAGAGGATTCTCCTGGCCGTTTGTTAGTGACTCTGAGCAGTTGCTGTGTTATGTTCACTCTCATTTCCTGTGACAGATGGTTTAGTGCTTGTGTGCTTTAAGGTCACGCTCAGTCATATGACAGTCTGTGGTTATGCTGTGGTGTTGTTTGCTGGCATTTACCCATTGAAATATGTATGGCATTCATGTTTGTGTTTTGTTCTTAACTTGTTTTCACAAACCCATGTTATTACATATTGCCAGGCTGATGTTTGGATTATTTGGAGGAGTCTACCTGTGTACATACTGAGAAACCCGTCATTCTCTCTTTTACTATGTGTTGTTAATTTATTTTATTTATTTATTTTACATATGAAGAATCAGCAGACAAAGATTAAGAGGGTCTATCAACTCACAATGTCTTCTCAAACATTTATCAGAAAGCTTGCATTTGAGGAAAGAGAGAGGGATGGTGAGAGAGACAGAGCCAATGGAGGAATATCCCATTTATAGGGGGCGGTGTGCGGCATGAGCATTGCAGATTCATGTTAAAAAAAATTGTTGTAAAAATCATGTCACAAAAAAAAAGGCATTTCAAGACACTTGCAATGTGCTCCATAGACCTTATGAAAACAAGGCTGCGAGCGATGGACCAACAGTCTCTTCAATGGTGTGCACTGTATAAAGCTGCTCCTAGATTACATTTTATTTCCACAACATGTTTTTTCTGGAGTTTTGTCTACCAAAGAATTTTTTAATAATGTTTTGTCTGTGGAACAATCCAAAGCACTTTAAACAACAGTACAACCCATTGATTAGACCGTTAGTCTATTATTCACAGACTTGGTTTTTTTTTTCTGTCAAAAATTAAAAAAGGATGTACATGTCCTGTGTGTACACCTTTTCCATCTTGTTAAGGGCTCATTCTTGCCCCAGAATGAATGTGACCATGAACTGTATTGATTCAAAATATATTAATAGTAATTCCTTTCATTTATCAATTGCTGTCTGATGAATTGGACCACAAGTTTCCACCGAAAATGGCGCTGTAACCAATCACAAAATAAAAAATCAGGCCTCTTTTGACCAACCCATTCTCACACCCAAGGAGTCAATTACGCTTGCTTGTTTAAAAGCAATGTGCTTCACTATGTATATGATAAAAGCTCGCCCTCACATCTGTGTTGCGAGTTGTGATGCAGCTCTCAAGTGCGTTGTCTTGTTTCAAAAGAGAAAACTTTGCTATCAATAGACTGGGCATCTAATTTATGATCCTGAAATGATATGTTGGGTTGCAATTTTTGTCATCATGACATTATATTTTGGAGTATGATTTTATGTATATTCTATGTAATTTAGCCAAAATTATTGTGACTGTAAATGTATCTGCTTGTTATGTGTCTTATATTGTCGCAAACTGGTAGGTTTAGGGGTTGGGTTTTAGGATCTAAAATGTTGATATCATAGTGTTACTACACTAATATATTAAGCATAATAAGCATAATAAGCATAATAAAACATACTGTGGTTTAACATGCATGGTGATAAGATCTGAAGATTGATCCCTTCCATAGGAGACTACAAAAATCTTACCTGCCGGGCAACTATATAGTGATGCTCAGGGCTCATGGACATGATTATTATTTGACAGGAGTGAGAATGTGTTATTTTTACACATTTGCTTATTCTTATTATTGAATTACTGTGGTAACTTAAACTGCATGGTGAAGAAACTTAGATCTGTAATCCATTTTAAGCATTACCTCTGGTAATCCGGTATCCATTCTGCTAGTTTTCCTATTTTGTGGTGATATAGATGCTGGATTGAACTTCCAGCCTTGACTAAAGGTGACAGAGTTGATGAATTTGAGTGTTCTTTCATGTCCTGCTCCACAGGTTCACCAACACGATGATTATTCCTCCCCTTTTCTTCTCTTGCTCTTGGCTTTTCTTACATTTTTCTCCTCTTCACACCAGAAAGGTTATATTGTATGTTATTTAAGTTCCAGTACATACAGTTTGTTACTGAACCACACAAGCAATGCTCAGCACTGTACTACTTTGTAGCATGTCTATTAATATAACAAGCTTTATACTCGGTGTGTGTGTGTGTGTGTGTGTGTGTGTGTGTTGTTCGGCTGGATTAAACGGGCGCAGCATGGGCTAGAGAGGAGATGGAGTGATGAGGTACAAGAGGATGTGGAGCTGAGTGGACTTGCTGCTGACTGGTACCATCGGTGTCAAGACCGGCCTCTGTGGAGGAGGCTCGTGAAGGGTGCTACTGGGCAGTTGGAGGCAGTCGCCCACAACAAAGAGCGGAGCACCTGATGGCTAAAGCACAGCAAGTTGGCATTGTAGGGGGCACAGGTGTTCCATCAGCCGGTCGTCTCAGTCAGTCGAACTGTGGCATCTGGGTCTGCCCTGTGACCTACTGGCAGTGGGCTTTCGAAAATTTGTGTGGTCTCAAGGTGCACATAGCCTGGCACAAGCATCGTGGTGACATCACCGCCACTTAGTGGCAAATGGTGGTGGTTGTTGTGTGTGTGTGTGTGTGTGTTTTAGGGCTGAAACTAATTATTATTTTGATAATCGATTGATCTAATGATTATTAGAATGATTTTTTCGATTCGGTGATTATTGTAAAGATTAATCATTAGCTCTTAACCAATTATACAGCTTGTTCCCCCCGTTTTCTATTAAAATATTATTTATATTCTCAAGCCGGTTCTCGCCTCCTCCTTTCCCTTTAACCCCTTTAAACTAGTGCCGAAATCTGGGAAAGAGGAGGGATGCGCCATAGTAGAGTCTTTGCCACTACCATCCACCCCAATGGAGCAGCCGTGGCCATCTGCCGAGGGACGGAGAATCCCGGCCACCTGAGAGTGGAGGTA